>CM044004.1:66458394-66662387 GCA_024085815.1 Flaveria linearis | reverse complement strand
TTTGTTAATTACTCTAATTGATTAATCATTGAATTGTTAGTCTTTGTATTATTCAACATTGATGATTGATTAGGGTATTGTCATACAATCATGATTATAATGACATAACTAGATTAATTTAGTTAGTTTGACTATCTAGTTACATAACCATTATCTAATTGATAATCATGTTTCAACATGCATAACAAACAAATCAAGTGTATATGATTTCTAATTGGTAAAAACTAGGTGAACAATTCATTCGTATACCTGTAACCTAAATGTGATCATTAGTTCTTTTATAAACATTTGTTTAGTTAACTATGCTCGTCCACATCCATTTACACTCAAAAGTGATAATAGTCAGTTTCATTAGTAAGTTAGTAAATAATCAAATGAATCGTGTAACACTAACCACATGCTACTTGTGGATGTGATACATGGCTTACCCTAACTACTTAGATTATTTAGTTTTTGCATGACCTCAACGACAGGTTATAAAAATGACTTCGTTGTCAGAGAGCTAGTGCGCCTAGTGTTATTTGATTTGATTGATTAATAAAAATCGCAAACCTTATCTGCTCCCTCACGAAGTCATATCTATGGAAACAACTTTAGTCTTCAAATAAACTGAAAATATGTGTTTACGGTCATCTAAGCCAAAGTATATATGTATTATTACTATTGAAGAATTCTCAATGGCTTCTAGTAGTCAAAGATAGTTCTCGATAAGTACAACCATTATAACATGTCCTCATGGGGACGACTAAAATACTGTCAATGTTTTTTTTCTTACCACTGATAATGATTATTGAACTCTAACACGTGATAATGATGTTCTTCAATATCCAAACTAAAGTCTACCTGATATAAGCAATCATCTACCTAAAAACATAACAGTTGATTGAAGAAACGCATTAGTACCTAACATGACCATAGGTGACGCTATCACTTATTGAAGTATAACTCAGTTATTCCCAATGCAAATTTATGATAGGACATCAACTTAATAACTCAACCAAATACCATAAGAAACTTAACTTTAGTTGTTTGCACATATAACTCAATTTGAAGGATAAAACTCCAAATATTTGTTTAGCAATCTAATTCAAACAATGGATCTATGTATTAGGATAGGATTTCTTGAGAACATAACTTCTTTCGAGAGTAATAGAGTAACAGTAATCACTAGAACGTAGCACGCACCATCGTGTCTATATACATCGCATTATCCAACACATATTGAAAAAGAGCTTCATTCTTTATGGAAAACTATTTGAAATTATTTTCGGTGACCATTAACAAGATCCAAGGCCAAATTTTCCAAAAAATAGGTGTTTATTTACCCCCGTGAGTTTTCAGACATGATTAGTTATATGTAGCCTACTCAAGAGTGATGTCACCAACACATTAAAAGTTTTTTATATCAAGCCTCAAGAAGATAACCAAATTCTAATGTCACAAAATATTGTCTATAAATAATGTTAAAAATTATAAACATAAAGTAGTCATAACATATTTCATATTCTATTGATACTAATACTTTACGACTACATTTTGTAACAGGAAAGCCCAATGATGACTAAAGAATTTCATATCTCATAAGTGCAGAGACCCCCTAGACTTGCTTGAAGTTCACGTTATCAAAATATGGGTTCCATTGTCGAAGGAAACATGTTTTTTTTGTCCGCCAATAAACACATAAGCATACTTAGATTAAGATAGTATCACGTGTTGAAGATTGATAATCTATAACATGAAAATAATAAACACTTACCCGATTATGATTCATATTCAAAACACGAAACAACTTGGATTAATCTCTAAATCGTATAAGAACTATTAGAAAACCCATCTCATGATTACATGTGATTGATTTATTGGATTAGACAGAGATTTGTGATGGAGTTAATGATTATTGTATAAACAAGAGGATTATTAAAGAAACCAAACTATAATCGTGAGTTTCTTATTCTGATTCTCTGCTGCAATGCTTTATTCTGTCTTGCTTTTTTCTTATTTGATTTAGATTCCTATATATCCAACCAAGATAAGCCCAATAATATGTCATATTATCATTCTTAAGATCCTCTCAATTCAAATAAGCCCAATAGTACTTTACAAGCCCATGTTGATATAACTAATTTTATATGTAAAGCCCAGATAACATTTAATATTAAATCGAGTTCGCACTCTCACGACACCAACTCATTTACTCTTTAACATTATTCCTCGATCAACAAGTTATTCGATATACTAAGATACGCGTTAATAACACTAAATTATCAAAATTCTCCTTCATTTTAGTGATATCCATGATTAACATAATCATTCTCATAAAAGCTCAAACATATACATACATGAAAATGTCCTGCGGATTTAATTTTCACAAGATACAAAATATTAGAATAATCAGATATCATAATGATTGAACCCATTTTATCCATTTATTACTTGTATGTTATAATGTTTTACTAGCCTGTGTCTTAATCCTTCAAAGAATATAACAAAGCTCACGTCCAAAGCTTCTTAAGCGGCTAAAATTCACATTCTTATAGGCAGTTCATTTTCTTCACATGCACTGCAATTTATTAATAAACTATTAAGAAATTAATTCCACCTCCTTTATCTTGCAATATGAACATATACCTTAGGGTGATTATGCTCATGTATTTTTTTCATATCTTTATGACAATTGTCATATTGAATTCAGCATATAACATTGTATTAGATAGAATCGAGTTTCTCGGCATAAGATATTTATATGGACTTTAAAACCCATCCCTTTGCTAATTAGTTTACAAGATCTCTTCTTAACCCTTTAGTTAGAAGATTAGCTAAATTAAGTTCAGATTTTACAAACTCAATTAATATCGTACCATTCATGATTAATTTTCTAACCATGTTGTGTCTAACACCTAAGTATCCTAGACTTGCCATTGTTCACTTGATTATAAGTCTTAGAAAATGTAGTTGCACTATTACTTTGATAAAGAGTGGTGACTTATGTTTCGACCATAATGGTTACACTTGAGATTCCATTGTTGAACTTGTGATACATTTTTGTTTCTTTGAAGCCTAAGATATAGCTCTTCTGCCTAGAAGGAATATTATGCACTTGTAAATAATAAATTTTAATATTCATTATTCAACTTATAACAATATACCCTTTTATTACTTAAGGAAACCCGGAATAATACAAACCATAGTTTTTTGGTTCCTTCCAAATACTTACATAATGTACTTACTGCTTGAAAGTGTTGAGCACTAGGATTACAAGTGTATCTACTCAACTTACCATAGCAAACGATATGTCGGGCCATGTACTAATCATAGCATATATTAAACATTAAATGTCTTTGAGTGCTTTAACTGTGATACTATATCACCCTAATTAGTCATAAGCCTAATATTAGGATATTGGAGTACTAACATGAGAACTATCAAAATTTTAAATTTCTACAACACTTTCTCATTGTAACTAATATAATAACACAATACTATTGTCGTTGTTATTATTATTAACCTTACAATAATAATAATAATTATAAGTAGTTATTAATATGATTATATTTATTATTATTGTACTTAGTTTTTGAACACTTGTTAAATAATATGTCTTTAACTAACAAATTCATCATAAATAGTAAAATTATTAAATATCCAAAATACCTCTAGAAATTATTATAATTATTATTGTTATTATAAATATGAAAATATATAATAGTTATATATTAAGTATAAAAAAAAATAATACTTAATTTAAATAGTATTTAGTTATAGAAATACCATTAGTAAAATATAAATTTAAATGTCAATTTAAAGTATTACTATTCTTATTAATACATTTGGTCGGTGGGTGGGTGTTTTTTTTCCTCTTTTCTTTTGTTTCTTTTCTTTTCTTTTGTTTGTTTGTTTGTGTTTTTCTTGAGTTTGTTTTGGGTGTGTGTTCGAGATTTGGGGTGAGGTTTTTTGTGGGTTTTTTGTGTCTGGACACGCGTCTTTGATGTGTTTCGATTATGTTCGTTTATAGGGCTCGTTGACATTGTCTTTCTCCGGGCTCCTGCTTTTTTTCTTTCGTTATCGATACTCTGACGATTCTCACTATTAAGGTTTGGATTTTCCTTTTGTTTGCTCTTTTCGGGACTTTGATTTTCATCGGTTTTCTATTTTGGACCGTGTCACCTTCTTGCGGCTTTGATTTTTGTCTGTTTTGTGTGTGGTGTTGGACTTCGATTTAGTTTTTGTGTTCTGTATGTAGTGGTGTGTTATGGATGTGAAGTTTTGGTGTGTTTTACTTTGTGTATTTTACTGATTTTGTTGTTTTGAACCTTCATTTTGATTTGATTTTGATTTTGGTTTAGGGTTACATTAAAACTCGCATAGCGCGACAACGCGCGACGTCAAAACCTAGTTATAACTAAAAATATTAATATAGTGAATTGAAAAATATCATATTATTAAATAGTGTATTAATAATGTGTATTAAATAACATATTAATTAAAATTAGTTTATTATATATTGCATAGAACACCTATATTCTATGCTTAAAATGTTGTATTAGACGTCCTATAATTTTAAGTAAAAATTACCATACTGTCCTCCTAAGATGTATTATACACTCCTAGTGGGTATGACCCATGCTATGTAGCGGTGGTTATAAAAGTTGAAAGTTTTAGTTCTGAAGATTTATACGTTAGTACTAACCAACCGAAAAAAGATTACATGGAAACACCGATAAAAAGTGTAACATAAAAATACTATAAAAATAAAATAGCTCAAAACAGATAAGAAAAGTAGCAAATGCGTAAATGACGACTTTACTATAATTAACGAGCTCTACTGTATATTGATTTAAAGAAAACTTGATATAACTTGAAGACTTAAATATAAAACTTAAAACGAGTTCAGGTGATTAAATGTAAATTTGATATAACTCGAATGCTTAAGTATACAATTAAAAAAGGGTTCAGGTGATTAAATGTAAATTTGACATAATCAAAGACTTAAATATAACTTTTAAAAAGACAAATGAGTAGGTATCAATTTAAAAAACAAAAAAGAGAAAGTGTTGTTAGTTTTACAATGCTTTCGCCGTTTATGAACACTTGCGCTAATAAGATAAAGAGGGGGTCTATGTCTTAAATGAATCAGTAAAGTAGCAATAGATTAGTAGAATGAGGGACCAAGAGACAAATAGGGGGAGAACGACAATCATCGGTGGACCTTCCTTTAAATGAGTCATGGAGCTCTCAATAGAGTGGTTTAGGTTCTGGAATTCTATCTCTAGTTAGGGCTTTCGGTTCGAAGGTTATAAAATATGGTGCGGCTTCATCTCTCTCGACCAATTCAAGTTTAAGGGAGGGTGATCGAAGGGACCGAGACTATAGATCTGTTCTCTATAGCGGGAGGTCTTCTTCGTACTAAGAGTCAATGTAAATTGTAATAAAAAGACACAAAGTATGTTTTTTATTAGGTTGGAGAAAAAAATTATCATGGTAATATTGAGTAAATTTACACCTTCACTACTCATAATTATTTTAACCTGTTATATATAATGATGCGGCTGGTGTTATCGAGCATTCTTTCCGAGCTATCTTAAACGTTGATATATTTGATTATTATTATTATTATTATTATTATTATTATTATTATTATTACTATTATTATTATTATTACTACTATTACTATTATTATTATTATTATTATTATTATTATTATTATTATTAGTAGTAGTAGTAGTAGTAGTAGCAGTATAACTATGTAATTATTTACTGATTATATACTTAAGTGTTTAAATAAAATAATACCCAGATGAAATAGTATAAGTTATAAAGATATAAATAATAAATGTATATATTATATTTATTTAAATTATTATAAATAAGATAATATTTAATTAGGAGAAATATATTAAATATGGTCAAATTGTGAACTATTATATATAACAGTTGTATCTTACATTTAAAAAATTATATTAGGCGTCTGCAATTTTACGTGGTGTGTCCTCAACAAAGGTTTACATAACAGTATAGATAATATATATAAATTATTATTATCATCATTATTAAAAAATATTTAGTAATTTTATAGTTAAATATTTAGATAAGATAATACAATTTATAAGTATATTTATTACTATTATTATTAATATTATTAATAATATATGTAATAATACAATTTATAAGTATATTTTTACTATTATAATTAATATTTATTATTATTATTATTATTATTATTATTATTGTTATTATTATAAAAGTATTTTATAATTACGTAAATAAGTTTTTAAATAAGATAATGCTTATTATAAATTTAAATATCAATTTAAAGTATTACATATATATATAATATATAATGTGAGTAGAATTATAATAAAAAGTGTATTTAATAAAAAAAAGCCCTAAAAGGGACACGTGTAATCCCATAAATTTTTTTAGTTTTTTAGATTAATACACTTTTGATTATAACCCTAACCAAGTTATATAGTATATTATTTATAATACTTTAAATTAACATATAAATTTATTAATTAGCATTATCTTATTTGAAAACTAATCTATATAATTAAAAAATATTTTCATAATAATAATAATGATGATAATAATAATAATAGCAATAATAATAACAATAACAATAATAATAATAATAATAATAATAATAATAATAATAATAAAATACTACTAATGATAATAATAATAAAATTTATAAATAAGTATTATCTTATCTGAATACTTAACTATATATCTACTAAATATTTTTATAATAAAAATAATAATAATAATCTATATCTATATTATCTATTATCTATACTATTATATAAACCACTTGATAATGACAAACTATTCAAATTTAAGATACCTAATATAACTTTTTTAACTTATATATAATAGTTTATAATTTGCCCATATTTAATAATTTTTTTTGAATTAAATATTATTTTATTTATGATACTTTAAATTAATATTAATATATATACGTTTATTATTTATATTTTATAACTTAATACTATTTTATTTATGTATTATCTTATTTAAACACTTAAATTTATAATCTGTAAATATTTACATATTTATAATAAAATAATATGTGTTGAACTCATAATTCTTTTTTATTTTTAAATTAAATATATTTTTTGTACTATAACCTTACACTAAAAAAACTAACAAAATTGAATAAGAGTAATCAAATATTGTCACCCAATGACCGAACGCCATGTCAAACTATAGACGTGTTCTTTCAAGATTTGCAACGTGTGATTTTAACAATTAGGTCCATCCAGGTTTACCCTCAAACGTTCGATCTTAATTCTCATACAAATCTTCAATTTGACAAAAATCAAGAATCTTGGGTGGAACCCTAGCGAGCTCTAATTACTTCACACAAGACTTCAGTCAAAACATCCAATCCCACTTCCCAATTCAGCTAACAAAACCATCTTGCCATTGAAGCTCGAATCTGTAATGGGGATTTAGGTGAATTGCGAATCTTGTGAATTTGTGATCAGCACTGAGGAGAACATACAGGCATTGAGCAGAAAGATTAAATCGATGGAGACCCGAATCGGATCCGGGTTTCGGGTCATGATTTTGGTAGCAGTTTGTATAATAGTTTGTGGGTATTCAGTTTCTGCAGAGACCCAACGACCCAAGAATGTTCAAGTTGCTCTTCGGGCTAAATGGCCTGGTACCTCACTCCTTCTTGAAGCTGGGTATGCTACTTTTTGTTTTCTTGAATCTTTTTATTCTTGAGAAAGTGATAGTAAGTTGAAAAATATATATCTTTTGTTGTTTTTCTGTTACTTTTATGTGATTGCTAAAGATAGTGCTGTGGATGGTGATCTTTTTGATGAATGTGAGTTGAACCTCACACCTTTTTGTAATGTAAAGTTTATTATTTGATGAATTTTGGTAAAGATTGTGCTGATACCACATGCTTGAAGGGGTATTCTGTAGGCACACCCTGATATGCTAATCATAAACCTATGATGAATCATATGGGCCATATAGTCATACATGCTGTATACATGTCGATAATAGGTTGTAGCCTGTAGGGGTCCGTATGAGGTGCTATACTGTCGCATCATACGAACCACAATTTCTATACTGCCAGTATGACCAGTGATACTGCCTATATGATGACTTCTGATGGTGTATGTATAGTAGCACCCTATTTGAAAGGTAATCAAACCCATCCAGTGGTGATGTAATGCAGTAACACGACTCCTATTTTTCGCTTTGTTCTTTGTTGTATGTATGAAAATTGAAAACAATTTCTTTTAGATCAATGTAAGACAAAAAAGGAAACAAAAGTGGAAGATGAAACAAAAAAAATGTAGTCTTATTGAATTTTTATCAGATTTTGTTTTAATGACTATTTGCTAGCAATTATAAGTCTTTGAAAGCATTTGCAGTGCAAAATATGTTCTAAAAACGGACTTCCATAGTTGGATCAATAATTTAATAACTTGAGAAGGTCTATGCTAAGCTGCTCGAAACATCTCAAAAGATTTAAAGGAGTTCACTACTCTGATTTCACCATTTTAACTTTCTGTTTAAGTGGAAAGTTTGCATCAGAAGCAATTTTTCCAGATTTCCAGGCAATGAATTACGTGCAGTTAAATTAAGCACAAACTGAATCACATGAAACCTATGCGATCTGCTGCATAGCATTGAATGTAAAATTAGTAATGTAAGACGTCTTATACTTTGAAGTAATTTTTTACTAGTGGTGATCTTATCACCCATGTACTCAAGAATGGGTCAACTTGGGTTGTGTTTCATCTCCAATGGACCAAACAAAAAACTCAGCTAAAAGGGAAGGGGTCAAATAGGCGAATTGAAACGAGGAACAACCGTTACTGTGTGTGTTTATCTGTGTGGTCTTTGTGTATATCTTATCTAGCAATTCTTGCAGACTAATATATCATAAATTTTGTGTTCAATAGGGAATTACTTTCTAAAGAATGGAAAGACCTGTTCTGGGAATTCATTGAGACATGGCTAAACAATGAAAGTGGAAATACAGATCCTTACACTGCCAAAGATTGCTTGCAGAAAATATCTAATTTTGGGAAATCACTTCTGTCGGGACAACTGGCATCAGTGTTTGAATTATCTCTTACTCTTCGATCTTCATCACCAAGATTAGTTCTTTATCAACAATTAGCAGAAGAATCCCTTTCTTCATTTCCATTATCTGATGATTTAAATACTAATTTTGTCGATGGAGGGATATCTGAAGCAAATGATGGCAGAGAAGACAAAAAGGGCGATTCCTTGCTTGTGGGTGTCAATCCAAGAAGTCCCGGGGGAAAATGTTGTTGGGTGGACACTGGTGGGGCGTTGTTCTTTGATCTGCCAGATCTTCTATCATGGCTTCAGAATCCTCATAAGTAAGTTTTTCTTACTGTTTACTTGTCTGAAAGTTTGCGCTTTAAATAATTGGTAGCATTTGGAAATAAACTAGGACTTTCCAAACATGTCACAACTTGTGGGGATGGTTCTTACTTCTATCTAAGGGTGGCAGTTTTGGCTTATTTACTTGTGAGCGGGTCAATATTGGTTGTGTTTTATCTCAAAAACAGATCAAATAAAAAGTTATCTAAAACGAGAATTGCTCAAGTGGGTCGAAAGATGGTCTGAAGTCTTTTCCTAATGCATACAATCCCCTAAACATTTTGGTTATTGTTGTAGTACCGTTATTTGTGCAATCCTAATTTACTCATTAGTTGACTATAAAAATCTTAATAAGAATAAAAAGGTTTGCGGGTCAACCCGACTAGTACTACAGAAGAGCGGTTTCAAAATGAACTCTTTTGACCTGTTTGGCCATTTCTATTTCTATATTTCAAGCTCTTACTAGCATCCACAATTGTAGGGATGGAGATATATTTCAGCAGCCTGAGGTTTTCGAGTTTGATCACGTTTACTTGGATTCATCTATTGGGAGTCCAATTGCCATCTTATATGGAGCTCTTGGGATGGACTGCTTTAAGGAGTTCCACAGGACCTTGGTGGCAGCAGCCAAAGAGGTCCAATCAAAACTATCTTTTCCTTTATACCAATTTACTATTTTTCTTTAGTCACCTTTTTGTTTATTTTAAATGTTGTCTCTGGCACATTTGGCCTAATTAGCCTATATGATCTATGCAAAATGTTCTGTTGACATATACACGCAGACCATGATATACTTTTAAAGCTGTTTTTGTTGCACTATATGTGTGTTCAGAGCAGTCTTATCGTCTTTCTGTTGTTAAATTCATGACGACGTTTTTGTTTGCTGTTATGTGTTCTGGTAAACTATGAAGTTATAGATGCTTGTTTCTGATAGATTTGCATGCTGATAAAGTTAAAATAGCTCACAGGGGAGGGTTAGGTATGTTGTGAGGCCCGTGTTGCCTTCAGGCTGTGAATCAAAAGTTGGTCATTGTGGAGCGATCGGCAAGAGAGACCCCTTGAATTTGGGTGGTTATGGTGTAGAACTTGCATTAAAGAACATGGAATATAAGGCCATGGATGACAGTGAAATAAAGAAAGGTCAGTGTGAAGCTGCTGTTATTTACCAACTTAGCTGTTGGTCACTCATTTCTTTTCTTTGTTCTATCAAAACTATTATGTTAAATTGGAACATATGGGCGTTCAGTTGTCTTTTGTTCTTGGTGAAAGTACATGAACCAAAGAGGCTAAACTTAACATATTGGGTAGAGTGTAAAGTTACATCATGCTTTAACATGGGTAATTGGGTATAGGTGGTAAGATCGGCTGATCAAGTGGCATGCCAAACGAGGAAATTTTATGGTGGTTGACCTGCTAATGTTTCTTTTTTTAATTTATTATTTTTTAATTCATAAATATTTAATATATTAAAGATGATTTCAAAAGTAAGAAGGTGAAGTAGATTTCAAAAGTAAGAAGGTGAAGAAGGTGGAACATACCAATTGGGGTTGAAATTTATAAATTTATATTTGCATCTTAACATGCTTTTAAATCAGAAACCTACATTTTTCCGTTTGTTAAGATTTAGGGATAGTCTCTAAATGGTTTGATTAAAAATACAGGTGTCACTCTAGAAGATCCTCACATTGAAGATCTTAGTCAAGAAGTTAGAGGATTCATCTTCTCAAGAATACTGGTATGCATTCTTAATTTTTTTCCTTATGTTTGACCAACTAATTAAAATAAAATTCTGAAGTTGTTTCATAAGTTGAATCAGGATGTTTCCTAAACAATAAAATTAGTAATATATTCTCTGACATATGAAAGAACATGCAGTCTTTTACTCCCTCTCAATTTTGGACCATTTTTAATCAAATCAATTTAAAAATAAAAAGTAAAGAGTCATTATCCGTTGTCATAGATTTGTGTGAGAAGCTTAATTTTTTAATAGAACTACGATAAATATTTCCACAGTTTGTAGCTGATCAACACGTTTTTTACCTAATGCAGGAAAGGAAACCAGAACTAACCTCTGATATAATGGCTTTCAGGGATTCTCTTTTGTCATCAACAGTATCTGATACACTTAACGTGTGGGAATTGAAGGGTAACCATATGGTTCTCTTTAAAGCAAAGAAGTTTTTGTGTTTGGCATCTTGTTCGTCGTTTTTATATATGTGTTATCGACAGATTTAGGACATCAAACAGTACAAAAGATCGTTCATGCTTCAGACCCTCTGCGTTCAATGCAAGAAATTAATCAAAATTTCCCTAGTGTTGTCTCTTACTTGTCCCGTGTGAAGGTATTTTTTTCTTTTTCTTCTTCTTCTTCTTCTTTTTGATTTACTATTACATTCTGTTATGTTGTTTTGGAAAATAACTACTCTTGCTTGATATAATATATTCAGCTCAATGATTCAATCAAAGATGAAATACTTGCAAACCAACGTATGATCCCACCTGGCAAGTCCTTAATGGCATTAAATGGTGCTTTAATAGATATCGATGATATTGACCTTTTTCTGTAATGCTTCTTCCTATACTTCAATAGTTCCAATTAGAGGTGGCAATATTGGTCCATTTACTTTTGAATGAGTCAATTCGGGTTATATTTTTCATTCTAATCAATTAAATGGATAAAGTTAAATATAGTTTAAAAGAAAATTATCAAATGGGGTCGAATAGGTCCAAAATTGCCCAAAAGTGCAAAGGATATACTTGGTGCATAGGGCTCCCGCATGCACGGGGTTTGGGAGTGTCAGGCCACTTTTGGCCATATGTCCACATCCTTACCTTGTATTTTTGCAAGAGGTCGTTTTCACAACTTGAACCCGTGACCTCCAGGTCACATGGAAGCAACCTTACCATTTCCTTAAAGTGTTTCTTTTAAATGCATAAATGAATCATTTTACTTATTTAGTAACTTTTTTTTTATCATATTCGACATGCCGAATATTTATAAAAATGGATAAAGTTTGGCCATAAAGCCTTTCAGGCCAACTCTACACCTTCTGACCCACACCAACAAACCCGAATACATTTTGACCCGCCAACAAACCTGCCCACTTTTGCTACCTCTAATTCTAGGCAAATAATCTTATGTGATCTTATAAATAAGTGTTGTTTCTTTCAAAGGTTGCTTGACATGGTCCATCAGGAATTATCTTTAGCCGATCAATACACAAAACTAAAGGTAACAACTCTTTATTCTTTCTCAATCGTTGCTGAAAATAATTAGTTTCTTTTTCTTTTTTGGTCATATTTTCTGCCCAGTTTCATTAGTACTAAAAAGCGCTTTTAATTAATGCGACGTATTTTAGATTCCTTCAAGCACAATTCGGAAGCTTCTGTCAACTCTACCTCCACCTGAATCCAGTTCATTTCGTGTTGATTTCCGTTCTGACCATGTTCAGTACATCAATAACTTAGAAGTGGATGCTAGGTATAGGCAGTGGCGGAGTAACCTGAATGAGGTAGACTTCATTTTTGTTTTATATTCTTTTCTTTTAAATCTCATAAGGTTTCAAAAAAAGATTTTTAATCTATTTTTATTGGGTAACATTTTTGAGTTTATTGTTGTAGCTTCTAATGCCTGTATTCCCCGGACAATTACGCTACATTCGTAAGAACCTGTTTCATGCTGTCTATGTGTTGGATCCCGCCTCCATTTGTGGACTTGAGGTAATGCTCATTAACAAATGAACAAATTGATTTGGTTTGTGTTTTGTTTATCACTTGTTAAACAGGTAAGTTAAGAAAAGTAGCTAAAAGCAAACAAGGGTTGGAAGTTAATCAATTTGTTATTTCTAATGTGTATAACCTACTAAATCATGTTATTCATATACCTAGAGTATTATTGTAATGGTATGCTTTCCATAATCTGATAATCATATATAACACACGTGTTATATATCATTTTGCGTTAAAATTAGGCAAAAGCATTTCAGATCAATCTGACTTTACTTGTTTCAACATTTACTAAAATCTCTTGTTTTGACCCGTTACTCCACGTGTCAGACACACCATTTCGCCACCTATAATTATACCCATTTTGAGCCTGTTGAGACGAGTTAAATCTTAATCATGCTATCTTTTGCAGACAGTTGACATGATTGTCACTTTGTTTGAGAATAGCCTTCCAGTAAGGTTTGGAGTGATATTGTATTCTACAAAAATGATAGAGACACTTGAGGCAAATGGTGGAGAATTCCCATCTTCTCTTGAAAGCGACGGACAAATTGACGAAGATCTCTCAAGCTTGGTAACAACATGCTTTCTTTCGTTTTATTCACGCTTTAGGCAAATTATGGAAGATAATATACTTACCATATATTCATTTCAAGTTTTAAAAAATTATATATATATATATATTATAATATATGTATTATATATATATATTATAATATGAACCATCAATAAAAAAATTTAAACAATCTAGGTTTGTTAGTTTTGTTCTCGCAGTAATTTAGCGTTCTGAAATGAACCTCACCATGTGTGTGTGTATAATGGGTATATATTGAAGCTATGTGTCGCCTTGTCGGTATACAATTATGTAGTAGTATATTGTCTTGTGACGCCTTGTCCGTATACAATTATGTAGTAGTATATACTTCTCAATGGTTTTATACTTCTCATGTAGTCATGTTACTACAAACAATTTGATAACACATACAAGGTCACAAAAACACACATAAATGAGGATTTGGATATAAGGTACTATTTAAGGATCCTATTATACAATTTGATTCCATCGTTTGAGGCAAAACGCCTAAACTTTATAGCCATCCAGACAGCAATCCAATTCACTAACAGAAATCATATAAAATGCTCTGAATGAAATGAAACATTTCTTTTTTGTGATTGTCATGTACCCTGCCTATAAACATTCACTTTCATCTTTCTTTTTTTTGTGCTTCATGATTCTCTTATGTAACATTTCTTTCCCTAACCAATTTGTGTACTCTATTGAATTACAGACTACACGCCTATTCTTTTATATCAAAGAAAGCCATGGGATGCTGAAAGCTTTTGAATTTCTCAGCAATGTACGGGTTTCTTAATAATAAAATATGTGTGTTGGACTGTTTTTCAGCAGACTTGTAAGTAGCAAATGGTTTATTAATTCCTTGATCATACGCTATATTAGGTAAACAAATTGCGGATGGAGTCAGGGGAAGAGGATGCACCAATGCTGCATCACGTGGAGGGGGCATTTGTAGAAACACTATTGTAAGTTGTGAAGATTTTATCTTTAACCTGAATAAATGTTCTTTTTATTATTCTTCGTACCATCATATGGAATTTGCTATCTGGTTTAAAATGTTCTTGTAGTTTACTTTTTTGGATTTCTAGATCAAAAGGGCATTTATTTTTGTAGGCCAAAGGCAAAAACCCCACCTCAAGATACATTATTAAAGCTTGAGAAGGATCAATCTTTTCGTGAATCTTCTCAAGAGAGTTCTTTGTTTGTTTTCAAGCTGGGCATGGCAAAGCTGGAATGTTCCCTCTTAATGAATGGTCTTGTCCACAGTTATAATGAGGTTTTCTTTTTTATATTATTCTTTAGTTGAGCACATAGATTAGTTAATTATCTTTTTACGTTAACTTTTTTAAGTTTTAAATTTAAATTGCTATCAAATAATGGTGTGAGTCGTGTGAGGCTCTTAGCTTAAATGACATTTTATTATTAGCGACCATTTTGACCATTTATTTTTAAATTTGTCGATTTGGGTTATGTATATCATGTTGGTGGAGTTAAATCCCTATAATCAGTTTAAAGGAAACATTTCAAATGGGGTTGGATGAGTCAAACAAGTGGAAATTCACGAGTATATTTTTTGTGCATAGCTCTTAAATTGTTTAAATGAAAATTATAGATTATTATGGTAACTTTATAGTTGTTGTAATCATATATAACACTTTGATTATTTATAATTTTAAAAGACAAACTAGACGAAAAGTATTTGTTGGTCACCCGTTTGACATGTTCCAAACAAGCCTTTTTACCCAAACTTGTTACCCAACCCACCTATTTCACCACCTCTTCTTTTAATCTCAAAAAGTAATTGAAACCAGAGCTATTACAACATGCATATGATAAGATTATCAGATGCTAATATTTAAGCATAAAATGTCATTTGATTGTTACTCCTTCAGGAGTCTCTAATGAATGCTATGAATGATGAGCTTCCAAGAATCCAGGAACAAGTTTACTATGGACAGATAAATTCGCGCACTGACGTTCTAGACAAATTTTTATCTGAAAGTGGAATTCAGCGCTATAACCCAGAGGTTTATGTTTTGGAACTGCAATTGCATTTGCTTTTTAAAATTTTTTTTTGTTAATTTAATGGAATTTGAGCTTATGGTTGAGTAAATTCATATCATGTTTACTACTACAGATTGTTGGAGCTAAGGCCAAGTCTAAATTTGTTTCTCTGACTGCATCAATCGTTGGAGATGAATCTCTGCTAAATAATATTGAATATTTACACTCTGCTGGAAGTAAGTTTTTCAGTTCCCACATTCGTTATGTGTATACACTTAATTTTTTGCATTTTAATTCACTTAATTTGTGTCCCAGCATTGATGACTTGAAGCCTGTAACTCATCTTCTTGCTGTTGATGTCACATCAAGAAAAGGGGTGAAGTTACTTCATGAGGGAATACGTTATCTGGTAAACTTTCATGATTAGTTTTCATTTGTTATCATTTTCAGTTTTGGTTGTCTTTATATAAATTAGCCTTTTTTAAGAACATAGTTACATGCCACCGAAATTTACGCCATGTAAGAATTAAGAATAACTCTAGCAAATGACTGTTGATAGACTGATTGCTGAACCACACAATATTGTCTGTTTTGTTTGTATGCATTTACATAATTTTCCATATATTCTATAACTACGTTTGACTAAACATAATTTATACAAAGTTGTTATTATTAGTCAATTGATGTAAACGCCCTCCAAATTCCAATCAAATCATGTAAGTAACAGACAACAAGCAACTAGGTACTTCGACACAAAATATCCAAGTAGGAAACCTTGTGACTATCTATTATGACTGTTAAAAACACTAACAATTCTTCACAGATCGCAGGTTCTGCAAATGCTCGAATGGCGGTTTTATTTAATTCAGATTCAGATTTTGATTCTGATTCAAATAGTTTCATCTTTAAGAAGGCTTTTGATATTGCAGCCTCGTCGTATAGGTATGGTTTTTATTTTAGCTAATATCTGCACATTCTTGTTGTGAATCCCATAAATTTCCACACTACTTCTGATTAAAAAAATCTGATTATTAATTATTTATATATTCTTTATATCTTTCAGTCATAAGAAGAAAGTATTGAATTTTCTGGACCAACTGTGCTCATTTTATGGGAATGAGTACGTGTTTGGGTCTTCTGAAAGCAGTCAAGCTCTTCTGGACAAGATTTCCCATCTTGCTGATGCAAATGGAATACCCTCTAAAGGATTTATGTCTGCTCTTTCAGAATTTTCTGTTGCCAAATTTACAACTCATTTGAAGAAGGTACGATGAAATTATAATTTCCTTCGTAAAGATTAAAAAAATTTATAATCTTCTTGTTTAATGATTTTTGTAACATTCTGATTTGATGTGTTGAAAGGAACTTTTGTTCAGGAAGATTATTTCAAGACAGATTTTTAACTTCTATAATAGGATAATGATGAAATGAACAATAAAACAAAAGAAGAAAGGCAAATCAAGATTTTTGAACATAATAACATTGAGTTCTTGTCTTATTTGACCCTCTTAAAACATCATATAGGTTAGTGCTGCATACTTGGCATTCTTGCAAATATGTAAACAGTATAGTTTGCAGCATTCTAGACAAGCTATAAACTTGTACATGCAAAAAATCTAACATACACCCTGACCACTTTTTGTCCAAAATAACTCGAATTCTTTTTGCATATTCCGGAAAGCATATGTTTGGTGGAAGAAAATCAATATTGTGTTCATGAAGTCAGTTATTATAATAAAACTTGTTTAATGTGAAGTTTCGTGATTTTTCATAAAAATTTTGGTTTTTCCTTCCCTATTATTTGTCATTAACATTTCTCAATATAATGTGCAGGTGCGTCAGTTTTTACATGGACAAGATGGGCTTGAAAAAGGTTTTAATGCAGTCATTACCAACGGAAGGGTGTGTGATTTTTTCCACTATATGTAATTTTGTTTATTAGGAAATGTGGATTATGCTTAATATAATTTACTTGGTTGCCCTTGGATAGGTGGTTCGTGTCCCTGAATCTGTAACATTTTTAAGCCAAGATTTGCATCTCCTTGAATCTGTTGAATATAAGCAAAGAATAAAGCATGTCGCTGATATCATCGTAGAGGTGACGTGGGAGAATGTGGACCCAGACACACTTTTAAGGTTTTTTGCTTACACATACTTTTTGTTTCTTTATACATACACACAATATAGGTGACAAAATGGGTGGGTGCAGTGGGTTGAGTATTGATTTGAGATGGGTTCAGGTTAAAACGGGTAGTATGTCTTGGGCTGTGTTGACCCATAATAGTTTGTGCAAGTAGATCTATGTGGCTCTCAACATTACAAATTACAGTTTGGGTCAGCTTCAACCCCGTTTCACCCAATTCACCATTTTTCCATTTAGCTTCATCTTACCCATTTGACTTGTCAGGATAAATCGTTACCCAAATCGGCCTCTCATAAGTAAATAGGTTGAACTTTTCACCTCTAGTCTATACATGTATGATGAAATAACATGCCTGCATTTGCTAAAGGTGTTTTACCTTCGAATAGTTGTATGCAAGTAAAGTTGAAGTTTTCTTTTCTTATAAATTTCTGCAGCAAACTGATGAGTGATATAATAATGTCCGTCACATCTTCGCTGTCCACACGAGATAAAAGTTCTGAAGGTGCTCGTTTTGAGATGTTGAGTGCCGAATACAGTGCTGTTGTTATTGGTAGTGAAAATTCAGCGATTCATATAGATGCTGTTATTGATCCTTTGAGCCCTTCTGGTCAGAAGATTTCCTCACTTCTTTGGATACTGTGGAAATGCAGTCAGCCAAGCATCAGGCTTGTGTTCAACCCATTGGTTAGTTTCTTATCCAACTTAAAAAATCCCCCTCCGTTTCTACAACTTTGCATTAACTTAGAAAATAGCTTATAACTTCAAATATTTAAATGTGTTCATTGTCTTCTTGACAGAGTTCTCTTGTTGATCTTCCCCTAAAAAATTACTACAGATTTGTAACTCCCACAGCGGTATGGTCCACCAACAGATCTTGTTCACTGTACCCTTTAAATTAATTATCATTAAGTGCGTATTAAAGTTCTTATGTTTTTATATTTCAGGATGACTTCAGTAACACTGATTTAACCGTACATGGCCCTAAAGCATTTTTTGCAAATATGCCATTATCAAAAACCCTAACCATGAATCTTGATGTTCCTGAATCATGGCTTGTTGAACCTGTCATTGCAGTGTTAGTTTACACCATTCTATGCAATCTTGCAGTTTCACACCCTGTTATTTTGTTTTATTTTTTATTTGTTAACTGCTTTTATGTTTATGGTTATTCAGCCATGATCTTGACAATATACTGCTTGAGAACCTTGGTGACACAAGGACACTACAGGCAGTTTTTGAACTTGAAGCTCTCGTTCTTACCGGTAATCCAACTTTTTTTATCCAACACCCTTATACTATTGTCAGCCCAAAGCACCTTTTTATTCATATACATACACTTTTTTTTATTAATAATAAATGTGCTAAACGGTATTACAAAAAAACTTATGTCATTACAATAGTAATCTGACTTGTATAGTGAAGTGTTTAGGAGGCTTTATGCAGTCGAATACATTTTGTATGACTATCTAGCCTTCTAAGTTTGGAAAGTCTACGACTTAGAAGGGTACCAGAGAGTTATATCAAAATAATAATGGATATGTATGAAGGGGCAAAAACGTGTGTGCGAGCAGCCGAGCACCAGTCGGAGACACAGACTTTTTTTCCGGTGGAAGTGGGACTACACCAAGGATCGGCATTGAGCCCATTTCTCTTCACAATAGTGTTGGATGAGATGACCAAGTCTATACAAGAGCCAGTCCCGTGGTGCATGCTGTTTGCGGATGATATTGTCTTAATATCAGAATCTAAAATGGTGTTAAACGAGAGGCTAGAACAGTGGAGAGCAGCACTAGAGCGCATAGGCTTAAGGATAAGTCACTCTAAGACGGAATACATACATTGTAACTTTAGTGGTGAGGCTGAAGAAGACACCCAAATCAGCATCCAGGGTATGGCGGTACCACAGACGTCTACGTACAAATACCTGGGCTCGTACGTACAGGAGGACGGAGAGATACACAACGATGTAGCTCACCGTGTGCAATCAGGATGGTGCAAATGGAGAGCAGCATCAGGGATCCTGTGTGATAAGAGGTTCCCAGCAAAACTAAAGGGAAAACTAGACAGAGTGGTAGTACGTCCAGCTATGTTATACGGAACAGACTGTTGGGCCATAAAGAAATCGCACCAGAGACAAATAGAGGTCGCGAAAATGCGAATGCTGAGGTGGATGTGTGACACGCAAGATTGGATCGAATAAGAAACGACGTGTTTCGACAGAGGCTAGAGGTGACTTGTATCACAGATAAAATACGAGAGGGAAGATTAAGATGTTTTGGGCACGTAAAGCGGAGGCCGATGGTAGCACCCGTTAGAGCAGTAGAGAACATCAACATAGAGGGTAGGAGGAGTAGAGGTAGACCTAGGTTGACTTGGGACGAGATAATTAGGCGAGATATGGTAGACTTGCACCTCTCTGAGCACATAATCGAGGATAGGAGTGCGTGGAGGCGTAGAATTAAAATTAAGGACTTTTAGCGGGATCTGTGGGTAGGAAGGGTAACGTAGACTTGTTGCGGGACCCCTGTTTTCCTCAATTTGCCCTTATACGCGATTCTTGCCGCTTATTTGATGTACGCACTTTCTAAGTATTTATGTGATTTATACCTGTGTGTTGTATGCCGTATATTATGATTGCTATTGTTATTGATTTCGTTATTGAGTCGGGGGTCTCTTCGGAAGCGGTCTCTCTATCTCCCAAGATAGAGGAAAGACTCGCCACTACCTATCCCTCCCAGACCCTGCTCTTGAGTGGGATTTTGAGGGTATGCTTGTTTGTTTGTTTATCTATCCTTCTAAGTTAAAATTTTAGCTGAACTCATTTGACCCGTAGAAGGGTCTATATGCCTATATCAACATATTTAGCTAACAAGCGAATGGGTAAAACTTGCCATAGTGTTATTGTATAGAATTCAACATCCTACATCACTATATATTAGAGTAAGTAGACCATTATGTTTATTAATTAAACTTAGCGCATCATTCATGGGTCAACTTGACCCTGACCCATTTTGTAGTATATTCTTCTGATGAATGTACAATTTAACCAGGCCATTGCTCTGAGAAGGATCATGAACCCCCACGAGGCCTTCAAATGATACTAGGAACTAAAAAGAATCCCCATTTGGTTGACACACTCGTGATGGCCAATTTGGGTTATTGGCAAATGAAAGTGTCACCCGGTGTTTGGTACCTACAACTAGCACCAGGTCGAAGTTCTGATCTCTACGTTCTGCAAGATGGTCCCAAAATGCACTCAACAAAACGCATTATCATCAATTCCTTTAGGGGAAAACCAGTTCATCTTGGAGTCGTGAAAAGAAAGGGAAAAGAACATGAAGCACTATTGATACCTTCTGATGATGAAGATTCTTCCAGGAAACAAGTTCGGTTTTCTATATTTCTTAATAAATTAAAATTTACCTTTAAGGGTTTATCAACGTGTTTATAAAGCTAGTTTTGCTGGATATTTGCAGGGTGATCAGGATCGTTGGAATTCAAATATTTTGAAATGGGCTTCTTCGCTTATTGGTGGTAATGTGCAGTCGAAGAACAATGGAAATAATAAAGTTGTAAGTATTCTGTCAACATCAGCTCCTAAATCTACCTTTAAATCTGTAAATTGATCGATTTGTTATGTAGGAAAATGTAAGCAATGGGCGAAAGGGTAAAACGATAAATATATTCTCTATTGCTTCTGGACACTTGTAAGTGATTCATTCTCTATCTTGGCTCTATTTCGTGACTTTGTACGATTCTTTTGGCGGAACTGGCTGGTCGAATGGGTTTGTTAAAAGGTTAAAACACATTCAGTTAAAAATGAGTTGATTTGGGCCTGTTCATTGACCCAGAACATGTTCTGTCCGAAATTCTTTTAGTAATAATTAAGATGTTTAATACGATTACATGAACTTTATTAGTACAATGTTGTATAATTATTTTTTATTTTTTATTTTTTGTATAAATGGTTTAAAAGATTGCATACACTTTAATTCACTTTGGCGACCTTTGACCAATTAGACCTTTTCATTTGACTTCTTACTTTTTTGCCTAAATTCTTTTGGGCTCATTTGACCCACTATAGAGACCCTGATGTCTTTTACTGTGTTATTCATGCAGGTACGAGCGATTTCTGAAAATTATGATTCTAAGTGTTCTGAAAAACACACAACGCCCAGTGAAATTCTGGTTTATAAAGAACTACCTTTCACCACAGTTTAAGGTTCGATTCTTCCAAAAAAATTCATCTTTAATTTTCTTGAAGTTTTTCTTAACTAATTTTGTCGTTTTCATGCAGGATGTGATTCCACATATGGCACAAGAATATGGTTTTGAGTATGAATTGATTACATATAAATGGCCTAGTTGGTTGCACAAACAGAAAGAAAAACAACGAATTATCTGGGCTTATAAAATTCTATTTCTTGATGTTATTTTCCCCCTCTCTCTCGAGAAGGTATATAACTGAAAATCATATTATGTTACATTTAGAAAACAAGTAATGAGGCGTGTATACACTAAAAAACATGTTTGTATGTTTTATTAGGTTATATTTGTTGATGCGGATCAGATTGTTAGAGCTGACATGGGAGAACTCTATGACATGAATTTGAAAGGAAGACCTCTTGCTTATACCCCATTTTGTGACAACAATCGGGATATGGATGGCTTTCGGTTTTGGAAACAAGTAAGTTTTCTTTGTATCTTTATGCGTAGAGTCATATGCTTCAAGTCCCCAAAACTGGTATATGTTATAGGAATGTCTAAAATAACTGATTGCTTTTGAACTTTGGTTTAGGGATTTTGGAAGGAACATTTACGAGGAAGACCATATCATATTAGGTATGATCATCATTTGTGCTTTACAATCTACACTTACATGCAGATTACTGAAGTTTTATCGAAAAAATTTAATCTTTTAATTGCTTTTCCTTATGGCATGCAGTGCGTTGTACGTAGTTGATTTGATCAAGTTTCGTGAAACTGCAGCTGGTGATAATTTGAGGGTGTTTTATGAAACACTTAGCAAAGATCCAAATAGTCTTTCTAACCTTGACCAGGCAAGTGAAAGTTCACATACATTTCTTGTATTTTCTTCGAATTTTTTCCCAAAGTATAAAGGTAGGTAGCAGTCTCTACTAATCAACTCGATTCAGGTTATGTTTTATTTATAATTGACGGTAAAATAAGATAGATTTGGCTAAAACAAGAAAAGGTTGAAAATTGACCCCAAACTGTATTTTATGCATAAAATCTGCAAGTAATTTCATTCAAGAAGTGTTTCGACCAACCCACCCCGACTCGTTTTGGCCTTTAGAAAAACTATTTGTTTGACCCGTTTTCCAACCCGCCACAACCCCTTAACAACCAAGAACAATGAGATTACAAGATCCTCAATCAGGTTTGCAAGACAAATTCTATTTTTCAGAATTTTTTATTAAATCTTCATCATTGTTTCAGGATCTGCCAAATTATGCCCAGCACACAGTACCGATCTTTTCACTTCCACAAGAATGGCTATGGTGTGAATCTGGTGTGGCAACTCCACGAAAGCCCGAGCTAAAACCATTGATCTTTGCAACAATCCAATGACCAAGGAACCCAAACTTCAGGTCAGCCATATGTTTCACAAAGAATATAATTTTTGAATATTTTATATGCTAATATTTTAAATAATCAGAATTTGCCACACATTCATATTACAACATTAAATGTATCATCTACAGGTTGATTTATTAACAACTGATCTTTTTGTGTGAGATAATTACTTTCAAAAGACACGTTCAAAACGTCCCTCGATCCTCATATTTTGCTTCCTAACGTCTAACTGTCGTTTTCAGGGTGCGAGAAGGATTGTAGCAGAGTGGCCGGATCTTGACTTTGAAGCAAGACATTTCACCTCAAAAATACTAGGTGAATATGTGAGCCCGCTAGAGAAGGTGGTTAGCTCTCCAGCTCAACCACCAGTAGCCGAACAAGAAGACCTAGACACAAAAGACGAGTTGTAAACACTAACCATCAACTGCTTAGCTTAAAAGGTTGTATTCGTCGTGTTTTATATCCGACATTAAGATGAGATCTTTGCTCCTAAAAACAGGAACATCATCTCTCCCACAATACTTGAACTTAAATATAATTGAATTTTGATGTTTTAGGTTACATACTTTGATCAATTTTGGTGACATATTTGGCGATGAATTGAATTCACAAATGTAGAACTAAATGCATGTCACTTTTATTATAGAATAACACAGCTTCATTATGGTTGTACTAATAGATTGTACTGTTTGTACATTGCTTTAATATTGTACAAAACAATTGCATTCCTGTGGAGTGGATCATTATCTTTAGTAACTTGATTAACATAAGGTTATTAAAGATAAAAACTTTTAAGTAGCTAAAGGATATTATTTTTAAGGTTTACTTTTTACCTTCTAAAACCTAGAATTACTATTAAAACTACAAAATTAAAAAAAATTAAGTAGCTTTTAATGTTAATTACCGTTTTTCAGTTATTCTCATGATAAGGTTAATTGAATTTTAATAATTTAAATTATAAGTTGTTAGTCGATAATAGCCACTAGCTGGTACCAACAATTTGATTAATGTTATATTACTAACTTTTATCTTAGTAGTCAATGGTAGGCCGTAGCTTGTTCGTATGATTTTTAAAGATTTATATATGAATTTCACTTGATTTCGCTTGCAAGATGGCACTTTTTCATATTTCGCTCATAGTTATTGATTCTGACCGAACTCAAGTAAAAATCAAGTATAACTTATGATGAATATGTAAGGGTGATTGCTCTTGATAATGAATGTTTGAAATTTTGAAATCACATTTTTCCTAAAATAAAAATAATAACCAAACTCATTTAAACTTGACATATCTACTTACAGACAAATTACTATAGCTAAAAGTTACCTAGACCAAACTAAACTGAATTCACTAGCAAAACTGAGACCAAGAATTTAATTGAATATGCTTAATCAGTCTGGCCTGTGTCAGTCCTGCGTCAGGTATTCAGATTACTCAATCCCGCCCTAATCATGCATACCCCTAAGTTAAAGCACGATGCTAAAAATAATAGACATGACATTTTATGTGACTAAAACAAGCAAGACACAAAGTTTCTTCCTTCAAAGAACAAAGTTTTGGTAACAAATGTTTGAATTCAAACTCAAAAGGTAATATTATTTATAGCATTTGCTTTTTAGGCTACGAATACATAGGATAGTGACAATATTCTTGCCGATGAATCCCATTGCTTCAAATGGTTGGGACCAATCAATATTTGCAATATGGGTTGTATTGTAACCATGGGAAAAAGACTTTGAAACATGTGAAAGAATGAAGAGTTCAACTAAGTTATAATTAGAGGCTAAGGGATTTCATCATGTGTAGATGGTATCATGAGATTCACCTTCTACCTTACTTTATTGCCATCATTGAGGAAACCAACCTTTTGTTCAACAAACAAATTAAAAACATATCTTTTTTGATTCGTAGTTCTACTGGTTCATTGTATTAAAACTTGTATTTTCTATTCATATATGGTAGAAAAACAAGTATGATGATTTTTTAAGTTGGTGTCATTTTCTATTCTCATACGTTTTGTGGGTGCATTCTTTTTACTTTAAGCGGGACTCGACTCATATCATAGAAACTAGAAATGAAAAAAGAAGCCGAACCTGATGGGACAACCCAAAACAAAAAACATTCCAGAGGGTAATGGGACGTATATCAGGTATGAAGCCGATTAGCCGAATATGCAATTAATTCTTAAAATTTTCCTTGTCTTCTCCTCTAGATCGACTAAAAGGAAATAAATGTTGGTGCTTGTTGGGATTTAGGTATGAACCTTTGCTAACGTATTGGTTTCGGTTTAGTTTCACGGTTTAAAATTATTATGTCCTTATAAAAGTCATGTAAAGTACAAAATGAAAAGACGGTGTAAAATGCATAAAACAAAGCTGTCTAAAATAACCACCTACTCGAATAGATAAAAGGAAAAGAAATAGTTCGCATGTATAATACATATGTAAATTTGAAGGCCACTATTATCCACATATATTGAAGAACATGACTTTATGCAATTAAAATATCTATTAGATGAAAATATTTGTTGTTTTGGGCTTTTAGTTGTTGTTTCAATAAAATACGTAAACATCCTCTCGAGTCTCGACAAACCTGTAGTTATAAAACCCATAGTTTTCGTATCTTTAGATCATTTATACAGGAATAGCAAAGTGAACACGAAGAGGTCGAGTGGTTAAAAAACCTTTGCTACTCATATAACTCTTAATATTATTATTTTTTTATTTTGATTAGTGTTTTCAAGTCATCATCGATAATAAAATTCCTTTGCCGTTCAAAATGCAGAATTCGGAATTAACTTTAACCGGTTTGGAACAATTATGGGATTATGTGATGCTCGATTTTCTAAACTCATTTACTCATATAGAAAGGGAATACATCAATACATTATCTAATTAAAAACATATAACAATTAGTGTGTTGAAGTTGTTGAAACTTGAAATTATTAGAAGTATACAAACTGTTAACATGCATATGATATATAATATTTCAAGTCGGTTTTTGAGATAATATAGAGACCTGTTGTTTTGGGTAATAAGCATCCCATCATGTAACTGAAATAAGTGTACCCGATTCTCATCGGTATACCAGGACACCTTCACACATAATGTGTAATAGGCATCTGACGACTATGAGATCGGGTATGGGATGTGATTTGTAATTCGATTTGGGATTGAGATTGTAAAAACGTGAACCATTATCATCCCTAGTGAAAATAAAATTTTGTTGTTCTTTGTGTTATTACAGGATTAAGATCATATTAATATGGAAAGGACATCTTTTTCAAAAATCAAACCACCACTATAACTTCATCCACTACCGCCGTTACCCACCATCACTGGCGCCCACCACCACCTTGGTGGATGCCCTCTGATACCAACTTGTAAGGCCCGGTTCCCGGGACGCTCATAGTTGGTCATTCACAGCATAGAACATTACATATTATAAGTTTAAGCAGCGGAACTAATTTAACAAAAGCCATTCATTTCATTATAAACATTGTTGCCAAGCAATACACCTTAGTTTAGACAGATTATAAAAGAATGGTTTAATTGTATTACAAAACAACAGTGATATCTATGGAGAATGAATGTCAGTCTTGCCCCACCGAGTAGCCATCCCCGTGTGCCATCCTCAGCATCGTTTACCTGCCAACTGGAAAATACATAAAAGTCAGCGTTGCTGAGTGAGTTCTAGTTTTATAATTAAAATACTATACTTTTTGTTTCAAACCGTTCATTACTTTCGTATGTGGTCACACATCGTACGTACACATGGGTAATATTATTATTATCTTCATCATTCGTTCAATTCGTACTTTCTCCATTACCCTTCCGGTCTTTACATTCGTTCTTACGAGTCTGTTGCGACAACAAGGCCGCTCACCTCAATATCGATCTCTCACGATCGTATGTTAGCCAAGTTTGTTGCAACACATGGTTGCTCACCTCAGTGGCAATCTCACGATTGCCTGCTAACCGAGTCTGTTGCAACACAAAGTTGCTCACCTTATTGTCAATCTCAAAGATTGACCCTGTGTGCATCCTTCGGGGTAGCTAACCCGCATCACAGTTGAGCTAACACCTGCCAGGGGTGTGCACCTCCATACATTTGCTTGCAAGACTTCTGTTCATTCATTTTTATTCCACTTTTCTTTATCATTAATCTTTCACTTTATTAATGATAATAACTTCTGTTTTGATCATGATCATACCACATAGAGTCATACAGTATTATTATTAATAATATGATAATAATAATAACAACTCTAGTCATAACAATACCATTATTAAGGGTCATAATGTCAATCAAACATAATCATATGCATTTAATGAACCTTAGTCAATATTAGTCCAAAACCCTAAATGCACAGACTCCCACGAAAATTCTGCATTTAATTCTAAGTGTTAGGCGCATGAGGTCTATTTGGGCGCATGAGCCTGTCTGGGCGTATTTCAACTGTGCAGGCGTCCCACCCCAACACTTAGCAGATTATCACTTAGGCGTATGAGCACTGCTTAGGCTCATTATCCTGTACTTAGTTTTTCTAAGTCAGAATTCAAGCGTATGAGTACTATTTAGGCATATTACCCTATACTTAGTTTCTAAGTCATAATTTCGGACGTAAGAGCACTATTTAGGCATGTTACCTTGTAAATTTTCTAAGGCATAAATTCAGGCGTATTAGTACTGTTTAGGCTCATTACCCTGTACTTAGTTTTTAAGTTCTAAATTTCAGGCACATGAGCACTGTTGGGGAGCATAAGCCCCAACACTTAAGTTTCTGTCAAGATCCTGGGAGTATAAGGACTGTTCAGGCTTATGAGCCTTATATAGGCGTATTAGCAACCTGATTATGTTTCTAAGTCGTTTTCCAGTCCCAAACATCATATTACCTAGTTCTAAACATTCACATACTATTCCAGGCATAAACTTGACATAATCATAACATAATATTTACCCAAAACATACTCCACCCACATACACATGCACATGAACATACGGGTAAAATACCCAACCTCATAAAATCATACATACATGTATTTTCCAGCCCCAAAATTCGTATAAAACAAGTAAAAAGGGGAATCTAGAAACTCACCTTAGTTGTGTTCGGGTTTGATACCCTTCCTTGAACCTCTCGGGCGTTTCTAACACCTAACACACACACACACAATACAAACCGAACACACAAGTCACATTTATAAGCACATCAACAGGTCTAGAACCATCTAAAGCATCAAAATTCGAGAGTTCTTACCAAAAACTTCGAACTCTCTGGTTTCTTCTTCAAAAACTTCGTATCTTGCACTTTCTCTCTCTACAATCCGAATGTGAAGTGTTATGCAGGGTGAAATGGGCGGCCATACCACTTTTTCACCAGCTTTCTATGACTTTTGTTCTTTTTGTCACTTTTGGTCCCTCAACTTTAGGGTTGACTTCCATTTCATTCTTTTTATTCTTTCTCTTTTATCCTTTTTATTCCTTTCAAAAATACGGGTGTTACAAGTCCACCCCCTTATATAGGTTTCGTCCTCGAAACCTGTTATTCCTCAAACAATTGAGGGTAATGCTGCCTCATCTCCTCCTCCGTATCCCACGTAGATTCTAATCCCTTTCTGTACTTCCACTGTACACGCACAAGAGGAACCACTTTATTCCTTAACTTCTTTTCTTTACGATCAATGATTGCCACTGGTTGCTCAACGTAATTGAGCCGTTCGTCTACTTCAATGTCCTCCAGTGGAACAATCATATCTTCATCAGCTAAGCACTTTCTCAGATGAGATACATGGAATGTGGGATGAATTCCACTTAACTCATCTGGCAGTTCAAGTCGATAGGCTACCTCTCCTACTCGTGCGATGATTCGGAAAGGTCCTATATATCTTGGGCTTAGCTTACCTCGTTTTCTGAATCGGATAATCCCTTTCCAAGGTGAGACCTTCAACATAACTTGGTCTCCAACCTTGAACTCTATTGGTCTTTGCCTCTTGTCAGCATACGACTTTTGTCTATCCTTCGCCGCCTTCATGAAGGCTTTGATCTTCTCCAACTTCTCAGTCGTAGCTTCGATCACCTCGACACCTTAAAACTCTTTCTGCCCAATGTCTCCCAAACACACGGGCGTCCTACATCTCCTACCGTATAGCATCTCGTAGGGTGGCATGCTAATACTGGCATGAAAACTGTTGTTGTACGAGAATTCTGCTACCGGTAAGTGATCGTCCCAACTCCCTCCAAAATCGATCACGCACGCTCAAAGCATATCCTCAAGCGTCTGTATCGTCCTCTCAGACTGCCCGTCCGTCTGAGGATGATAGGCTGTACTAATGTGTAGCCTTATTCCCATTGCATCATGGAATCTTCTCCAAAACTTTGACGTAAACCGGGTGTCACGATCCGACATGATAGACACCGGCACGCCATGACGAGCTACGATCTCCTTGATGAACAGATCCGCCAATCTTTCGGATGAATACGTCTCACCATCACCCAACGCCTTGTCAATACCCATCACTGAAAACTTCATGTATGAATGGGATTCAAGATTTGGAATTAGGGTTCTTGGTGTTTGTTTTTGTATATTACCCAGGCGGGTGAGTGTCACACCCTCAATTTCCACGAACGGGGTTTTACCGTCAGGCGTGTGACATAACCAGGATCTCAGATAAGCATCAGTTACACCAAACGACTCGACAACTACAAATCATATAAGTTGCTTAGTAAAAATGAAATAAACCAACTTGTATTTAAGTATTGCGGAAGTGAAAATAGGAAAACATTTAACAATGGTTTTGGAACACGCTAACACGCGTCCAATCCAATTTATGTAAAGTACACGAAATTAAATCTTAAAAACAGTTTGGGGTGAATGAGGAATGACATGCCGTGGATGTTGTGCTCCTAAACGTGCCATTTCAATGTCCTGAGAGAAAACATGCAAAAGTCAGTACAAGACTGGTGAGTTCACAGGTTTATCAGAAAACAGTAAGTATCAGTAATGAAATTCCCGAATTTAGTAATCAAAGCATATAATGGGTAGCTAGCCCATAGCAATCACTATGTGTATGAAGTCGCGACCGAGCTGACATGTAATCAATAGTAATAATGTAGGCCGGCTGTGGCTTCCCTACCACAACACTGTAAAACAGGCTAACCGTTCACCCTTTTGACCTCCAGTCAAGCTAGCGCGACTAGCCCGGGCGGGTATGTCAATCCCAGTAGATCTACTAACAATCACCTTGCTATTTGCATATTAACGGTCCGAAGGGCAAAGTATAACACCATAGTATCATGTATATGCGGTATTACAAAAACCCGATGTAATGTAACGTTTATGAAAGCATCATGTTTCTCTCCCCCAAAAAGAGTATAAAGTAAAAGTGGGGCTGTAAACTCACCTTGTTTGATGAGATTTAAATTTGAACGGTAATAGATTAGGCACCAACGATGTTTATACGAGCAACCTACGGATCGACGTCTCGAATTAGAATAAGAATGATATGAGATATGGGAATGGATTAGGGTTTCTATTAGGATTTGGGGTTTTTATTAATTTATATATTTAGATAAGACTTAATAATGGAATCACTTGTATTTTAATGAATGGTGTTATATCATTTAAATAATTTTAACGTAATTAAAGTTTTTATAATAACGGATAAAGTTTAATGTAAAGTGTAAATAATTTCAATAATTATTTAAAGTAGGATGATTTTAATTTTAACTAAAGGTAGCGTTTGGACCCATAATGATTTATTAATTTAAACCATAATAAAGAAATCCATTTTATAGGAAATAACTAAAAAAATAATCTTTGTTATATTATTTATAAATATTTAAATTTAAAGAAAAATTGCAGAAAATATGTTTGATGATTTAAAAATAAACAAAGTTTATAAAAATGATTTTTATAATTTTTTGGAATTTCCTGTAATTTTTAAAAGGTTGAAAAGCCTTAAAAAATGTTGGGGGTGTCCGGGGTCGAACCCAGGACCTCAAAGTATGCAAGTGGACATGGAACCGGTGAACCAAGGCTTACAGCCGCGGTATCACTTGGTTCCTAATGCTTTTAAACACTTTTAACCCTTTTCCCCCAAATCACTATGAACCCTAGTTTGAAATCGATTCAATTGAACGTTGATTCGCGTATGATAGTAAAATTAACCATAGGGCTTTGATTGCCCGTGTAAAACCGAGTATGTATGTATGTTCAACTACCTGGATTGAAGTTTAGATTGATGAAACAAGTTAGAAAACAAGCCGCGACCACTTAGAGCTCGTTTGTGGGTCAAATGATGATCATAATCCAATTAAACTTGCAGTGAGATTCGAATGATGGTCAGGACTAAAAGCCCTCTACCAATTTTGATTAATTTGGCTTCGAACAGTGGTTTCGATTAAGTTGCAGGTCGACACCGAAGATGATGATCGAATGGCTATGTTAGTGTGTTTTCGGATGAAATTGGGAATGGTAGTTGATTAGGAACAGATAAACGATCGTTTATATTCGATTAATTAGATTATTATAGTGTGTCAGTGCGATCGTGGCGTGGAATCCGACCGAAAGTGGGGTGGTTGGGGTCGGCTCTAGATCGCACTCAAATTTTCAAATTGTTGTGGGGCAAGTGTTCGAATCTTCCACGTGAGTGTGTCGGGGATGTTTAATTGAGTTGAAACCGCGTTGATTTGGGGTATCGTGGGTCGCCGGAGGGTGGCCGGAGGGAAAAAGGGGGGGGGACGGGATGGGGGGCTGGGTTTTTTTAAAAATTACACTTTGGCCCCCTGTAGTTTCTTTTGTTTATTATTTCATGTTTAAAGTTTTAAAACAAGTTTTAGATATTACATTTTCAACCCAAAACTTTTAGGGTTTAGTTTTTAATAATAAATTTTATTATTAGTATTATTATAATTATAATTATTATTATTTTTTTGTTAAACCTTTGAAAACCTCAAAAATATTTAAAGTTGTTTTATTTATTTTCAAATTCGATAACTAAGTTTCGTAATTACTAATATAATTTTATAATTTTTTATAAGATCATATTAATAACTATATGATTATAATGTGAATTAAATGACAATATTACTGCGCTCATATTGAAATAAAATCAATTCCATTGGTTAACATAAACGGGTTCAGGTTTCAAGTTGAAATGGGTCGGATGTTACAGTCTCCCCTACTTTAGGAAATTTCGTCCCGAAATTTTAATCACGAGGAGGCTGAAACGAAAAGATGAGGGTACTTGGATTTCATTTGGTCCTCACGTTCCCAGGTGAACTCTGGTCCACGCTTTGAGTTCCATCTAACGCGCACAATGAGAATTTTGCTACGCTTTAGTGTTTTGACTTCTCGATCCATAATCTCTACTGGTTCTTCAACGAAACGAAGCTGTTCATCGATTTCCAGTTCTTCTAATGGAACAACAAGTGATTCATCAGCAAGACACTTCCTTAGGTTTGACACGTGAAACACATTGTGTATTCCACTGAGTTCGTCAGGTAAGTTCAGTTGATAAGCCACCTGGCCAACCCGTTTGACAATCTCAAACGGCCCCACATACCTAGGGTTTAGTTTCCCCTTTTTTCCAAAGCGTATTACACCCTTCCAGGGTGAGACTTTCAACAGTACTTTGTCACCAATCTGAAACTCCAATGGCTTACGACGCTTGTCGGCGTAACTCTTTTGTCGATCACGTGCTGCTGCCATACGGTTACGAATTTGCACAATCTTCTCAGTCGTTTCGTACACAAGTTCAGGTCCCGTAAGTTGGCTTTCTCCTACTTCTTCCAACAGATAGGTGATCGGCACTTACGTCCATACAGTGCCTCAAATGGAGCTGCCTTGATCGAGATGTGATAACTGTTATTATAGGAGAACTCAACCAATGGTAAATGAGTTTCCCAGCTGCTGCCAAAATCGATCACACATGCACGCAACATGTCTTCCAGTGTCTGGATTGTACGCTCACTTTGACCATCGGTCTGCGGGTGATACGCAATACTCATATCCAGCCGCGTTCCCAATGATCGTTGTAATGATTGCCAGAAGTGAGAAGTGAACCGAGCGTCACGATCAGAAATGACAGATATCGGCACGCCATGCCGAGAGACTATTTCCCTTAAATAGATACGTGTTAGCTTCTCCATTCGATCAGTCTCTCGGATTGCTAGAAAGTGTGCGGATTTCGTTAAGCGATCTACTATAACCCAAATGGTATCGCATCCGCTGGGAGTCCTAGGTAACTTTGTGATGAAGTCCATGGAGATCTGCTCCCATTTCCACACTGGAATTTCCGGTTGTTGGAGTAAACCGGATGGTCTCTGGTACTCTACCTTAACCTTGGAACAAGTTAGGCATCTGCTTACGTATGTGGCTATCTCCGTTTTTATTTTGGCCACCAGTAAAATTCTTTCAGGTCCTGATACATCTTATCTGAACCTGGATGGATCGAGTAACGTGACTTATAAGCTTCGTCCATTATCAGCTCTCGCAAATTCCCGTACTGTGGTACCCAGATCCGTTCCATAAAATAATGGATTCCATCAGCTTTAATCTCCAATTGTTTCTCCATGCCTCGCATGGATTCTGCTTTCAGATTCTCCGTCTTCAAGGCCTCAGATTGAGCAGCTTTGATTTGCACTGGTAGGTCAGAGTGGATAGTCATTTGCAATGCGCGCACACGACGAGGCTTTAGGGTTTCCTTATGACTAAGGGCATCGGCTACCACATTAGCCTTACCCGAATGGTACTAGATCGCACAGTCATAATCATTGAGTAATTCTAACCACCGTCGTTGCCGCATATTCAGTTCCTTCTGGTTATATATGTGCTGGAGGCTCTTATGATCTGTATAGATCGTGCACTTAGTTCCATATAAATAGTGCCTCCAGATCTTCAAGGCAAACATTACAGCTCCCAGTTCCAGATCATGCGTTGTGTAGTTCTTCTCATGCACCTTGAGCTGTCTAGATGCATAAGCTATGACTTTGCCACGTTGCATCAATACACACCCCAAACCCTGGATGGATGCATCACAGTAAACAACAAAGTCATCAGTTCCTTCTGGTAAGGCTAGGATTGGTGCGCTGCAGAGTTTGTCTTTAAGCGCCTGAAACGCTGTTTCCTTTTGCTGCCCCACTTGTAAATTGTTCCCTTATGAGTTAGGGCAGTCAAAGGTTGCGCCAATTTTGAAAATCCTTCGATAAACCTCCGGTAATAGCCTGCCAAACCAAGGAATTGTCGCACCTCAGTAGGCGTCTTTGGTGCCGGCCAATCCTTGATTGCTTTAATCTTTGAAGGATCAACATGTATACCCTTTTCATTCACCACATGCCCAAGGAATTGCACTTCACGCATCCAGAAGTCGCATTTTGAGAACTTCGCGTAAAGCTGTTCATTCCTCAACAAATCCAGAATGGTTCTCAAGTGCTCCTCATGATTTTCCTTATTCTGAGAGTAGATCAGTATGTTATCAATGAATACAATGACAAACTTATGTAAATAAGGCTTACAGACACGGTTCATGAGGTCCATGAAAACTGCTGGGGCATTGGTCAGCCCAAAAGGCATTACAGTGAACTCGTAGTGCCCATAGCGAGTCCGGAACACAGTCTTGGAGATGTCTTCCTCTCGAACCCTCAACTGATGATAGCCCGATCTCAAATCAATTTTGGAATAGTAGCTTGATCCCTGTAACTGGTCAAACAAGTCATCAATGCGTGGAAGTGGATACCTATTCTTGATTGTCACCTTGTTCAGTTCGCGGTAGTCAATACACATCCTGAAGGTTCCATCTTTCTTTTTAACGAAAAGCACTGGAGCTCCCCATGGTGAAGAGCTGGGACGTATGAATCCCTAATCTAACAATTCCTGTAATTGCTTAGACAACTCTTGTAGTTCGTTCGGTGCCAGACGGTACGGCGCCTGAGCGATCGGAGCTGCTCCAGGTGCTAACTCAATCTGAAATTCTACCTGCCTGTATGGAGGAAGGCCAGGTAGGTCTTCAGGGAATACCTCTGGAAAATCTCTAACGACTGGAATATCTTCGACACGCTTTTCCTCCACCTTTGTTTCAGTAACAAGAGCCAACAAGGCAAAGTGCCCTTTCTTGAGGCATTTCTGAGCCTTCAGATATGAAATGATTCCTACCACAGTACCAACTTTATCACCGTCAACTATAAGAATCTCATCATCCGAAATGGGTAACTTGATCAACTTCTCCTTGCAAATGATCTCAGCTCTGTTCTTGGTAACCAATCCATTCCGACTACATCGAAGCTACCGAGTGTGACCGGAATAAGGTCTATGTGGAAAGTGTGACCAGACAAACCTAACTCACAGTTCCTAAGCACTTGGGTTGCCGCTATCGTCCTACCATCAGCTATTTCTATGGCATACTCAGAACTCAAGTCAGTAGGTATCATTCCTAGTACTTTACTACACTTTATGACACATAACTTTTATCAGCACCAGAGTCAAATAAAACAGAGGCATAACATCCATTAATAGAGAATCTACCAGATACTATAGTAGGGTCGTTTCGAGCCTTACCTGAGCCCATGATGAAAGCTCTGCCTCTACCACCGCCACCACCATTGTTGTTGTCTTTAGGCTTATCAGCAGCACCATTGTTACCATTTCTTTTCAGTTTCGGACATTCCTTTTTAAAGTGACCGGGTTGACCACATTCATAACACCCAGTCTGGTTGTAGTTCTGTTGCTGTTGAGGTGCTTTTCCCGAGAGGTTTACCCTGCAATTCTTGGCAACATGCCCAAACTTTCCGCACCTCTCACAAGTGTTCCTTGTGCACTGCCCAGTATGATGGAACTTACATTTGTTGCACTTTGGAAGATTTCCATGATAGCCGCCCGAATTTCCCATGTCTTGAGACTGTTGTGACTGGTTGAACTTCTTGTATTGCTGTTGCTGATGAGTGGATGATGAAGATTGCTTCCCACTGGAAGAAGGTTCCCATTTCCACTAGTTTTCATTGGAACCCGATACAGCACCTCGTGGGGGCAGCTTGCCCTGCGCGACGGCCTGATCCGTCAGCTTGTACGCCAGTCGGATAGCCTCCTATATGGTAGCCGGTCTAGCAGTGGTGACCATGCTTTGTATTTCTGGAACTAGCCCATCGATGTACCTCTCAACCCGTTTGTAAGCCGGGTTGATCATAGTAGGGCACAGAGTAGCCAACTCGTGAGAACGAGTTGTGTAGGCTTCGATTTCAGAACCTACCATCTTCAGGTTCCAAAATTCGGTTTCCAGTTTTTGTACTTCATCTCTTGAACAGTACTCCTCCTTCAGCAAGTTCTTGAATTCTTCCCATGTTGTGGCATTTGCAGCTTCAACACCCAACTCTGAACTTGCGTATTCCACGAGCTCAGTGCAGCACCATCCATAGTACCAGCAGCATATTTCACCCTACTCTCGGCAGGGCAGTTACAGATTTCAAACACCGATTCCAGCTTTTCGAACCAACGGAGCAGTCCTACTGCTCCCTCAGTTCCTCTGAATGGATTAGGTTTGCAGTCCATAAAGGACTTGTAGGTGCAAGCTGGTTGTCCAATGGGATTCCGTTGTGGAGGGGGTTGGCTTGCCAACGCTACGGTAACACTCTGATTGATTAGCGCCGCCAATTCTGCAGGCGTCATGGAGATGTTACCTCTCCCGCGTCCACGTCCTCTTCCAGACATTATTTAAATTACCATATACATAAATAAGTAAATATCCAACCAGATATCAGAATTCAAAGCTATCAGTCGCATGAAAATAACCCCTTTGTCTTGGAACGAAAAGGAAAAGAAGTCCAAGAATTTAAAGTAACAGACAAGTTAGAAGATCAGTTCGAATCCGAGGAATTAGGACACATGTCATGGTTTGAATTTTATCCGAATTCGAGGTAAGAGTGAGCATTCCTACGAGTAGAATTGAAGGATAGTTTCCACATTAATAGCCATGTTCTATGAAAATCAAAAATTTCTTGCTCTCGTGTAGAAACGATGATGGTAATTTGCTTTGCATGATCACCCCCGGTTCCTCCTATCAGCCTAACATATCTTGTCAAGTACAGTGGTCATCAACGATAGGAGTACCAAATATGTAAGTATTATATCGGGGTCGATCAATCAACGTATACGAAAGGATCAGTAAGGTTCAGGAAATTCATAAGTAACCCCTCCCGTGACTCACAACAATTTGGAGCCACCATCCCCATAGTCGTAAGCTCACAAGGATATGTTAAAGCAAAAGTTCTCAGGCAACCAAATTAAGTAAGCACAGCTTAGTAATCTATGTGTGTGTAACTAATGCAAATCCAGATATAGTCTAAAATGCAATGCAAATGAGATTCAAAGTTCATTTTAGTTCGCTATTACTAATGCTCTGATACCAATCTGTCACACCCTCAATTTCCACGAACGGGATTTTACCGTCAGGCATGTGACATAACCAGGATCTCAGATAAGCATCAGTTACACCAAACGACTCGACAATTAGAAATCATATAAGTTGCTTAGTAAAAATGAAATAAACCAACTTGTATTTAAGTATTGCGGAAGCGAAAAATAGGAAAACATTTAACAACGGTTTTGGAACACGCTAACACGCGTCCAATCCAATTTATGTAAAGTACATGAAATTAAACCTTGAAAACAGTTTGGGGTGAATGCGGAATGACATGCAGTGGATGCTATGCTCCTAAACATGCCATTTCAATGTCCTGAGAGAAAACATGCAAAAGTCAGTACAAGACTGGTGAGTTCACAGGTTTATCAGAAAACAGTAAGTATCAGTAATGAAATTCCCGGATTTAGTAATCAAAGCATATAATGGGTAGCTAGCCCATAGCAATCACTATGTGTATGAAGTCGCGACCGAGCTGACATGTAATCAATAGTAATAATGTAGGCCCGGCTGTGGTTTCCCCACCACAACACTGTAAAACAGGCTAATCGTTCACCCGTTTGACCTCCAGTCAAGCTAGCGCGACTAGCCCGGGCGGGGTATGTCAATCCCAGTAGATCTACGAACAATCACCTTCCTATTTGCATATTAACGGTCCGAAGGGCAAAGTATAACACCATAGTATCATGTATATGCGGTATTACAAAAACCCGATGTAATGTAACGTTTATGAAAGCAGCATGTTTGTCTCCCCCAAAAAGAGTATAAAGTAAAAGTGGGGCTGTAAACTCACCTTGTTTGATGAGATTTAAATTTGAACGGTAATAGATTAGGCACCAACGATGTTCTTACGAGCAACCTACGGATCGACGTCTCGAATTAGAATAAGAATGATATGAGATATGGGAATGGATTAGGGTTTCTATTGGGATTTGGGGTTTTTATTAATTTATATATTTAGATAAGACTTAATAATGGAATCACTTGTATTTTAATGAATGGTGTTGTATCATTTAAATAATTTTAACGTAATTAAAGTTTTTATAATAACGGATAAAGTTTAATGTAAAGTGTAAATAATTTCAATAATTATTTAAAGTAGGATGATTTTAATTTTAACTAAAGGTAGCGTTTGGACCCATAATGATTTATTAATTTAAACCATAATAAAGAAATCCATTTTATAGGAAATAACTAAAAAATAATCTTTGTTATATTATTTATAAATATTTAAATTTAAAGAAAAATTGCAGAAAATATGTTTGATGATTTAAAAATAAACAAAGTTTATAAAAATGATTTTTATAATTTTTAGGAATTTTCTGTAAGTTTTAAAAGGTTGAAAAGCCTTAAAAAAATGTTGGGGGTGCCCGGGGTCGAACCCGGGACCTCAAAGTATGCAAGTGGACATGGAACCGGTGAACCAAGGCTTACAGCCGCGGTATCACTTGGTTCCTAATGCTTTTAAACACTTCTAACCTTTTCCCCCAAATCACTATGAACCCTAGTTTGAAATCGATTTAATTGAACGTCGATTCGCGTATGATAGTAAAATTAACCATAGGGCTTTGATTGCCCGCGTAAAACCGAGTATGTATGTATGTTCAATTACCTGGATTGAAGTTTAGATTGATGAAACAGGTTAGAAAACAAGCCGCGACCACGTAGAGCTCGTTTGTGGGTCAAATGATGATCATAATCCAATTAAACTTGCAGTGAGATTCGAATGATGGTCAGGACTAAAAGCCCTCTACCAATTTTGATTAATTTGGCTTCGAACAGTGGTTTCGATTAAGTTGCAGGTCGACACCGAAGATGATGATCGAATGGCTATGTTAGTGTGTTTTCGGATGAAATTGGGAATGGTAGTTGATTAGGAACAGATAAACGATCGTTTATATTCGATTAATTAGATTATTATAGTGTCTCAGTGCGATCGTGGCATGAAATCCGGCCGAAAGTGGGGTGGTTGGGGTCGGCTCTAGATCGCACTCAAATTTTTCAAATTGTTGTGGGGCAAGTGTTCGAATCTTCCACGTGAGTGTGTCGGGGATGTTTAATTGAGTTGGAAACCGCGTTGATTGGGGTATCGTGGGTCGCCGGAGGGTGGCCGGAGATGGTGGCCGGAGGGAAAAAGGGGGCGACGGGATGGGGGGCTGGGTTTTTTTTCAAAAATTACACTTTGGCCCCCTGTAGTTTGTTTTGTTTATTATTTCATGTTTAAAGTTTTTAAAACAAGTTTTAAATATTACATTTTCAACCCAAAACATTTAGGTTTAGTTTTTAATAATAAATTTTATTATTATTATTATTATTATTATTATTATTATTATTATTATTATTATTATTATTATTATTATTATTATTATTATTTTTTGTTAAACCTTTGAAAACCTCAAAAATATTTAAAGTTGTTTTATTTATTTTCAAATTCGAAAACTAAGTTTCGTAATTACTAATATAATTTTATAATTTTTTTATAAGATCATATTAATAACTATATGATTATAATGTGAATTAAATGACAATATTACTACGCTCATATTGAAATAAAATCAATTCCTTGGTTAACATAAACGGGTTCGGGTTTCAAGTTGAAATGGGTCAGATGCTACAGTGAGAGTATATGATGTTTCAAGCGGTGGTGGTTGGATTGTTTCCGATAATGGTGTTTGGGTTAAACCTAGGTTTCTTCTAATTCAAAGCCTTCCAATTGAACATTAGCTCTAATTTTGTTAATGTTTCCCATCTCAACTGTAATGGGAACATCTTTTGTATTATCTTGTTAAGCTCACTGGCGAAGCTTCTTTGGGGCCAGGGGGCCCCGCGCCCCCTCTTTACTTCGTTAGTATTGTTAATTTTTTGCTAAGTAGTGTCAATTTTCGATCTGGTAGTGTCAATTTTTTTAATAAATATAGAGCCATCCCCCTCTAAAATAGTTTACTTTCGGCCCCGTCTTCTCTTAAGGTTTGGTTCAAGATCCGCCACTGATTAAGCTTGAACTTGTGTTTCTTTAACAACTTCATTGTTCTTCATTGAGTGCGTATAGGATGTTGGATTTGATTTGCATTTTAGATCTAAGAAGGTATTGAATAGCGAGGATGGGTAAGGTGGGATCCCCATTTGATTAAAGTGATTATTTAGTGGTGGGTGTGGATATCAGATTGTGAAGACGATGTGTTGCGGTGGTGATCAGCGGTGGTGACCTGCGGTGGTGGTGGCGGTGAATATAATCGGTAGTGATCGGCGCCCAATGGTGAATATATATTTATATGTGTGTACGTGTGTAGAGAGTTATATATGTATAATATTTGTATTTAAATTACACAAATAGTCCTCTAATTACACAAATAACTCTATAATATGAAAAGACCAAATTGTCCTTTAAATTTAACAGAAAATCTAACATCTATTAGTGTTAACACTCAAACTTGTTACAAAATTAAATATAAATAATCAAACTTATTACTTTTTTTTGCTTAGTATCCAAACCTGTTATTTTTTATAAACCACATGGATCATTTATGTAATTAACTGAAGTATTTATAGTTTAGTTAATTACATAATTGGTCCTTAGAATAGAATTTATTACGTAAATAGTCCTTGTTAGAAATAGGATAAAAGTAGGGCTATAAACGAACATACAACGAACAGTTCATGAACCGTTTGACGGGAAGTTTGTTTATGTTCGTTTGTTTAATAAATGAACATGAGGAAGAAACTTCTGTTCGTTTAGTTAAACGAACAAACATGAACAGAGGTTGCGTTCATTCATTTATGTTCATGAACATTCGATAATTTGTTCGTTAACGTTTGTTTATGTTTGTTTATTTAAAAGTTATGTTCAATGTTGTAAAATCGGCCTAGTCGTCTGATTAATCGGTGATTACGCTAGTCGGTCAGTGACCTTGGCGATTTCATGTAATCGGTGGATAATGTCGGTAATAGGACATAGTCGGACAAAATCGGACCAAATCGGTCCTAATCGGCCACTAATCGGCAACTAGGTTCTGGCCAAATTCCTGTCACAATTTGGTCAGATTCCGGCCAAATGTTTGAAATTACAGTCAAACCTAATGTTTAAGATTTATTTATAAAATCAATGTATGATGGTTGCATTTGTTTGTTATAGGCAATTTTGTTTGTCTTCATTAATGTTTATGAATATTTGTGTATTTTGCTTGCATTCGTTTGCGTTCGTTCATGTTTATAAAGGGTCCATGAAAAGAGTCATTTTGTTTAGCAAACGAATACGAACAAGAAATTTCGTTCGGTAAGCGTTCGTAAAAAGTTCATGAACAAGTTATTTTCTTAACGAACGAACACGAACAAGGCTCTGTTCACGTTCGTTCGGTTAATTTGCAACACTAGATAAAAGGTATTTTTATCATTTCATATTATTTTAATAGAATATTTAATGGACGTTTGCCATACCCAAGTTCGTTAGCCTGATCACACAGTAATAATTTAGTGTTTAATTAATCTAAATACGTGAATTTACATTGTAATTATGATGGAATAGATTCAAGTTGTGTGTGTTTTGATTTCTTGGGCTTGGAGCTAAAGAAAGTCTATGTTGGAGAAAAAGGAGCAAAAGACGAAACTACAAGGGTGGAAGTTGAAAACAATAAAAGTTACAAAAATGGCCCAGGAAACCCTATGTCGGCGTATGATACGCCGGGTATGGGCATATCATATGCCGGTCAACGTATTAGCATTTGAAGAAAAAAAATAGAAAGTTGGGCGTCAGAATACAGGGTTGGGCGTATGATACGCCCAGGGTTGGCGTATCATACGCTAGTCTTCAACAAATTTCCTATTTTCATGGATTTTATAGATATTTAAAGATATTCAATCCCACTTTGAAAGGAGACTTTTTCTAACTGAAGATAGGTGATTTCAAGGTGTCTTTTTGTGCTTGCAAGCTTTCCAATACACACAAGAATCATCATTGATGATTAGAGGTGTTCAAATTTGGATATCCGAAAATTTTGGATAGTGGATTTCATTATCCGAATCCAAATCCGAAATTTCGGACATCCGAAATTTTGGATTCAGATTCGGATATCGTTTTGGATATCTGAATTCAAAAAAATGTATTATTTAATATAAAATATAAAAATATAATAATTTTTATTGAATTTTTTCATATATCCAATGTTTTATTAAAATATCTGAAATATTGAATTAGTATTTAATATTTTTAATTTTTTATAAAAATATTTTGGATATTTCGGATATCTGAAATATCAAAAATTCTCAAAATAACAATCCGAATCCGAATCTGAAATTTCAGATATCCAAAAATTTTGATATCCGAATTTTGGATTTCGGATTCGGTTTCGTATTCGGACTTTTTTGAACACCCTTATTGATCATCTTCAATTCAAGATTGAAGAAAGAACGAAGACCATGAATGGCTAAATCATATAGGTTGCTTTCGGGTGGATGGTTCTTTAAGTGCAATGGTTAGTCATGTTTAGGGTTTCTATGTTAAACACTTTGTGATATAATGTAATTACGGCTTTGGTTGAGTTAAATGATTTGTTTATAAAGAAATTTATTTGCTTTAATCATCAGTTTTTAGTTTCCGTGCATTGTTAGGTCATTGAGAGAAGTAGATAACGTGATATAGATGAATTGATAAACTTTGTGAATGAGCGAGTCTTAAAAGATTGTTCCTTGGTAATCACGTCAATCAAAAGCTAAGATCTTGAGTCGTGTTATGCAACCCTAAAATACATTTGATAAATCATTGATCTTGTAGATCTTGAAACCCGAAAGTGATTGTTTCTTATTAATTAGTCAAATGTGTTTTAAAGTTTCTTGTTTTATGGACGTGTGATCATTAATTCATTCAAAATTTTAATCTTTAGTTCAAACTTTTTGTCTTTACGTTAATTGAGTTTTAATCGTTAAACACTTTCCACATATTTCCTGTGGAGACGACATTACTTACCCTTACACAATAAAGGTAGCTAAGACCGATATAATAACTTGTTTTTGATCGAGTCTTGACAACCAGATCAAAGCACAAAACCTAAACTTGTGACTTTGAATGATAGTACCTGAATCTGATACTTACCCAAACCAAAGGGACCATCCGTATCTCTAAGATTTATTAATTATGAAATTTACATGCTATACATACTTTACACATTTATAATAATGTTGATATTTGTGTATTTATCATATTTTAATTTGTTACATTAATTATTTTAACATCTCGTATTTTTCGTTTTAACTTTGTTAAATCCTAAAAATAATTGTTATTATACTAACAATAATAATATTATTATTACTATTATTAATAATGATATTATTAGTAATAATATTAATAATAATAATAATGTTAATGGTAATAATAATAATAATAATAATAAATAATAATAATAATAATAATAATAATAATAAATAATAATAATAATAATAATATTAAGGATAAACTTATAAATAAATAAAAGTTTTATAAGTTTTATTATTGTAAACCTTGTCGTTAACTAATTTTAACATAAAATGATACATTTAAACTTTACGGAATAAAATGTAAAATTTGTTTTAAAATGAAAATGTGATTTTCGGGTAAAAATTGCAAACCCAGAAACCACAGGGACCAAAGCTGTAATTTCTTAAAACCCAACCCATCCCCACCATCGCCCCTTCTCCCTCCGACCAAACTCCGGCCATCCCTCCAGCGAGCCAAAAACCCCCAAATCTAATCGGTTTTAATCAAATCAAACACTCCGACTGCTTTACATGGAAGATTCGAACTCTACCCCACTTCCATTTGAATATTTGAGTGCGATTGGAAGCGATCCACGATTCCTTCCACTTCGGCCGAAAGTTCCAGCCACAAATCGCACTAAACGATATAATAATCAAAATTAAGCGCACCCACACCATCATCTGAAAGTTTATAAGCGAATACAACTCACAAATCCGTCTCAACACTCAAAAATTCCACATTCAAACACCACCAAAGCCGCGACCTGTTTCTTCATCTGTTCATCACCAATACATCTTCGAATCGGGTAATTAAATATATGTACATGCTCGTTTTTACATGGGGATCAAAAGCCCCATGAATCTAATCATTAACAGAGTTGTTTTGATCTTCAATTTGATCGATTCATGTTCTAGGGTTGCTGTGATCTGGGGTGTTCAACCGATTGGTGTTTAAAACCACATGGAACCGGGATCTCTTGCGGCTGTATGCCATAGTCCACCGGTTCCACACCCATATGCAATCCAAGAGGTCACGGGTTCGACCCCGGGCACCCTCTTTGTAACATCACACATTTTCGTTAAAAAAAGTTAATTTTGTAAACAATTAAATCTAATATGTTGATGTTAATTCCAATAATTACAATAATCATAATAATAATAATAATAATAATAATAATAATAATAATGATAATAATAATAATAATAATAAAAATAATAACAATGATTTATAAAAAAATATTTAAATTAAGTGCGGGGGTGTTGTTGTAATTTATGAAACTTAAAAACTAAGTTTAAGCATAAAATAATACACACTTTAAACTACGGGGACCAAAAGTGTAAATTATTTTAAAACCCAGCCCCCCCCCCCCCGATCGACCACTGTTCACCGGCCAACTTCCGGCCGTACTCCGGCGAGTCTTCGGCGAGACAAACCACCAAAAACCATTCGAATCCAGCTCAAATAATCACTACCGACATACTCAGGTGGATGATTCGAACACATGACCCACTGTAATTTAAAATTTGAGTGTGATTTGAAACCGATCCACGATTCCTTCCACTTTCGGCCGACCAACCACCGCGATCGATCGCACTATCACTTTTATAATCAAAGTAATCACGCACTAACGAGCATATATCTGTCTGTAATCGAATTCCACTCTAAATCCATCTGAAACACACACGAAAACACACCATCGATCACTCTCACTATCGCGACTATTCTTCAATGGTCCATCTCCAATTCGTCTTCAATTTTGGTAATTAAACACTACTACATGCTCGATTTCTCATAGGGAATCAAAGCCCTATGATTTAGTTCATTAACAATATCATCTTGAAGGTTAATTTGATCGATTAATGATCTAGGGTTCATAGTGATTTGGGGGAAGCGGGTTAAAGAAGCTTAAAACCTTTTGGAACCAACAACTTTCGCGGCTGTATGCCATTAACTCACTGGTTTCCCGTCCGTTTGCAATCCAAGAGGTCCCAGGTTCGAACCCGGCACCCTCTTTTATTTTTTTAAAGCCTTTTTAAGCTTTTAAAAATTACAGAAAATTTCTAAAAATTATAAAAATAATTTTTATAAACTTTGTTTATTTTTTTGGGCACCAAATAATTTTCTGGATTTTTCTATTAATTTTAAAAATTTAAATAATTATTTTAAAAACATTTTAACAAATATTATTCTTGGTTAAATCCTATTAAAAATGGGTTTCAACTACTAAAATAATTTCAGTTAAGACGTTATTCTTTTAAAATCATGGTTGTCTTAAAATATTTGTTTAAATTTTATATTTTACACTTTTATTATAAATTGTTTCCTTTTAAGATAATAATTGGACTTGAAACAATAAATCTTTATAATAGTAATGGACATTATATTAATTAAGGTTTTGTCATAATAATTGTAGAAATTATATAATTTATAATCTCGCAAAGTTATTTACAAATATTATTTCTTATAACAATATACCATAACAAATGGTTTAGATTAATATTATTGATATTAATCTATATATTATTCTAAATATTTGTAAATAATTATAATGATTTATTATATATTAAATCATAGCAATATTTATACTTAAATGCATTTCTAAAATATTTACATATATAATTCTTCTAATGGATTAAGAACGTAAATAATTACTTTGTAAAGTATTATTTATCAAAAACCCCATAATTCCATTGAAACCCTAGTTCTCGTTAGAACTTTAACATTATTATTAATGTAAAATTTGTAAATATATACACGTTTAGGTACCTTGTGAAGGAATTCATCGGAACATCGATCATTATCCTATTTAATCATCTTATATACATACTTATACGCCATGTGAGTTTCACGGCCCTTTTTATGATTATACAATTGTTTCAATCTTTTACAAACATGGGGGAAAAGTATGCTCACACGTTTTCAATGCTGTACAACATACATGCAATTTTCATACTTGGGATTAACGTGTTACTGTTTGCAAGCTATATCTTATGCATGAGTTTTCTTTGTGGTTCTTTACTCACAACTATTTAACTCCGGTGTTGGAGTCGACGGACAGATATTGATAGTACTATTGGGTTGACACCCCCACCCTTGACAGATGGTTACTTGTGAGTACCATCATACTGCCAGGAACAGGCCTTGGGTGAATATGTTCCGACAAATGCTGTGTGGTTCGTCATAGGTTTAGTTGTGATGCTCATGTTATATTACTTGTGATAAACTGTATACACTTATGATCCATAACTCATGCACAGGAACAAGTTTTCAATTTATGTTTAAACCTGTGAACTCACCAACAATATGTTGACCTTTTGAGCATATCTTTTCAGGTAACAATCATTGAGGATAGCTAGGGATGATGCCTTACCGACGACCTTAGGATTGCACTACTTAGACTCATTGGATGTCTGTGACAGTTGCTTGATTTTCATTATTCACTTATGTTCAATTGTTTCCCGGGTTGTGGGACTTATACTTATTTGGTTTGTATGACTATGTTTGTCGTGGAATTGACTAACTGCGACACTAGTCTCCATTTGTGTCGGGTGACGTCATGACACGTTGACTTTCTTCATTTAATGCATCTCTATTAACTTAACAATGTGTTATGACGATCCCGTCCGTTACATCCTCGTGTTTTCGCTATAAGCGGGGGTGTGACAGATTGGTATCAGAGCCATTGGTTATAGAGAATTAGGCGATACACTTGACCTAGACTATAACCTAGGAACCTTCATGCAGAATGCATGCTAGGACAGGCTTGCATTTAATATTACGTCTGTGTTCCTCTATACTTGTTACTTGACTTTATACATGATTCTACGCATATGTGCTTGTTATCTGATCATCCTGAGGAAGACACTATTACACTTAGTCTTTCCCCATGGGATACCATTATACTAGAATCTTACATTGTATGCGCACTACATCATATCATTAGGTTGAGATACCTAAACAGAAGGGAACCTCGGTGATCACGCGTAGCGTTGATCTCGGATACTAAATCCGACCCTAACATGGTTATGCCTGAAATCCTGAAAGTATGAAGGATAGGCAACTATCATTAAACATATTGTGCTTATATGCTTGGAGTTTACTTGTTACTATATACTACTATTGGAATACTAATGGCTCATGGACATAAGGACATTACATGAACCAGGCTTGATGAGTGTTGACAATACTGTGATGTTAACTTGGGGTAAGTGGAGCTAGGGTGACCATGCAAGGTAAATTACCATTACGGGTGCACACGTAATTGCAATTTGCACTGCATGAGAAGCCTGGCAAATCTTACCATGAGGTAACAATCAGGAGTATCACAAGTTCTCTATTCTATACCCTACGATGTGCTAGGATCATAATTCTAGTAAGACCTCGTTAAGGGTAACAAAACATTACTAACACCTGCTATTACTTAAGTCCTGTCCTACTTAGAGCCTTCAGGGTATTTCCAATCATGACATTGACCTTATTCTTTATGAGACATTCCTCCACTTAGCATTTTAGTAGCTAAGGAACTGATTGAATGCTTAGAATGAAAGTGGACTACAGGAAATGTAGAGGAGTGATGATACTCTCTACGCATACATTACGTTACTCTTTGAAATGATGCTAAGAAAAATTAGGATGTCGTGTAACTGGTTTAAGCGTCATTCAAGGTATATGTGGATGTGGTGGGAACGCTGTGGGGAACCCTATATATAAGCATCACCGGTATACTAAGAATGTGCTTAAACTGGGCTACGTGATGATCTTGATGGACCGAAGCATGGATTACTGGAACTCGATGTATGGAATCTACACTTATCATCGTGGGTTCAATTCCTTAGACTCTATGTCTAATCTATGAAAATCTCATCAAGGTTTTGATTCTATAAACCAAAGAAATTTATGTGACACATAGACACCTGTATTCTGGATTTCCTGGCAAAAGGCCTTCAGGCTAAGGCAAGCATATCGTATAAATCTCATTGCAAGACCAGTTATGCTTACCTGGGGATTTCTGGGATGAGTGATAAACTATGGCCAATACACAAGTCTCTAAGGCAAATGAGTCAAATTACCTTGACGTGTTCTAAAAGGTAATACGTTACCAAATGGAACCATCCTCTTTGAATCTTGAAAATCCTTGAATCCTTGAACTGGTGTATCACCAAAGTTTAAATATCTTCTCATTCTTAACCTAAATAATGTTCCTGTTAATATTGAACCCATCCTACATTTCAACTCTTACGTTTAAACGCTCAACGTGTAGCGTGTAACGGTATTGAACTCAGCGTTTCATGTAACTATCTTCATACCTTGACCAACGTGAACATGGATTTTAATATACCCAAAGATATTGGGAATCTAAACCGTATGGTCTTCCAAACTTTAAACCGTTACTTATGGTTCTCAAGTTTTCTTAAGGAGGTGTCCCATAACTAAGAACAGGCAATGCTATAGATGGAATTCCTATATCTCGGGATACTTTGTCTACGCAAAGTGTAAATGGTGATTTGATTCGAGCATTGAATCCATTTACTTGACTCGAACCCTTGAGATGTGTGATCACTTATAAGTACGCGCGTCATCAATAAGGCTATGGTTAACCTCATATCCTGAAAAGTCCATGTATTCCCTTCGATTGTGAATCGAATATTCACATCTCATTATGATATCGAATCATTCTTGTCCTTATCTTATCTTCCTGATTAAATTACTCAAGATTTGAACACCATCATAAGAAATTCTGCTATCTCGAACCTTGATCTTAAGCTTGTAAGCATGATTTTTTTCCTTTGTTACACTGATGTAACTTGAAATCTTCCGAATTTCTAATTGATATTAATTTCCTTTCGTCGTTAAGTCAAACTTCGTACCGCTTGCACCATGGGAGATGCAAGAGTTTGCAAGTCAACCTATGACTAAGAACACTCGTATCTCCTAAATGATTCTATCTCATCAAAGCAGGGGAGATTCCCTTACTTTGATGAATCTCTATTCGTTTCGATAAATGGTTTCCAATTGTTTGTTTTGTGAAATTTCATCCTCTGGATTAGGGTGACTTCCTTATCTTGAGGATTGAATTCAATTATTCTCATTGGAACTTACATTTCACAAATGACATGATCTCACCAAAATAGGATTGAAACCCGTATTTTGGTGACAAATGTCAACCTTCGATTGTTTTCTTGTTATTATGAAATTCAATCATCAAGATAGGCATGAATTCTATACCTTGATGACTAATCTCAATTCTTGATCTTCAACTTACCATGGTTGTAATCAAGTGACGAGAAGCATGTAGTAACTTGAAGGGTGAATCAATATTGGTGATTCGACCTATCAAGCCATAGCATGATCTCTGAACTTGAAAGGAGACCCGATCGTATTAGGCTGATTTTTATTCTAAGCTTGGAGCACTTAAATTATTAAATCGATTCCTCTCCCTTTATCCTCATGTCTTGATCTAGTTATATGGAACCATTTATTCCTTATCTATCGATTTTCATTTTGAGTTATCATCAAAACTTGATTGCATGATGGTAGGCTTCCTAAACAATCTCTCTGCTAAAGATATTATCAACTTATGCTCATGACTTTCTAGTCATGCAAATGTTCTCAGCTGTGCTTATGGTTTGTTGAACTACGTATGTAAACTTACTTAGATATTGCTACCTTGCAAAAACATGTTTACAAATACCTCTCCTATTGTTCGCTTCACTTCTTGAATCGCTTTTGAATCCTTAACCTTGAAAATTATTAAAATTCTATCTTGGATTTGAACAACAAGACTCGTTATTATCCTCATTGCGATGTGGAAATAAAGGTTCAGAAAATTTCGTAACTTGTAGTCATGGGTTTGGCATAAAGGAAAAGACGTAACTTGGTATGTGTCCAAAGTGTCTTACCTTCACATATGACAAAACCTAACCTCCGTGTTCCCGTGAATCTCCTGTTTAACTTTTCATTCACTAAGTGCCTCTTAGCTGTCATGATGACAATTGGTGCACTATAGACCGATTGACTAAAATCTCATATTGACTCATGTGAGATAGTGGGTCGAGAAATTAATCTGTATCTGTTTCAAATATTCGTATACCGTGGTATGACGTTAAAACATCGATCGTTATATTGAATGATTAATTCATTTTCTGTTTTAATAATATTCTTAACCATCGTCGTGAACTCATTCCAAGATCTTCGCATAGCGTACTATTCTTAGACCGATGGTTGGTCAAAGGAGAAATACATATTCACAAGATATGCGTTAAGGTCGTTTCATATGGTGACGTTTGGGATTCTTAAATTCCGACGGATAACCTTTCTTATCATTATTGGTCTTATCTTGATTTCTAGACATCACCTTACCACGAAATTATATTCTGGAAGTTGTGATTATAAGTCTAACATACCATGGTAACTTGTCATCATCCAATGTTTCCTATCAAAAATGATAGTATCTGGATTATTGTTGATCGATTGATTAAGTCGGCTCATTTCATACCAATTCGTAAGGAGTACCGAGTCGAGAAATTGGCTCGTATTTATATCAATGAAATAGTCAGTCGGCATGGTGTACCTTTAGATATTATCTCTGATCACGATGGTTGCTTCATCTCTCGTTTCTGGAAAAGTCTTTAATCAGCTCTCGGAACTCAACTGAATCTTAGCATAGCCTATCACCCGCAAACCGACGGTCAGATTGAAAGAACAATACAAACCCTCGAGGATATGCTTCGGGCTTGTGTCATTGATTTCAGTGGATCGTGGGATTCTCATCTTCCGTTGATCGAATTCTCTTACAATAACAGTTACCATACCAGCATCCAGATGGCACCATTTGAGGCCTTGTATGGCCGAAAGTGTCGATCTCCCATCTGTTGGTCTGAAGTTGGTGAATCACAAACTACTGGTCCGGAATTAATACAAGAAACAACCGACAAAATTCATAAGATCCGTGATAACTTGATCACTGCTAGAAATCGTCAAAAGCATTATGCTGACAAAAGACGTAAGCCCATGGAATACAATGTCGGTGATCTCGTACTTCTTAAGGTATCACCTTGGAAGGGAGTGATTCGCTTTGGAAAGAAAGGGAAGCTAGCACCTCGTTACGTGGGTCCATTCAAAGTGCTTGAGCGAATTGAGAAAGTGGCCTACAAGCTTGAACTACCCCAAGAACTCAGCAATATACATCCGACGTTTCATGTTTCGGACCTCAAGAAATGCCTCGCCGATGAAATCTCCACATTCCACTCGACGAAGTCCAGATTGATGAATCTATGCACTTTATTGAGAAACCTGTGGAAATTATGGATCGGGAAGTCAAAACACTCAAGCGTAGCCGGATACCCATTGTTAAAGTCCGCTGAGAATCTAAACGTGGCCCAGAGTTCACCTGGGAACGTGAGAACCAAATGAAATCCAAGTACCCTCATCTTTTCGTTTCAGCCTCCTCGTAAATAAAATTTCGGGACGAAATTTACTAAAACAGGGGAGACTGTAACATCACGCATTTTCGTTAAAAAAAGTTAATTTTGTAAACAATTAAATCTAATATGTTGATGTTAATTCAAATAATTACAATAATAATAATAATAATAATAATAATAATAATAATAATAATAATAATAATAATAATAATGATAATAATAATAATAATAATAATAATGATTTATAAAAAAATATTTAAATTAAGTGCAGAGGGTGTTGTTGTAATTTATGAAACTTAAAAACTAAGTTTAAGCACAAAATAATACACACTTTAAACTACGGGGACCAAAAGTGTAAGTTATTTTAAAACCCAGCCCCCCCCCCCGGTCGACCACTGTTCACCGGCCAACTTCCGGCCGTACTCCAGTGAGTATTCGGCGAGACAAACCACCAAAAACCACTCGAATCCAGCTCAAATAATCACTACCGACACGCTCAGATGGATGATTCGAACACATGACCCACTGTAATTTAAAATTTGAGTGTGATTTGAAACCGATCCACGATTCCTTCCACTTTCGGCTGACCAACCACCGCGATCGATCGCACTAACACTTTTATAATCAAAGTAATCACGCACTAACGAGCATATATCTGTCTGTAATCGAATTCCACTCTCAATCCATCTGAAACACACACGAAAACACACCATCGATCACTCTCACTGTCGCGACTGTTCTTCAATGGTCCATCTCCAATTCGTCTTCAATTTTGGTAATTAAACACTACTACATGCTCGATTTCTCATAGGGAATCAAAGCCCTATGATTTAGTTCATTAACAATATCATCTTGAAGGTCAATTTGATCGATTAATGATCTAGGGTTCATAGTGATTTGGGGGAAGCGGGTTAAAGAAGCTTAAAACCTTTTGGAACCAACAACTTTCGCGGCTGTATGCCATTAGCTCACTTGTTTCCCGTCCGTTTGCAATCCAAGAGGTCCCGGGTTCGAACCCGGGCACCCTCTTTTATTTTTTTAAAGCCTTTTTAAGCTTTTAAAAATTACAGAAAATTTCTAAAAATTATGAAAACAATATTTATAAACTTTGTTTATATTTTTGGGCACCAAATAATTTTCTGGATTTTTCTATTAATTTTAAAAAATTAAATAATTGTTTTAAAAATACTTTAACAAATATTATTATTGGTTAAATCCTATTAAAAATGGGTTTCAACTAATAAAATAATTTCGGTTCAGACGTTATTCTTTTAAAATCATGGTTGTCTTAAAATATTTGTTTAAATTTTATATGTAACACTTTTATTATAAATTGTTTCCTTTTAAGATAATAATTGAACTTGAAACAATAAATCTTTATAATAGTAATGAACATTATATTAATTAAGGTTTTGTCATAATAATTGTGGAAATTATATAATTTATAATCTCGCAAAGTTATTTACAAATATTATTTCTTATAACAATATACCATAACAAATGGTTTAGATTAATATTATTGATATTAATCTATATATTATTCTAAATATTTGTAAATAATTATAATGATTTATTATACATTAAATCATAGCAATATTTATACTTAAATGCATTTCTAAAATATTTACATATATAATTCTTCTAATGGATTAAGAACGTAAATAATTACTTTGTAAAGTATTATTTATCAAAAACCCCATAATTCCATTGAAACCCTAGTTCTCGTTAGAACTTTAACATTATTATTAATGTAAAATTTGTAAATATATACATGTTTAGGTACCTTGTGAAGGAATTCATCGGAACATCGATCATTATCCTATTTAATCATCTTATATACATACTTATACGTCATGTGAGTTTCACGGCCCCTTTTTATGCTTATACAATTGTTTCAATCTTTTACAAACATGGGGGAAAAGTATGCTCACACATTTTCAAGGCTGTACAACATACATACAATTTTCATACTTGGGATTAACGTGTTACTGTTTGCAAGTTATATCTTATGCATGAGTTTTCTTTGTGGTTCTTTACTCACAACTATTTAACTCCGGTGTTGGAGCCGACGGACAGATATTGATAGTACTATTAGGTTGACACTCCCACCCTTGACAAATGGTTACTTGTAAGTACCATCATACTGCCAGGAACGGGCCTTGGGTGAATATTTTTCGACAAATGTTGTGTGGTTCGTCATAGGTTTAGTTGTGATGCTCATGTGATATTACTTGTGATAAACGCTATACACTTATGATCCATAACTCATGCACAACAACAAGTTTTCAATTTATGTTTAAACCTGTGAACTCACCAACTATATGTTGACCTTTTGAGCATATCTTTTCAGGTAACAATCATTGAGGATAACTAGGGATGATGCCTTAGCGACGACCTTAGGATTGCACTACTTAGACTCATTGGATGTCTATGACAGTTGCTTTATTTTCATTATTCACTTATGTTCAATTGTTTCCCGGGTTGTGGGACTTATACTTATTTGGTTTGTATGACTATGTTTGTCGTGGAATTGACTAACTGCGACACTAGTCTCCATTAGTGTCGGGTGACGTCATGATACGTTGACTTTTTTCATTTAGTGCATCTCTATTAACTTAACAATGTGTTATGACGATCCCGTCGGTTACATCCTCGTGTTTCCGCTATAAGCGGGGGTGTGACACTCTTTTATTTTTTAAAAGCCTTTTTAAGCTCTTAAAAATTACTAAAAAATTCCTAAAAATTATAAAAATCATTTTTATAAACTCTGGTTATTTTTAAATCATCAAACTTATTTTCTGCAATTTTACTTTATATTTAAATATTTATAAAACAATAAAACAAAGATTATTTTTTTAGTTATTTCTATAAATGTGAACTTTTAATAATAATTTAAATTATTAAATTATTATTGGACACTATATTATCTTTAATTATGGATTAGTCATAATAATTGTAGAAATTATATAATTTATAATCTCACAAAGTTATTTGCAAATATTATTTCTTACAACAATATACCATAACAAATGGTTTAGATTAATATTATTGATATTAATCTATACATTATTCTAATTATTTGTAAATAATTATAAAGATTTATTTATACATTAAATCCTAGCAATATTTATACTTAAAGGCATTTCTAAAATATTTACATATACAATTCTTCTAATCGATTAAGAACGTAAATAATTACTTTGTAAAGCCTTATTTATCAAAAACCCCATAATTCCATTGAAACCCTAATTCTCGTTAGAACTTTGACATTATTATTAACGTAAAATTTGTAAATATATACATGTTTAGGTACGTTGTGAAGGAGTTCATTGGAACATCGATTATTATCCTATTTAATCATCTTACATACATATTTATACGCCATGTGAGTTTCACGGCCCCTTTTTATGCTTATACAATTGTTTCAATCTTTTACAAACATGGGGGAAAAGTATGCTCACCCGTTTTCAAAACATACATACAATTTTCATAAATCAGATCATTATTGCCATGTTATGCTATTATTATTATATTTGATTTAAAATATAGCATCGATGAAAAAACACTTAGGCTTTTCACTAGCATTTTGTGAGACTTTGGTAACGATTTCATCTTATGTTTCTGAAATTCTGATGTGCAAAGACAAAAAAGGAAAATTCATATTGAAATCACATTATTAACGACCTTTTAACTTGTATATTAAAATTATACAAGCATAATGTTTTATGTATGTGGTTAAAATGACTTATTTTTTATCAACATAACTGAATTATAATCTATAATTTATATTGCTTTATAATTATCAAGTATTAGTAAACTGTTATTTAACTTTTTACACTCCTTTATAAGTAAACAAACTATTAATATTAAAACGGGAAAAAAAATCACACATTACACATCCACTCGGTTAATATCATTTGGCCGAAAAACAACATGCCCCGTAAATAGGAATAGTGGACATGCATTGTGGAACACTAAATAAGTAAACGAAAAACACTTATCAAAATTTTATATTAATTTATATGATATTTAAAATAAAAATAGTCGAAGAAAATTTATATGATTATTAATTATTCGTTTTTCTCTCTTTTTAAAAAGTTGGTAATGAATCTTCATGGTACAATGTTCCCATGAAGCATGGCGCATTTAATAATAATATTTTGTTCGCTTATATAAAGGAGATGCATGATGAGGTTCCTATTGTGGTGATTATATTTGTCTATGAATTTAAAGACATCTTTCTTTTTTTTGGGGTGTATTTTATAAAGAATATATATTTGTAATTTGGGTTCTGCAATTTGGAGAAGTTGTAAAATTTGTAGGTGTTATTGTATGATTTTTGGACGGTTTGTATTTACATTATATCTTAAATGATATTTATTAACTAAGTAAAATAATTTTATAAATTTAATAATACATATTTACAATTACAAAGCAATATAAATTATAAATTAAAACTCGGTAAATTTAAAATATAAGATTTTAATTCACACATATAAACTTATGTTTATATACTATTTTATTTATCTATTTAGATTTAAATAAATAATAAATATAAAGTAATAATTATATCACGTAAAAAATATTTGTAAAACTGAAAAATAGTTTGTAATTAGTAGATTATGTTATATGTAGTGTGGCAAGTAAAAACTGTAGGATGTAAAATAGTTCTACATGCTTTGTTAATATTACAAGATATCAAACTTTTTTTAATATTAAATAAATACGATTAATGATGCAATCATCTCAAGAGATATATATTATATTTTGTTATTTAAAACAACTGTAAAAATAGGACATATGAAAAAGTGGCATAACTGTATTGATTTGAGTGGTTTTAAGTCTTTTGTCGACACATATATAAGTAGGATGTTTGTATTGTATAAGTTATGAGGAGACATATTAAAGAATCAAAATTAGTAAGATATAATTTTGTCAATCAAATTTAACTCAAATTAATAAAAGGTGTCATTATGTAACTGGAGTGAATAGTTTTATCCTAGAGTTAATCTCGGTTTTGGTCCCTGTGTTTTGCAAATTGATTCCACTTGAGTACCAACTTTATTTTGTTTCCATTTGAGTACCAAATTTTAAAAAAGTTGTCTGTTTCAGTCCAAATTTCTAACGGTGTTAACATTTTCTGTTAGATTTTTGTAAAAAGACCAAAATACCCCTAAGGGCTATAAAAATATCACCATCTCCACCACACACCACATACCACCACCACCACCACACACCACCGCCACCACCACCACCGCCACCACACACCACCGCCGGCACACTCCACCGCCACACACCACCGCCACCACACACCACCGCCGACACACTCCACCACACACACCATCGAATAGAAAATGTTATCCCTCGCTGCATTTCCAGCAGCTGTTTTCTTCGGTAACACACCACCGCCGCACACTCCACCGCCACACACCACCGCCACCACACACCACCGCCGACACACTCCACCACCACACACCATCGAATAGAAAATGTTACCCCTCGCTGCATTTCCAGCAGCTGTCTTCTTCGGTAACAAAACAGGGTTAATGTTCGGAAGAACACCACCATGAGCAATCGTCACCCCGCTAACAATTTCCCCAACTCATCATCGTTCCTAATCGCCAAAAGCACATGCCTTGGGATTATCCTGTTCTTCTTGTTATCCCTCGCTGCATTTCCAGCCAACTCCAAAACCTAAATCCAAAAGATTCAAAACCCATTAGATTGTGATTAAAACAAACCCAAATCAACAACAGGATCAGAAACAGATGACCTAAACCCTAACCTCATCGACACCAGATCAACTGCACCAAATTATCCTCCATCTGACGCCCTCCGATCACCACCAAGCTCCTTGGCCTCTCACCATAGCGAACCAGCACCACCCGCCGCCACACAACCGTCGCCCCCTTCGCACAACCACTGCGAACTGTCCGATTGCAACCATCACCATCTCTGACCGACACCAACCTCATCTCTGTCGACCTTCGAATTCGACCCATTGAACCCCAAATCACCTTCAACCGACCGCAACCACTGAGTAAAAATAAAAGCATAACAAGAAAATTTTAGTTATTTCGAAAGAGTCAAATTAGTGGAAAGGCGTCTAAAATCACTATACGGGTCATATAAATGTTTATAACATTTTTAAGAGTATAATTAAAATATGTTTTTTTCTATAGTTTTTAATAGAATATTAGATGTTATTTTTATGACTTAATTATCCAAATTGATATCTTTTAGGTCTTTTAATATTGGGAATGTATAGAAAATTGGGTTTATGAAAAGGTTAAAAAAGCACTCAATTCCAAAGTGGGAAGGCAAATCAAAATGGAAGAATGAGAAGGAAATCTGGGTCAAAAATTGTGTTCAAACTTTTACAGCCCAAGAAACATAATGTAGCATCATTGAATTAAGAGCTTTCTTAGATTTTCTTTGTTAGATTATGATTATATGCATCCCCCTCCCCCCTTATTATTTTCATATCAAGAGTGAACTTAAACACTTGTATTAATCTGGCTGTCTTCATATCTATTACATGTAGATATATAGATACACACAAAGCATTGTTAAATTCAAATTCTATAATATACGATATATAAAACAGATTTTAACTTTATTTCTTTCTCTCTTTCACGACATGTGATTGTCTTTTATGTATTACTTGTGAATGTTACGTGGTTTTCTTTATATAGAATTTGTTATACTGTATTCACTTCTATATAAATGTTTCTGAAGTTAAATCAAAGATTATAAGCAAAGTATGTATATTTATATATATGTTTAACGAAAGTTGTGTCATATAAAACTTATGTAAGAAATAAATTTTAAATAGTCAGGATCACCATGTTGTGAAATTGGCCACTAAAATAACCAAAGAAGAAAAAGACAATATAGCATCAAATATACTTGACCAGCGAGTTTGGTGGCATTGTGGTGAAGCAAAACCTTTTGAAACACCTATGTTTAAACGTTTAGAATTCAAATCTTACATGAGTAAATGAAATTTAACTTTCATAAGAAAAATATCAAATATACTCATCGATATATTATAATATTTACACAATTCTCTTGTATAAGATTAAGGTACGAATGAGAACACGAAGAATTGGTATAATGGTAATTTTAAAAGTTATATTAGTTAACAAATCCGATAATATGTAACACTAAGTGTTTTAAATGTGTATATTTGATATTAATTTGTTTTTTTTCTTCTAAATATGTTATCATGAAAGTTCTAGGATTACCTATGAAATTTTCTCTTCTAAAAATTTGACAACTCTTCTATTTATTTTCTCCCCTGTCTTCATCAAGATATCTAGGCACTTTACAACTTTTTACTGACAGTAAATATAATTGATATTTATTGTGAAAAATGAGCTATAATAAATGAAAAGTGAAAGCAAAAGACGAAAAAGAAAAGTGGTGAAACCATAATGGGAAAATTTGCTTCTTACCCGAAATCGTTAATGCTTCTTTTGGCATTTAATAAGAGTATGTTAGCAACAAACAATAAGTCCTTCCAAAAAAAAAAAAAAAAAAAAAAAAAAAAAAAAAAAAAAAAAAAAGCAACAAACAATAAGTATAATGGTTTTGAAAATCCATAAGAAGTTAGTAAATATGTATTAATTTCAAGTTTGAGGTTTATTGGTCAAGTCATGTTAAATCCTAAGTTTCTTTAAACGGCAACCAACGGTTAAAGATTGTGAAGTTGTACAACACAAGACAAAGAAATAGAACGAAAAACAACACAGACACTTAAACTAAATGTGCCAACTAACCAGTGATGAGTATCGAAGCTTTTAATCAAACAAGTGTTTATGAAAATGTGGAAGTATAGTGAAATTTACGACTAGATTAAATCTTTAGTTAAAAAAGATTTCAGGATCTTTTGGTTTTAAGACGTCTTTTAAGATCTTTACAAATAAAAACCTCTTGTTTTGTACTCTTCACACTACGCCGCTTGCAGTTGTGTAGGCTTCATATTGCAATCTTTGGTTTAATCTTGATTAAAGTGTTTAAGCATGTAGTAGTTAGTATGAGAGATTTAGCTTTGGACTCTCCGGTCAATATAGTGTTAGATTGTTAGTATACATTTACTTGTAGTTCTTTGAACTCGATGAACATTTATACGGTAATTAAAACTTACCACGGACTTTTTAGAGAACTTTCTTTGAGATTTTAACAAAGACTCTATGCTAACGAAAAACAGTTGGCAAATCTACTTTATCCTCTCTCCCTCCCTCCCTCCCAATTCATCTTGTACTTGATCAACTAAATCATTATGCAAGCATTAAAAGCTTGACTAACACGAGAGTGAGTCATCGTGTTATATTTTAGACATCTATTTCTAAAAATTTTAATATATTAATCTATGCGCGCTTTGTCTCTCTAAACATGTTTTATAAGATATGACTGTTAGACTATATATTCATATGATACATTGCGACTTTAATAAAGTTCAAAATCACTTTGTACCAAAATATTAAGAAAATTTGATTTTATGAACAACAAGCATTAAATGAAAAGCCAAAAAGGAATATTATAACTTACTTCAAAACAACTTTGTAATGAATTAAATCCTTTAAATTGTTCTTCTAGTACATTTTGTGGCCATTGAACAAAAAAAAAGTGGTAGATTCCCAATCATACCCTCCACTCTATTTGAAACACCCATAATTGCACCCAACAACCGTTCCTTTTCACCATATAGAAACCTGAGCTTCTAAGTTTAACTCATGAAACCAAACACTCAATTATATAAAAATTATATACTTTAGTTACTATTTTCTTAAAACTAAAGTTAAACGTTTACTTCCAAATATTAATATTTTACTACTTCTAAATAAATATGTTTTTAATATTTTATTTCATATGAAAATACTTTTATTTTCTAAAGTCTAAAATAAAATACAATGACTAAATCAAATGGACTTATAATGCCACCGTCAATCTTTCCGTGTCGTCCCAGTTTTTCTCAGATTTTTATTTTTTTCAAACTAATAAATTTTTATAATATGTATTTATATTTCATATTATATAATTAAATTTAACAAATACATAGAAAAATAATAACAAAGAAACAAAAGTACGTAAACATATACAAAACAACATTTTACTAGTAAAATAAAATTAGAGGTTCGTTTGCTTAGATTGACACAAACGATCCAAATGATCGATAAGATCCACTAGAAGGTTATTGTGAATTGTACGTGATCGTAAACATGAAAGTATATCATGTTCTATCATTCATTGTTTGAAGAAATCTTCTATGTAATCTAGAGATATCTTCGCACCATCATTCTTCAAAATCATATTGTTTAGGAGCACGCGTACAAGATTTTTCTAATCCTTTGTTGATGTAGTTTTTTGCGGGTTGTTAGAGTACATGACATTTACTTTTTAGGACCCCAAAAGCTCGTTCAATATACTTTAATATTGCCAGTATTTGCGCTTCTTGAATCGTTGTCATTTATGATCCTTCTCTAGTGAGTACGGCGACTGTTGTCCTGCTTGGATATATGCTATTAGCTTATTGGCTAAATAGTACTCAAATTTATGTTCAACATTGACAGGATCTCAGCCTCTCTCGTTGATCAATTAGATTATGTTTGCAGCCGATTTAGCTCATTAATTAGCAATTAAAGCAAGAACATAAAAGATATTTCAAATTAAAGCATGAACATAGAGAGAAGAGTTTCTGCAAAACAATAAATGTTCTATTGGTTCGCACGTTTCGGCCATTAAAACAGTATGGTTACCCATCCTTTTATAGGCGGCAAAAGGATGGGCGTGATGTCCTTTTTCTGACATCACTGAATATTCAAATTACAACTGACAAAACATAAAACTACTGAAGATGTCAACAACTGACATCTTCTCACAAAAGTTCCTAAGTGCTGACAAAAGTAAACTACTGAAACCTACAACGACTGAAGAACAAACTCTTCAGTCGTTTATAACTACTGATACTATAACAACTGAAGAACATGCTCTTCAGTTGTTGTACAACTACTGAAATGAAATAAACTACTGAAAAGGAAAAAACCATCACAACAACTGAAGAAGACTTCTTCAGCTGTTGTGACAAACTCTGAAACTTCAGCACTTGGTCTTCAGACTTTGGTCTTCAGATGTTCATCAGCTGATGACTTCAGTAGTTGTCATCAGCTGATGTCTTCAGTCGTTGTCTTCAGACTTTGTGCATCAGCAGTTGTTCATCAGTTCTTCAGTTCTTCAGACTTTGATCTTCAGCACTTGTCTTCAGTACTTGAAGTCTTCAGTACTTGTGTTTATCAGTACTTTGGACTTCAGTACTTGTCTTCAGTACTTTGGGATCTTCAGCTGTTGTACTTCAGTTCTTTGAACTTCAGCTGTTGATTCTTCAGACTTTGTCAGAACAGCTGATGGGAGTCTTCAGCTGTTGTTGTGATGTCATGTGGGACTTAGAGGTTTTCCTGATCTTGGCTCATTGGTTCTTTTGGTCCAACAAACTCCCCCTGAACCAATGCAGCCAAAACCTCTAATTATTGGATGTCCCACTTATTGGTGGCATAAAGATTGGTCTATTTCCTCCTAGATCAGATTAGGAGTTGACCCAGATTAGCACTGGCCGGAGAGGTAGTCTCAAGTGTTTGTTTGGCTAAGTATGGATGAGAGCTCTGTCTTGGGGAATTGGACACAGAGCTGTTACCCCATCCATGAGATCTACCTCCCATGTACAAGTCGGTAGGATTCTCGGGTGTAGGCCTGAAGAAAGATCAATTGTTCTTCTTTGGACAGTTCTTCAGGCATACCATCAAATAATCCCTCCCGACCGTACAGCTCTGAGATGAACTTGACCTGTTTACCATTATTGAGCTCAATTGTTGTGATTTGCCTATAAGCAAACTCATCAGGATGTTTACCCTCCAACAACAGGTTGAGCTCATTTATCTGGAAATTCTCAAGCTTCTTATAGACCAGACCCTTCCTAACCACCCTATTATCTAGCATTGAAAAGGGTGATTGGCCGGCTCTATAAGCTTTCTCGAATTCCTCTACTATTTCCCAGGGTGGTATTACAAGAGCCACAGAGATCTCTTCATCTACAATTCTCTTTAATTGGCTCTTGTACCTCACAGGCATGTCCTTCTTGACTATCCTGTGAGCCACCCTTGGGTCAGGCCAAGTTCTCACCTTATCCTTTTCATATTGAAAAGTTTGTTTCAAGGTGAATAATCTCCGAGCCTCTTTCTGCATGTTTATTATAGAGGTCGAAGCAGCATAACATTTGTCAATGCTTTTCAGCATTTCCTCATCATGTTTCTTTTGCTGCTCCTCCTCTTCTAACTTAACCCTCACAGTGTCCTGCTGTGAGGTGGGAGTGATGGTTTGTGGTTTAGCTTTGGGTAGAGGTATAACTGCTGAAAGTGGCAGACTATCCTCCTCATCCTCCTCATCTTCTTCCTCTTGCAGCCTCAACACCCTTCTCTTCTTCACCAAGGGTGGATCATTGGCTGCGGGTTTTGATGGTGAAGGGGTTGGTTTTGTGGGTTGTGGTTTGGTTGTTGGTGTGGGAATGTTGGCAGGCACTGCTAGTAGCCTAGAGATAAGTGCTGGTTTGGTTAGCTTTACTAGCAGTGTCCTGTTCCCAGCACCGGCTTCAGATAGGGCCTCAGCAACCAGTCCTTTGGTAAAATCACCAGCCGAATAGATCTTGGTGGTTATTGCCAAGAGTCTGTCCCTGGTCCATGCCTTAACATCAAGGACTGGTCTGCCCAGATACTTCGAAGTGAACCTACTCATGGCCTCAAGTTTTTGTCTTTCTTCTTGGCTATGAGTAGTCCTATCGGTATTCAATCTCTTTCCTCTCCATGTTCCTGATCTCTTGATCTAGCAAAGCAGTGTCCTTGTCAAAGCCTTGCCTGAACAGCTGTTCAATGACTTTGTTCATTGAACGGTTATGTTCAGCATCAGCCTCCTTGACAAGGGCTGCTAGATCAGGATCAACCACCTTCTTTCCCTCTCCCTTATTCTTATCAGTGAAACTGAAATCCTTTTGGATTTCAGCCACTCCTATCTGCTCTACCTCCCTCACTTTCCTCTTCCCCTTCTCCCTCACCCTACTGGTCTCCTCAGCCAACTCCCTCTCTACCACCACCTCTTTCTCTGCCTCTTTCTCCTCCTCACCCCTCTTCCTCTTGTCTTGCACTGATGTCTCCCCCTTTTTGGGTGCATTGGTTGGGGTTTGACTATCAGCAAGAGCCTTAGATATGGCAACCTCCACCATGGGTTGTATGTATGTGGGAAGCCTCTCATCAAGGGTTTGGTTAACTATATCTTTAAGCATGGGTGTGATGAGAGGTAGGGATTTCTGGAGGATAGCATCCAGCTGCTCAGGGGGGTTCTGTCCCTGAGAGCTAGTGCCAGAAGCAGGGGCTGGTGGTTGAGTTTGTGGAAGTGGCTCAGTGTATGTGAGACCTTCAGGTGAAGGTGCCATCTGTGGGGTAGTGGTGGCAGATGGACTTCTATCCTGAGTCATCTGAGCAAGCAGCTCTTTGAGTCTGCTTATCTCATCCTCAAGGATAGTGTTTTGAGCAACTACATCAAAGAAGAAGCTCAGGTCATCATCAGCATAAGCTGAATCACCTGACCTCCTGACATTGTCAGGATGAACATGTCCTGAGTGTGGCTCAGTAATGACATGTGCCCCTTGTTCATGGTACTGGGGACTTCTGGCCTCAGGATTGGATCCATCATCGGCCATTGCCTCTGGTGAGGTCTTAGAGATGTTACCAGCTTCACCCTGCTCAGATGTTGATGCAGGGGAAGTGGCAGCCTCACCAGATTGTTCTCTCTCCTTAGCCACACTGGGAGAGTGAACTGCTTCTCTGTGCTGTGGGCTCTGATCAGCACTTGTGCCCACCCTCTCTTCGGTTGGAGTCTCCCCAGTTGTAATAGGTTTCTGGGGAGAGGGTGGAGTGCTCAGATCAGTCAGCACTCTGGCTATTACCAGTGTTGGGCTTAGTGGGGCAGTCTCCTCAGTATGTGGGCTAGAAGCAGTATGCACATGGGGAGGACTGTGCTCTTCAATGGCAGCCTCCTCAAGTGAGGAAGACCCCAGTAATGTGGTTGCCCCAAAATTGGTTACATCAGGCTCCTGTTGAGAGGAAGCCTGTGCGGTTGTGGTGGGTGGAGTCGTGGTACCTGTTGGGAGAATCGAGCCAGCAGGCACATCCTGCCTTTGTGTGGCAGGGGCATCCTCAGGGGACTCATCTCCCTGAGTAGCCTTTGTGGGCTTCTTTTTGGCTTTTGGCTTGGTGGGGACTCTGGATTTGGAGGTGGAGGCTGTGGGTTCCAGCTGCGTGGGTTTTCGCAGCCGGCCAGCCTGTTTCAGTGTTTGGTCGGAGTTGTGCCTGGAGTATACCTCGGCTTGAACAGCCATGGCAGGGACCCCAGTGCCAACTAGTCCCTCAGCCTGAAGCTGGTATTCGATCATGGCCATTATGAATCGTGGATATAAGTTCCAACGGTTAGGAAAAGGTTTTGTGGCCATGTCCTTGAGTTCCAAAAATAAAATTTCAGAAAAATTTAAAGGTTGTTTCTCAAGGATAGAATACAATACCTGTTGCCACCTTGTGGACATCTGGTCCACGAAGAGGTCTTGGGAGCCAGACATACATTCACCATGTGAAAAATCAGTCGTTGGGGTCAGGAAGGTGTTTCTTCAACAAGGTGGAGGCGGAGAGGTTACCCTGATAGTCATGAGATGTGAAGGAGAGATCAAGGGTACCTTTGGGATAGGAGGTTGGGTGAGTGGCATCATCCAGCTCTAGGGTTTGGCGTAGAGTAGCTGGAGTGATAACCACCGGTTTGCCGTTGACGGAGGACCGGAGAGAGACCTCGGCATTCTGCTCTCCGGTTTGGACGGTTACATTGGTCCAAAACTCCGTCAAGGGTCGGTGTATAAGGTGGGGTTCAAAAGAAAAGCCGTTTTGTAAGGTGAGTCGTGCATGAGATCGACGGCTTGATGAAATTTGGGCCACAATGGCGACTTGGTGAGATGGGCGACACAGTTGTGTCGAGGTTTCAGTTGCATGTTCGCCATTAATGGTGTATGGGAATTTCAGAGGTTTGTAAGGATTAGGTCAAGTGAGGAGTAAATGCTCTGAACATGGGGTATTTATAGGGTAGGGCAAAGGTTGAAATAAAACTACTGAAGGTTTTGGTGTTAGTCATCAGTTGTTGTAACAACTGATGACGTGGTTTTAACCTTCAGTGGTTGTAACATCTGAGAACTTGGTATTAGTCTTCAGTAGTTGAAACTACTGAGACTTTGGTTTTGTCCTTCAGATGTTGTGAACGTCTGAAGAGTTACTGTCAGTCTTCAGTAGTTATGCACTACTGATGACCTAGTATCCTTCAGAGTTGAAACAACTGAAGACTTGGTGTTAGCCTTCAGTAGTTGTAAACTACTGAGATCAGTAGTTGTGAACTACTGATGTCAGTAGTTATGAACTACTGAAGACATGCTCTCGTCCTTCAGTTGTTTGTGTATGAAACATCAGCTGTTGTTATCAACTGATGAGAAATGACTCATCAGCTGTTTCCATCAATTCAGTTGTTTCATACTAGCCTCCACACTTACTCATCAGCTCTTTGACTGATTTTCAGATGTTTCATTGACCCTTCAGCTTTGTGAATATTTATGCCTTCAGCTCTTGTGATCAGATGTTCACAAGTGCTGATGAAATTCTTCAGAGCTGGTGAACAAATTTTGTCTTCAGTATTTGTGTAAGATTACACATCAGTACTTGTGAGCAAAATTTGTTCTTCAGTACTTATTTATTGAAAATCATACATCAGTAGTTGTAATCCACTTCACTACATCAGTTGTTTTTTCAATAAATAATGTACATCAGTACTTTGAGTCAGTTTAGTCTTCAGTAGTTGTGAAAGAGCTGAAGACTAAATTACTCATCAGTACTTATATTTGACCTTTGCTCTTCAGTAGTTGTGAACTAAGAGTACCAGCATAGGTCAAATCATTCAAGCTGCAGCATACCAAGCCTTAGTACCAAATTTTGGAATGTGGCACTATCTAAAGGCTTAGTAAAAATGTCTGCAAGCTCATCAGCACTAGGCACAAACTTAGGATCAATCAGACCTTTCTCATAGCAATCCCTGATAAAATGATGTCTGATCTCAATATGCTTGGTCCTAGAGTGCTGGACTGGATTCTTAACAATACAAAGAGCTGAAGCACTATCCATTAATAATGGAGTCTTAGTCTCAGTAATGCCATAATCCAGAAGTTGGTTCTGAAGCCAGAGTATTTGAGAGGTACAACTTGCAGCAGCAATATACTCAGCTTCAGCAGTGGATGTAGCAATTGATGTTTGTTTCTTACTCTGCCAAGAAACTAAACAATTGCCTAGGAATTGGCAACCACCAGAAGTGGATTTTCTGGTGACTTTGCATCCTGCATAGTCACTATCAGAGAAAGCAACTAATTTGCATGAATGCCCAGCTGAATACCAAAGTCCTAGTGATTGGGTACCTTGCAGATATCTAAAGATCCTTTTGACTGCAATCAAATGGGATTCTTTAGGTGCAGCCTGAAATCTAGCACAAGCACATGTTGAAAACATGATGTCTGGTCTAGAAGCTGTAAGGTACATCAAGGACCCAATCATACATCTGTAAAGGGTTTCATCAACCGCTTTACCTTTCTGATCAACATCTAGTTGTGTGATGCTGCTCATGGGAGTAGAACAGGGCTTACAGGATTGTAAATCAAACTTATTCAGCAACTCTTTGGTATACTTGGACTGATGGATGAAGATTCCATCATCCAGTTGTTTGATTTGCAAGCCCAGAAAGTACTGTAATTCTCCCATAGCACTCATTTCAAATCTCAGCTTCATAAGCTTTGTAAATTCATCACACAACTTTGGATCAGAGGATGCAAAGATGATATCATCAACATAAATCTGAACAAGGAGCTTATGTTGTCCCACAGTCTTGATGAATAAGGTTTTATCAATGGTGCCTCTAGTGAACTTGTTCTCTAGAAGAAAGGTTGAGAGTGTCTCATACCAGGCTCTAGGTGCTTGCTTCAGCCCATAAAGAGCCTTATCAAGCTTGTACACCCAATCAGGATGTTTATTGTCCTCAAAGCCTGGTGGTTGACACACATAAACCTCTTCTTTGATTTTTCCATATAGGAAGGCACTTTTGACATCCATTTGATAAACCTTGAGACTGTGAAAGGCAGCATAAGCTAAGAACAGTCTAATTGCTTCTAGTCTGGCCACAGGTGCAAAGGTCTCATCATAATCGATTCCTTCCTCCTGTGCAAACCCTTGAACAACCAGTCTGGCCTTGTTCTTGACAATTTGGCCTTCTCATCTGTTTTGTTCCTGAATACCCACTTGGTGCCTATAGCACACTTACCTTTGGGTAATGGAACAAGCTCCCACACTTGCTGTTTCTTGAATTGAAGTAGCTCAAGCTGCATAGCTTCCACCCATCCATTGTCTCTTAAAGCAATATGATAGTTCTTTGGTTCTTGCTGACTGATGAAGAGAGCATAGAAGCAGAAGTTGGACAATTGATTCCTGGTTGAAACTCCAGCATGAATATCACCAATGATTTGTGAAGTGGGGTGATTCTTGAGCTCTTGATAAACTATGATATCTGTGCAAGTGTTTGTAGACCCATCAGCAGCAACAGATGGTGATGGAGATTCCTGAAACCATGTAGAGGATGGCAGCTCAAATGAAGTAGAGCAAGCAGAAATCTCATCAGCATTTGTAGTGGATGGAGCTGCTGAGGCTACAGGAGCATCAGGTTCAGTGGAATTAGGCAGGTTGTCACTGAACTTGAAGAGGTGAGTACTGACTTCATCATCTTCAGTACCACCAGGTGGAGATCTGTTGACAGGCTCAACAGATGGAGGTTGATAAGGAACATATTGCAGTATGTCCAGATCAAACAGCTCCACAGGGTTTTGTGGAATCTTGTCCTTTGGAGATTCATTGAACTTAACATGCAAAGTTTCTTCAACCCCTTTGGTTCTACAGTTGAAGACTCTGTATGCTTTGCAAGTTGATGAATAACCAACAAAGTACCCTGCATCCACCTTACTAGCAAACTTATGGAGTGGGTTGCTAGTGTTGAGAATGAAACAAGGACACCCAAAGGCTCTAAAGAATGAAATAAGAGGGGCCAAATGATGAAGAACTTCATAGGGAGTCTTCATCAACCTCTTATTTACTAAGGCTCTATTCTGTACATAGCAAGCTGTATTGACAGCTTCAGCCCAAAAGGTCAGTGGCAGCCCTGAGTCAGCCAACATTGACCTTGCTGCTTCAATGAGGGTCCTGTTCTTTCTCTCCACCACTCCATTCTGTTCAGGAGTTCTTGGAATGCTAAACTGCCTTCTAATTCCCTTGGACAGGTAGAAGTCATCAAGTGTGTGGTTTCTAAATTCTGTTCCATTGTCACTCCTCACACACTTGACCTGTAGGGAATACTGCTTTTCTACTTGTAACACAAAGTTCAATATTGTCTTTGCTGCTTCATCCTTGGAGTGCAAGAAGAAAGTCCATACAAACCTGGAGTAATCATCCACAATTACCAGGCAGTATTTCTTCTTCGCCATGCTCATTACTCTGACAGGACCAAAGAGATCCATGTGCAGAAGTTGTAAGCAGGCAGTGGACTTTGGTTCTTCTATTGAAGGGAATGAAACTTTGTGTTGTTTTCCTTTCAAGCAAGCAGTGCAGTCATCTTCACACTTGAACTCCTTCAGAGGCAATCCTCTTACTAAACCATGGCTTATAAGCTGATTCATGTTCTTGAAATTAACATGACCAAGCCTTCTATGCCATAGTGTAGACTCTTGAGAAGATGCCTTGGAGAATAGGCAAGGATGGCCTTTTAGATCCATCTTTTTGGAAAGATCTAAGGCATACACTCTTCCTGTCCTGTTGGCCTTCAGGAGAGTGTGTTCATCCAATGCCTTGTCAATCAAACTCAGAACTTTGGATGACAGAATCCTACAGTTCTGGCTTGTGAAAAGGGCAACATGGCCTTTGTCACACATTTGACTGACACTCAAGAGGTTGTACTTGAGATTCTCCACATGGTTAACATCATCAAACCTTATTTCCCCGTTGGAAACAAAGCCTTTTCCGACGATGTAACCCTTTGCATCATTGCCAAAAGAAACAAATCCCTTCTTTCCTTGAGAGTAGTCATTAAGAAGGGAGCTGCTTCCAGTCATATGCATGGATCCTCCACTGTCTACATACCAGATGCTTCTATGGCATGTTGAAGAACCCTGCAAACACAACCATGTGTTAGTTAGTCTTGGAGACCCAAACCTGCTTGGCTTTGGGTCTGTTCTCAGCTACAGGTGTAGCACTAACAGGTGTGTTGTGAGTGACAGCTTGAGGTGAAGAAGATGGTACAGAGAGGAACCCTTTGGCTTGGACTTCCTTTTCTGTGGTTTCAACACAGGAGCATCTAAGTGGTTGACTCTTCCCACTAGCTGCTGAACCATCATCACCAATTGTGTCTGATTCTGTGATAGGGCTTTCAGCTCTTCAGACATATTGGAGTTTGCTGATGATGAGTTCCTATGTTGTACCATCTTTTTCTGAGCAACCTCAGCTGTTGCCTGAGTAATCCCTACCTTCTTGGATTTAACTTTGGCCCTAGGGATTTCAGGCTTGGATGTTGCCAGTACAAACTTGGTTTCAAACTCATTCTTCATTTTATTGATGCTCTCAGTAATTTGCTCCTTCTGTTTGAGTTTGGAACCCCTTTTGTACCAGCAATCATCAGTAAGATGATTGAACAAGCCACATATCTCACATGGCTTTTTCTTCATCTTATGCTGATCATCAGCTGAAGAGGATTTAACTGCTGAAGACTTGTTCTTCAGCTGTTTGTCATCAGTACTAGCAGTTTTCTTCCTAGTGCCTGCTTTCCTGGTATCCTCTTTAGCTGTCTTCAAACCTTTCCTACTGTTAGTTTTCTTCTCTTTAGTGCTAACAGTATTTGAGGTTTGAACTTCAGATGTTGTCACTTGCTCTCCAGTACCTTCAGTACTTCTAGTGACAACTTCTGAGTTGATCAGCCTTTTGGTCATGTGATAGTCTATCTCTGATGATGCTGATTCAGAGGATAGTAAGTCACATGATGAGAAGGATTGGTTATTGCTCTCCCCATCAGATTCAACTTCTGCTCTTGAAATGAAATCTGTGGGAGGAGCAGTGTGATTATAACCAATGCCAAACTTCACATTGGAAGCTGTTTGCTTGCTAAGAAGCATTTCAAAACCCTTGCAAGATTGCACCCATCGATCACACTCAACTTGGGTGGTTGCAAGAGTTTCCTTGAGGTCCTTGTACTTCTCTAGAAGTACATCTTCCCTAGCTTTACTATCTTTGATTTGGCAGTTGAGCTTGTAAATCTCATCATTTTTATCTTTTAGAACAACCTCAAAATCAGCTTTTCTTTTGGAAATAGTGTGCTCAAGCTCAAGATTTTATCTATTAAAGCTACATTTGCTTCTCTAATAGAAGCAAATGCTGCTATGCATGACTCTGAACAAAGCTTGGCTTTTGCCTCAGTGGATACCTGAGATGAGGCATTGGATGATGATCCTTCAGCAGAATCAAGGGCCATCAGAGCAAGATTTCCAAAAGGTTGATCACCACCATGTTGACCAGCACCTTGGAGTAGTGGTTCCTGACCAGATAGCTCTTCTGGTAGACTACTCCAGTCAACAGCAGTTGGGGTGAAAAAGCTTTGTTGTTGAGGTTGTGTGTGGTGATGAGATTGGGAAGAATGAGGCTCTGGAAGAGCATGAGGTGGTTGAGCCGGGGGTGCTTGAGGTTGACCAGGCTGAGGCATGTAGTAACAGGGGTAAGGATAAGGCATATGACCCTGTGGCACAAAATAAGCAGGTGGTGCTTGTGCTTGAGATGGATGGGGAGAACTGTAGGAAGGTTGCCCTTTGTGCTGTGAGCTATTGCTGGGAAAAGTCACAAAGGGTGCAGATGAGTTAGATCCAGATGATCTACACTCTCTTGCAAAGTGTCCAAGCCTTTGGCACTTGTGACACCTCAACTTGCTCTTGTCAAAACCAACTTTGGTTTTGCCAGAGAGTCCTGGGAATTTCCTACCAGTTCTTTTGTAGAACTTCTGAGAGCGGATATTTATCATTGCCATTTGGTTCAAAATATCCATCTCTTCCAGATCATCATCTGGAATGCCCTTCAAATCCTCCATCAGAAAACACAAGTTGTCACCACCTCCTCCTGAACTACTGACACCAACAAAAGCTTGTTCTGAGTTTGTAGAGAAATCAATATGCTCATCATAAGAACTTTCTGATGAAGCATATTCTGACTCATGACTTATCAAGGCAGCATTACCTTGGACAAAGTCATCAGCAAGTTTGCCAGAAGATGACAACTTCCTCTTTTGCTCTACCTCTCTCTCAAAAGTGAGTAGTTTCCCATGAAGTTGGGTGAGAGATAAAGTGTCAAGGTCAGCACTAGAGCGTAGGACAATGGTATATGTGTCCCATCTCTCAGGCAATGACCTGAGGAACCTGTTGTTCATCTGGCTTTTGGAGTACTCTTGTTTAACCATCTTCAGCTCAGAGATTAAACAAGAGAACCGCTCAAACTGCTGGGTCAGAGTCTCACCCTTTCTATATGAGAAAGTCTCATATTGTTGGGCAAGGATTTCCCTATTGTTTGCTAAGACCGAATCAGTTCCTCCAAATTGTTCCTTTAGAGCAACCCATAGGTCATGAGCAGACTCATGATGCAAGAGCCCTGAATATATCTCGTTTGGAATGGCCATGGCTAAAATTCCATGGGCTCTAGCATCAATTTCAAATAGCTTTAGATCTTCGTCCGAATACTGTTCAGGTTTCTTCGCAACCTGTTCATTAGATTCCGGGACGTTCACCATAGGCTTGTATGGCCCATGCACCACTGACTTCCAACAACCAGCACTGTTGACAGCCAAGTGGTGCAGCATACGTCTTTGCCATATGTTATACTCGTTCCTAACCAGCATCGGAGGCTTGGTTGCGGAACCAGTATTGTGAGGATCATTGGTTGGTGTTGTCATCTCAGGGTTTGGTCAAGAACAAGTTTAAACACGATAATCGTAACTCAAAACCACCAAAAGACCTCAAGATTTTGGCCGGAAACCGCAGAAACTCACTCTCTATGACTAACTCTTGCAAATTGCTAATTCGATCAAACTGAGAGATCAAAAGAGCAGTTTCAAATGATCAATGGTAAGATCGATCAATGATTAACCTGGCTCTGATACCATTTGACAGGATCTCAGCCTCTCTCGTTGATCAATTAGATTATGTTTGCAGCGGATTTAGCTCATTAATTAGCAATTAAAGCAAGAACATAAAAGATATTTCAAATTAAAGCATGAACATAGAGAGAAGAGTTTCTGCAAAACAATAAATGTTCTATTGGTTCGCACGTTTCGGCCATTAAAACAGTATGGTTACCCATCCTTTTATAGGCGGCAAAAGGATGGGCGTGATGTCCTTTTTCTGACATCACTGAATATTCAAATTACAACTGACAAAACATAAAACTACTGAAGATGTCAACAACTGACATCTTCTCATAAAAGTTCCTAAGTGCTGACAAAAGTAAACTACTGAAACCTACAACGACTGAAGAACAAACTCTTCAGTCGTTTATAACTACTGATACTATAACAACTGAAGAACATGCTCTTCAGTTGTTGTACAACTACTGAAATGAAATAAACTACTGAAAAGGAAAAACCATCACAACAACTGAAGAAGACTTCTTCAGCTGTTGTGACAAACTCTGAAACTTCAGCACTTGGTCTTCAGACTTTGGTCTTCAGATGTTTCATCAGCTGATGACTTCAGTAGTTGTCATCAGCTGATGTCTTCAGTCGTTGTCTTCAGACTTTGTGCATCAGCAGTTGTTCATCAGTTCTTCAGTTCTTCAGACTTTTGATCTTCAGCACTTGTCTTCAGTACTTGAAGTCTTCAGTACTTGTGTTTATCAGTACTTTGGACTTCAGTACTTGTCTTCAGTACTTTGGGATCTTCAGCTGTTGTACTTCAGTTCTTTGAACTTCAGTTGTGATTCTTCAGACTTTGTCAGAACAGCTGATGGGAGTCTTCAGCTGTTGTTGTGATGTCATATGGGACTTAGAGGTTTTCCTGATCTTGGCTCATTGGTTCTTTTGGTCCAACAAATATCTTTTTACCACAAACGGACATTTCAGGGCATTTCCACTAACAACAGGATCGAACAAATGTGATCAGTCAAGGACGTATATGTTGTTAGCTTCTGGGGTCCCAAACCATGTTATGTCAAATCCATAAATCCGTAGGCACCTCCGCTTCAAGCATTATCGTAGGTCGCTTGTGATCAAATTATGTTCACCGCTATATCACATGCGTACTCCTCTAGTATAGTACTGGAGATTAATTTACACAAATACCCTTTCTAATCTAGTCTACAAACTTCGTGAAGATTATTTTAAGTGTTACTAACGGTTGACTTTTACCATAATGTAACACCCCAGCCCGACAAGGCTGACGTGTCACTAATACGGATATCAAATCAAAACGCATTCCCATTATTAAAAACGATTACAAGTTCAAATTCCAAAACCTAATTAAGATGTTCAATACATTAATTAAAGTAACAGATAATCTTGGTCTTCAATTCACTCTTCACTGGTTTCCCGGATTACCCTGTTGACCTGACGTGCATGAAAACAAAAGCACGCCTGAGCATAACGCTCAGTGAACGGAATAGCGGATAACAAAAATAACAGACATGACGATAATCAAAGAATCGGCAGATATCAAAAATAAACAGACATGTGATAATCAGGAATTGGCAGATATAAAAAATAAACAGACATGTGATAATCAAGGAATTGGCAGATATTAAAAATAAACAGACATAATGATAATGGAGAACCAAAGATCATAAGATATATATATCAAATAGAACATACGCCATAAGACATATATCAGATAGAACATACCCCGAGCTAATAATCATATCATATAATAACTGAACAGGGGGAACACAGGTAGCGAGCCCGTGAACCAATGTGAAATGGAGTATGGGCAGACATACAAACCATTCACCAGAGTCCTGAATGGAATGGTGTGTAACCATCCATCAGGAAATAACAGAACTAGCCTAGGATCGATCCATACGCCTCTGAGGAAATAGTAATATAACAAGTCATAATTTCAGAGTCCTCTTTAGAGACGCCGTGATCTCAGCTCACCGCCACGGTTGGTGCCACGTTATCGATGCCGCAATAACGCGTCTTGGTCACCCCCAAGATAGGGAGAGCTCGGGTAACAAATTCAGAAATATATAGTAGTCAAGCTACTTATAACAGAATCAAAAGCAAATTATCAGGAATCAAAACTAGAAATGAACGGAAATCAATACGAGACAGAAATCAGGAATCTGTACTGCAAAGTAACGGAACCAAAAGTAAATACTTATGATAACAAGGAAACAGAATCCGTACAATAAGCAACAGAACAAAAGTGAATATTATGATAACAGAATCCGTACTTCAAAGTAACGGAAAATATTATTTATACTAAGATATAAAGAATCAGGAATCCGTACCTTATACACGAATGACAACAATCAGAAACAAGGTCTAGGCTCGGTTAACGCCGCGAGAACCTACGATAACGTAACGCAAATTATAGTTTGGATTTTCCTATTTTAGATTGGAAAAATTCCAGTTCTGCCCCTGTCTTTTCGCACTCGTTAACAATACTAAATGACGTTTAAAAACTCTGAAAATCTCCAGTTTACTAGATTAGTGGTTTCTAAACAACTTTCATTTAGAAAAGTTTCTAATTTGGATTACCGAAATTTGAGAAAAACGTGGATCTTTACAGCTGCGCAGAACTGCTAGCTGTTACGAAAACGACTATTTGGAGGTCTAAACGAATGAGTTTTTCTATGTTTTATATATCAACAGATTCGTTTTTCGACGAGCTTCGTCATGGACATAAGGTTTAACTGATTTGGATCTGTTATGATAAAGTTATGGCATCCGTAAGTTGGCTGTAAAATACGTATAAATCAAGGTATTTTGGTAAACCGTAAAATTATTTCTAGTTAAAATACGTCCGTTACGGGTCTGGAAATATTTTTATAAATAAGTATAAATCATGATTGACTTCTGAAAAATTTGGCTAATCATATTATTAATCCGTTTGTCATTTATAAAATCACATCCCAAAATATTCATAAAAACTAGTTAAACGTGTGACTTGTTTAAAATGCTCGGTTAAGGTCTAAATCTTAATTTGGTCAAAATACTTATATTTCCAGTAGCTAAAACAATATCAAAATGGATTCCTATCAAGTTTGCTAAGTTAAGCAAGGAAAAATATGTTTAAAACGTAAACCGAATATAAACGAGTACTTATGCGAACGGGCATCCTATGATCAAAGGCAATGAACTAGAATACAATTAGGATGTCTAAGATTCAAGGATAACATAATGGCTAATAACATCTTAATGATTCCCACTATTTAAAGTTTATTTTTATAAAAATAAACCAATTATAACGTTTTCTTATTATTATATATAATAATTGTTAAGGTGTTTTAATAAAATAATTTACAGAAAATAATTGGATAACTTTTAAAATAACCAGGGTTTATAAAACTTGTTTTTATAATTTTTAGAAATTTTTACAAAATTTAAAAAGGTTAAATAGGCATAAAAAAATGTGTGAGGTGGACCGGGGTCGAACCCGGGACCTCTCAGATGGCAAGGAGCGCAGGATCCGGTGAACCAAGGCCGCAGCCGCGGTATTCACCAGGTTTTTAATCTTTTAAAGCCCAAAAAGAATTCCCAAATCTCCCTTATGAACCCTAGTTTCAATTTGGTTCGAATCAACCCCCAAATCGAATGTGTTAATGAAATTAACCTTGGGGCTTTTAATCCCCAAGTGAAACCGAGCGTGGTGATGTGTGAAACTTACGTGTTCGAGTTTGAATTAACAGTCTTTGAACGTAGAACAAGTCGCGGCTATGGTACAGATTGTTCAGGTTGCAATCGTTGATGGAAATCAAATTCCTTGTACAGGAAGTTCCTAATGACTTCGATGATGAAAAGCCCTCTATCAAATTCGAATCAAATTGGCCGGAGGATGGTGTTCGAGTATGTTTATAATACCCACACATAAAAAAAAAATATATATATATATATATATATATATATAATAATAATATAATAATAATAATAATAATAATAATAAAAGTGCAGGGGTGTTTTTGCTATTTTGAAAACTTGAATTTATAGGTTTTGTGCAAGAATTAAAAGAGATGAAAACTACAGGGACCATTTTGTAAAAATGTGAAAACCCATTCTGTTTTCCCTCTCCCCGTCGAACTACTGTTCCGGCCAAGAGCCGGTCGACTCCGGCGAGCCTCCACGATCAAAAACACGCGGTTTTGACTCAATAATTGATCCCCGACAACCTTTTATGCAAAATGCGGATCCTATGCCTCGATTAAATTGAATATTTGGATGGTAATTGGTCCAACCGACCCACAAACCAACTTTCGGCCGACACCCACATTCAAATCGCACTAAAACGCGTTTAATAATCAAAATAATGGAGCACTATCGAATGTTTAATCATTCCAAGTTTATTTTTATACCGAATTACATCTGAAACAAACCCAATTGTCCACATTGATCTCCACCTCGTCGCGGACCTGCAACTATTTCGAAATCCACTTTCCAAGCCTGTTATACTGAAATTGATAGAGGGTTTTTCATCCTCTAGTTCATTAGAAGCTTCCTGTCAATTTAATTTGAATTCCATCGAGGTTTGCTCATTCAACGATCACCACGTGACCGCGATCCGTTCTTCGATCAGTTCAACTTCATCTCATCATCATAGAGGTAATTAAAGCCACCTACTTACTCGATTTAGTCTAGGAATGAAAGCCCCATGTTTATTTCATTGATCAGTAACGATTTGGGATCCAATTTGATGGATTTCGATTCTAGGGTTTATAAGGTTTGAATTTGGGGGTTTAGTTCGGGATTGGTTTAAATGAAATTAAAACCAGTCAGGTTCAGGCGCAGGCGCCCTAGCCTGCTGGTTAAAGCGAAAGGGGGATGGGCAGGGGTCACGGGTTCGAACCCGAGCCCCCGCAATTTTTTTTAAAATGCCTTTTTAACCTTTTAAAAATACGTAAAAATTCCTAAAAATTATAAAAAAATCCTTTTTATAATCCCTGTTTATTTTTAAAACATCAACTTGATTTTCTGTAATTTTTGTTAAGCTTAAACATTTATAAAACAATATAACAAGACATTTAGTTTAATTATTCCTATGAATTCTTTTAAATAAATGGTAAAAATCAGATTAAATATAAGACTTATTTTATGAAAGTACCTAATTAGTTTTTGTAAATTAACTTATTAAAAACCTTAACAATTTATGTTTATATCGTTATAAATAGTTTATTTCGTTAAAAAATAAGCTTTAAATAGTTGAATTAGGCCGTATTTTACAGCCAACTTACGGAGGCCATAACTTCTTCATAACAGATCCAAATCAGTTAAACCTTATGTCCATGACGAAGTTCGTCGAAAGCCGAATCTGTTGATATATAAAACATCGAAAAACTCATTCGTTTGGACCTCTAAACAGTCGTTTTCGTAACAGCTAGCAGTTCTGCGCAGCTGTAAAGATCGACGTTTTTCTCACATTTCGGTGATCCAAATCAGAAACTTTTCTAAATGAAAGTTGTTTAGAAATCACTAATCTAGTAAACTGGAGATTTTCAGAATTTTTAAACGTCGTTTAGTATTTTTAACGAGTGCGAAAAGACAAGGGCAGAACTGGAATTTTTCAGATTATAATTTGCGTTACGTTATCGTAGGTTCTCGCGGCGTTAACCGAGCCTAAACCTTTTTCTGATTATTGTCATTCGTGTATAAGGTACGGATTCTTGGTTATCTTTATCATAGTATAAATTCTGTTCCGTTACTTTGTAGTACGGATTTTTAATACGTTATTTCCGTTAATATGAATCGTTTAGCCTTTATTATTCGTATATCCTTATTGTTTGATTATGTTCCGATTCATTCGACTCATTAGTGTTATTTATTGACACCTGTAGCATGCAATATATATTTATGAATTGTGCTCATTATTGCATGTTTCTATAAATGTTTTATTGATACGTTATATGTTGGTAGTTGTACTACCATTTGTTTTGATACTTTGTTACCCGAGCTCTCCGACATGTCATTGTGGCGTCAATGATGTGACACTTTTCGTGACGGTGTGTAATAAATAGTTCACGGCGTCTCCGTTAACACGTTAGTACTCAGGTAGTACTTTGGCCATAATATCTGGGAGGCGGATGGATCGATCCTAGTTCAGTTCAGTTCCGGGGGATGGAATCATGTGTGTACGCCCCACACACCATCTCATTAGTGCATAGTCTAGCTAGCTGTGTACTTATCAGTTCAGTTTTGGCTCTGGGTACTTCTTATATTACACGACTTATTTTGTTTGTATATACACGTCGTGTAGATCAGTTCAGTTCAGTATTACATGTTCAGTTCAGTATCAGTATTATATGTTCAGATTCAGATTTCCGTTTCAGTATCATATGATCCGTTCAGTATTCAGATATAAGTATTTATGCTTCGTATCGTTACTATTGTTATTTCCGTCACTGAGCAACTTTTGGCTCAGCCGTATTTCCTTTTTGTGGTGTTTTCTTATTTGATTGTAGGTAATCAGGGGGTTCCGGGAAATCAGTGAAGAGTGGTTGAAGATCAAGATTGTATTTTACTTTAATTGATGTAATGAATAACTTAATTAGGTTCTTTCGGATTATCTGGTTTTGTTTGAAATTATCTCTTTAATATTATGGATTTGGTTTTTGATTTGATATCTGTAATAGTGACACGTCAGCCTCTCCGGGTTGGGGTGTTACAGTTATGGTATCAGAGCAAAGGCTCTTTCCTGTAGAAAACTTAAACATTAATAATAAACTTGTGAGGTAATGGGTAGACGTTGGGTTAGGATCTAATTTTTGTTCCCGATCAAAATTCTAGTATTCACACGTGTATCTTCATTTCAGATGGCTCCTAAGAGACGTGTGAACAACCGCAATAACTCGAATGGCCCCTCATCTGATACTCCTCTTGAAACCCTCGTTGCTAATGCCGTAAACGCTGCTATTTCTGGAATACTCCCGAACCTGATGACTCAGACTGCTCAAACAGTCATCCAGCAGATGCAACAGGAAAATTCGGAGGGAAACAATACAGGACCTCCACCAGGTGGAAATAACTCAGAACCACCTTCTGGCGGGAACAACACAGGAGCACCTTCCAGTGATAATACACCACCACCCCGTGATGGTATTCATGTCTGGTTGGAACGTTTTCAGAAGCAAAGGCCTAAGTCTTTCAGTACTTCCAATGATCCGGTCGAGGTGCAAAACTGGATCAGTCATATTGAGAAATTGTTTGAGGTACTTGGCGTTAAGGACGTATACAAAGTAAGGTTGGCTACTTACAAGTTAGAAGATGATGCTCGCAGATGGTGGACGACTGTGAAACAAGCTAGAGGAGGAAACGAATATGCAGCTACACTTCCTTGGGATAAATTCCGAGGAATGTTTTATGAGGAATACTTCACTGCTGCTGACCGCACTGAGTATCGTAGACAATATGCTAATATTAGACAGAGGGATGACGAGCACATAATAGATTTCAAGACACGATTTACGCGGTTGGTGAGTTTTCTTGGTGCATCTGCAGGCTCACCGCAAGAGCAGACAGAAAATTTTCAGTGGGCCATTTGTGAAAGGGATCGAAAGTTTATATTGAATCATCGGTTTAAAGATATTAATGAAGTGGTTGATGCTGTTAAAAACTTATATAATGATAAGAAGAATGGAAGGAAGTCGTATGATGATAACCGCAAGCGGCCTAGAGAGAATGACCATGATCAGTCATCTTCTCATACGAATAAGAATCAGTCTTCACCACCACGAGACCGCCGAAACCGTTTCGATCGCAACAACAACAATAACTCCCGATCATGGAAAAATCGAAACCAGAACCAGAAATCAACTCATAATCAGACTCAGCAGGCCTCTACTCGTGCTCAACCACCAAATCAGCAGCACCCTAATCAGGATCGGAATGCTATCCCTCAGTGTAACACATGCGGGAAACTTCATAAGGGAACTTGTCGTCTGGCCGGAGGATTATGTTTCCGATGCGGACGTGCAGGACACATGATTAGGGATTGCCCTCAGCGTGACCCTCGTAATGACGCCGGAGGGAATCAAGCTAAACCTGCCACCGGAGGACGAGTTTTTGCACTCACTGCAAATGAAGCAGCTAACGCACCAGGTATATTTCTGACCCCTTTAGTTAGCAACGTATTATATGCATATATATGTCTTATCCGATACTGATAGTAAATGCCCTAGGTATGATCTCCGGTACCCTTTGCATAAGAAAGCGGGATATTTATGTCTTGTTTGATACGGGCGCTACGCATTCTGTCGTATCTCATTTGTTTGCTAAGTACTTAAGGACTGCACCGACTGCGTTAGAGCACGCTTTGGCTATTACAACTCCATTAGGAGAGTCGACTATCATCTCGCATGTCTATAGAGATTGTCCGATCAGAATCGAGTCTATTATTCGTAAAGCTGATTTGTTTCCTATGCAAATGAGTGACTTTGATGTCATACTTGGTATGGACTGGTTAACTCGACATCACGTTACTATAGAATGCCAGACTCGTCGTGTTTTATTTGGGAATCCTCAATGCCCTGAACTTGTTTATCAAGGGACTCAGCCTCGAAAATCGTTGAAAATCATCTCTGCGCTTAAGGCTCAGAAACTCTTATCGCACGGTTGCGTGGGATTCCTAGCTTCGGTGAAAGCTACATCTTCTGAAAAGCCGAACATATCTGATTATCCGATTGTTTGTGATTTTCCTGACGTGTTTCCTGAAGAGTCACCCGGACTTCCACCAGATCGCGAGGTAGAATTCACTATTGATCTTGTTCCAGGTGCGGAGCCGATTTCTAAGGCACCGTATCGTATGGCACCTATGGAGCTAAAGGAGTTAAAGGAGCAGTTACAAGAATTACTAGATTTGGGATTTATTAGACCAAGCGTCTCGCCTTGGGGCGCACCGGTCCTATTCGTGAAGAAGAAAGATGGTTCTTTGAGACTCTGCATTGACTACAGAGAACTCAACAAGATCACTATCCGTAATCGTTACCCTCTGCCTCGTATTGATGATTTATTTGATCAGCTTCAGGGTGCAAAGTGTTTCTCTAAAATCGATCTGAGGTCTGGTTACCATCAGTTAAAGATCAAGGAGTCTGACGTCCCTAAATCTGCCTTCCGTACTCGGTATGGTCACTATGAGTTCCTGGTTATGCCGTTCGGGTTAACTAATGCCCCGGCCGTATTCATGGACCTAATGAACCGAGTCTTCCGCAAGTTCCTCGATAAGTTCGTCATTGTATTTATCGACGACATCTTAATTTATTCTAAAAGTAAGGAGGAGCATGAGAATCATCTTCGTATCGTGCTCGAAACACTACGTGAAAAGAAGCTTTATGCTAAATTTTCAAAGTGTGAATTTTGGCTGAGCAAGGTAGCCTTTTTGGGTCATGTCGTTTCTGCGGAGGGTATTATGATGGACCCTGCTAAAGTTGAGGCGATCACTAAGTGGCCTAGACCGACCTCAGCCACAGAAGTCCGTAGTTTTCTTGGCCTTGCTGGTTACTACCGCAGATTTGTTGAAGGTTTTTCTGTTATAGCTTTACCCCTTACGCAACTGTTAAGGAAAGGGGTTAAGTACTCTTGGAATGATGAACGAGAGAAAAGTTTTGAAGAGCTCAAGAAAAGATTGGTGTCTGCTCCTGTTCTCACACTTCCATCGGGCACGGGTGGATATCAGATTTACAGCGATGCCTCTAAAAAGGGACTTGGATGTGTGCTAATGCAGCATGGTAAGGTCATTGCTTATGCTTCACGGCAGTTGAAACCTTACGAGGTAAATTATCCTACGCATGATCTTGAACTCGCTGCTGTTATTTTCGCGTTGAAAATATGGCGTCATTATCTTTACGGAGAGACTTGTGATATTTTTACTGATCACAAGAGCTTGAAATATATCTTCACACAAAAGGAACTAAACATGAGGCAGAGAAGATGGTTAGAGTTGTTAAAAGATTATGATGCCAATATTCAATATCATCCGGGAAAGGCCAATGTGGTGGCCGATGCTCTTAGCAGGAAGAGCTCAGGAACAGTAGCCTCCCTACAGCTACAGCCTCAGAACATTACTGATCTTGATAGATTGGGTATTGGCCTACATATTGGTAAGAGCGACGGATATCTCGCTAGACTCCAGATTGAGTCAGACTTAATATCCCGGATTAAGAACGCACAGAAAGACGATGGTGAACTCTGGGCAATCTTACAGAATGTGGAGGTTGGTAAACAATCAGAATTCAGAGTAGATGAGCACGGAGTAATCTGGTGTGGTAAACGTTTATGTGTGCCTAATGATTCTTCTCTTCGAGAATCGTTATTAGCTGAGGCACATAGTTCTCCGTTCTCTATTCATCCTGGATCTACTAAGATGTATCGGGACCTTCGTCAGAACTTTTGGTGGAATGGAATGAAAGAGGATGTGGCTAAGTATGTTAGCCGTTGCCTTACTTGTCAACAGGTCAAGATTGAGCATCAAAGAGCTAGTGGTTTGCTTCAGCCACTACCTATTCCTGTATGGAAATGGGATGATATTTCCATGGATTTTGTGACAGGGTTGCCAAGGACATTTAAGAAAAATGATACGATATGGGTTGTCGTTGACAGATTGTCAAAGTCAGCTCACTTTCTCCCAATTCAGCAAGGATTTTCGGTTAGCAAACTATCTGAAGTGTTTACACAAGAGATTGTTAGACTTCATGGCACTCCGGTGTCAATCGTGTCTGATCGAGACCCGAGGTTCACTTCTCGTTTTTGGAAGGGTTTGCAAGCTGCATAGGGTACCAAGTTGAGGTTTAGTACGGCGTTTCATCCGCAGACTGACGGTCAGTCGGAGCGTACTATTCAGACACTTGAGGACATGCTTCGAGCTTGTGCCTTAGAGTGGACTGGGAACTGGGATGAATACTTGTGTTTGGTCGAGTTTGCTTACAATAATAGTTGGCAAGCTAGCATTGGCATGGCACCTTTCGAATTGTTGTATGGTCGTAAATGTAGGGCACCTGTTTGTTGGGAAGAGGTTGGTGAAAGAGTCATCGAAGGACCCGAGTTAGTTCAAATCACGAATGAGAAAGTTGCTATTGCTAGAGAAAAGTTAAAGGAAGCTCAAAGTAGACAAAAAAGTTATGCAGACCGACACCGTCGACTTTTGGAGTTTAAGGTCGGTGACAAAGTGTTCCTGAAGGTTTCGCCTTGCAAAGGCGTACGACGTTTTGGTCTAAAAGGGAAGCTTAGTCCACGGTTTATCGGACCCTTTGAAATCCTAGAAAGAGTTGGTGAGGTTTCGTATCGTTTGGCTTTACCACCTCAACTGTCACATGTGCATAACGTCTTTCATGTATCTCTTCTAAGGGGGTACAATTATCATCCTGTTCACGTGGTTAACTATCCACTTCATTTGATTCGTGATGATTTATCATTCGAAGAAGAACCAGAAGCTATCCTTGACCGACAAGAACGCATTATGCGTAGGAAAACTATCCCTTTTGTTAAAGTATTATGGAAAAACCATTCCGAACGTGAAGCTACATGGGAGATAGAAGATGAAATCCGCTCTCAATATCCGTATCTGTTTACCTCTTAGGTATTATCTGGTATATGTTTCTGCTATTAGTTATGAAGTTGTCAGTTATCTGTTTCTTGAACATCACAGTACTCCGTGTACGTTACGCCTATCTTTGTTCAAGCTGTACCTAGCAATTTCGTGGACGAAATTATTTTAAGGGGGGTAGAATTATAATACCCACACATAAAATATATATATATATATATATATATATATATATATATATATAATATAATAATAATAATAATAATAATAATAATAATAATAATAATAATAATAATAATAATAATAATAATAATAAAAGTGCAGGGGGTGTTTTTGCTATTTTGAAAACTTGAATTTATAGGTTTTGTGCAAGAATTAAAAGAGATGAAAACTACAGGGACCATTTTGTAAAAATGTGAAAACCCATTCTGTTTTCCCTCTCCCCGTCGAACTACTGTTCCGGCCAAGAGCCGGTCGACTCCGGCGAGCCTCCATGATCAAAAACACGCGGTTTTGACTCAATAATTGATCCCCGACAACCTTTTATGCAAAATGCGGATCCTATGCCTCGATTAAATTGAATATTTGGATGGTAATTGGTCCAACCGACCCACAAACCAACTTTCGGCCGACACCCACATTCAAATCGCACTAAAACGCGTTTAATAATCAAAATAATGGAGCACTATCGAATGTTTAATCATTCCAAGTTTATTTTTATACCGAATTACATCTGAAACAAACCCAATTGTCCACATTGATCTCCACCTCGTCGCGGACCTGCAACTATTTTGAAATCCACTTTCCAAGCCTGTTATACTGAAATTGATAGAGGGTTTTTCATCCTCTAGTTCATTAGAAGCTTCCTGTCAATTTAATTTGAATTCCATCGAGGTTTGCTCATTCAACGATCACCACGTGACCGCGATCCGTTCTTCGATCAGTTCAACTTCATCTCATCATCATAGAGGTAATTAAAGCCACCTACTTACTCGATTTTAGTCTAGGAATGAAAGCCCCATGTTTATTTCATTGATCAGTAACGATTTGGGATCCAATTTGATGGATTTCGATTCTAGGGTTTATAAGGTTTGAATTTGGGGGTTTAGTTCGGGATTGGTTTAAATGAAATTAAAACCAGTCAGGTTCAGGCACAGGCGCCCTAGCCTGCTGGTTAAAGCGAAAGGGGGATGGGCAGGGGGTCACGGGTTCGAACCCGAGCCCCTGCAATTTTTTTTAAAATGCCTTTTTAACCTTTTAAAAATACGTAAAAATTCCTAAAAATTATAAAAAAATCCTTTTTATAATCCCTGTTTATTTTTAAAACATCAACTTGATTTTCTGTAATTTTTGTTAAGCTTAAACATTTATAAAACAATATAACAAGACATTTAGTTTAATTATTCCTATGAATTCTTTTAAATAAATGGTAAAAATCAGATTAAATATAAGACTTATTTTATGAAAGTACCTAATTAGTTTTTGTAAATTAACTTATTAAAAACCTTAACAATTTATGTTTATATCGTTATAAATAGTTTATTTCGTTAAAAAAATAAGCTTTAAATAGTTGAATTAGGCCGTATTTTACAGCCAACTTACGGAGGCCATAACTTCTTCATAACAGATCCAAATCAGTTAAACCTTATGTCCATGACGAAGTTCGTCGAAAGCCGAATCTGTTGATATATAAAACATCGAAAAACTCATTCGTTTGGACCTCTAAACAGTCGTTTTCGTAACAGCTAGCAGTTCTGCGCAGCTGTAAAGATCGACGTTTTTCTCACATTTCGGTGATCCAAATCAGAAACTTTTCTAAATAAAAGTTGTTTAGAAATCACTAATCTAGTAAACTGAAGATTTTCAGAATTTTTAAACGTCGTTTAGTATTTTTAACGAGTGCGAAAAGACAAGGGCAGAACTGGAATTTTTCAGATTATAATTTGCGTTACGTTATCGTAGGTTCTCGCGGCGTTAACCGAGCCTAAACCTTTTTCTGATTATTGTCATTCGTGTATAAGGTACGGATTCTTGGTTATCTTTATCATAGTATAAATTCTGTTCCGTTACTTTGTAGTACGGATTTTTAATACGTTATTTCCGTTAATATGAATCGTTTAGCCTTTATTATTCGTATATCCTTATTATTTGATTATGTTCCGATTCATTCGACTCATTAGTGTTATTTATTGACACCTGTAGCATGCAATATATATTTTATGAATTGTGCTCATTATTGCATGTTCCTATAAATGTTTTATTGATACGTTATATGTTGGTAGTTGTACTACCATTTGTTTTGATACTCTGTTACCCGAGCTCTCCGACATGTCATTGTGGCGTCAATGATGTGACACTTTTCGTGACGGTGTGTAATAAATAGTTCACGGCGTCTCCGTTAACACGTTAGTACTCAGGTAGTACTTTGGCCATAATATCTGGGAGGCGGATGGATCGATCCTAGTTCAGTTCAGTTCAGTTCCGGGGGATGGAATCATGTGTGTACGCCCCACACACCATCTCATTAGTGCATAGTCTAGCTAGCTGTGTACTTATCAGTTCAGTTTTGGCTCTGGGTACTTCTTATATTACACGACTTATTTTGTTTGTATATACACGTCGTGTAGATCAGTTCAGTTCAGTATTACATGTTCAGTTCAGTATCAGTATTATATGTTCAGATTCAGATTTCCGTTTCAGTATCATATGATCCGTTCAGTATTCAGATATAAGTATTTATGCTTCGTATCGTTACTATTGTTATTTCCGTCACTGAGCAACTTTTGGCTCAGCCGTATTTCCTTTTGTGGTGTTTTCTTATTTGATTGTAGGTAATCAGGGGGTTCCGGGAAATCAGTGAAGAGTGGTTGAAGATCAAGATTGTATTTTACTTTAATTGATGTAATGAATAACTTAATTAGGTTCTTTCGGATTATCTGGTTTTGTTTGAAATTATCTCTTTAATATTATGGATTTGGTTTTTGATTTGATATCTGTAATAGTGACACGTCAGCCTCTCCGGGTTGGGGTGTTACAATGTTGCAGGTCCGCGACTTTGAAGGAATCGAACAGAGTGTTTGTGTGTTTTTCAGATCAAATGGAACTCAATGGAATGTTTTAAACGATTAAATGATTGTGTGTGCGCCATTATTTTGTTTATTATTAAAGTTCATTGTGCGATCGGGTTAGTTGGTCGGCCGAAAAAAAAAGAAAAAGAAATCGGTTCAGATCGCACTCAATCGAATAAACTTTTAGTGGGGTATTGTTCGGATCATGTTCACGAGCGTAATGGGACTAATTTGGGTTAAAATGGTCAAGTTTTGAGGCGGTTTTAGGCTTCGCCGGAGTTGGCCGGAATAGTGGCCGGAGTTCTGCCGGCCGGCGGCCGGAAAAGCGGGTAAGGGGAGAGAGAAAGAGCTGGGTTTTCAGATTTTACAGAAATGGTCCCTGTGGTTTTCATTCTTTTTAATTTATGCATAAAGTTATAAATTTTAAGTTTTAAAAATGGCACAAATGCCCCCTGAACTTTTATTATTATTATTATTATTATTATTATTATTATTATTATTATTATTATTATTATTATTATTATTATTATTATTATTAATCTTTATAAAATTATTATGGGTATTATAGCTATATCACATGCGTACTCCTCTAGTATAGTACTGGAGATTAATTTACACACATACCCTTTCTAATCTAGTCTACAAACTTCGTGAAGATTATTTTAAGTGTTACTAACGGTTGACTTTTACCATACCCTTATCTTTACCCACAGTTGATATCTTCCTATCACCTTCATAATGCTTTTGTTCTTCATGCCCATATCGCTACCTCTAGCCCTTGACGTATATATTAACACATACATATATTTATATGAAGTGCTTGACTTAAACAACATAGTAAAACCAAACGACATTTGTAATATTAAAATGTTCCACGCAATAACCCTTGGTCCCTAGGTGTAGGTTGACGACTAATAATCTCACAAATGATGCACATTTGCGAGAAAAGAGAGATCAAGACTACTACACAAAAGAGCTATAATAAATTAAGTGTATATGTCTTTGGTTGAATTAATAAATCAATAAATGGTTAATTACAATTAAACACAAATACAACATTCTCCGAAGTTCCTATCACTCAAAGAGTATACAAATTGAAGATATGAAGAGATTTGTGGATTGACTTCGATTGATAATGTTTTTTCTTTGAGTTTTAATTTATATTAATGATTCCACTTGACGAGTTTTAGCAACAACCGTTTAAAATTTGTTGCTTTATATGTGTAATTCATCGAGTTTCCAAACATTAAATGAGCCTATTGTGTTATCATGATAAATGTTTCTAAAACGGTAGCTTTTTCAAAGGTTGAGTAGTATTTTTTTATTTTTTATTTTTTTTTTGTTCAGACGGACAATTTCATTAGACTATTTCCACCTCAACTCTTAAACGGGCATTTCATTCTTCAGCTAACTGAGAAGATTAAGTCTTGAAAGTTCAACTAAACTCTATTTATCGTTTATGATCAATTGAGTAGCAGCCTCTAAAAATTTGTCTTTATAGGTTGAAGATTTGTCTTCTTCAGAGGTCTTTAAACTCTATTCAATTAATTGATGTTCGAACTTAAACTTCATATCTATCTTTTGAGTAACACTTTGTTTTTTTTTCCTTCGGTACTTCTATCCCATCAGTCTAGTTTTAAAGTTAAAATAATTCGTTACAATAACGAAGTGAGACATGTTACTTCAACAAAGATTTCATCTAATTTGTTCAATAACCTAAATTAAAGCATGATAACTAACACAAAAGCTTAGCTTTCTAGACTATCACATCTTTTACACCTTAAGGGGCTAATGACTACCCCTTGGCGCTAATTAATTGTTCATCACATCATCTTATAAAACTCTACGTGGTCTACCATGTTTCGATTGGTTCAAATACATAATCACATCATTTAGCAATATAAAGTAGGCTACCATGTTCTCATGGTGCTAATGGGTCATCACACTATCACATGCAACTATTTTTCATTGTGCTAATGGATCATCACATCATTGCATACGACCACAAGATCATGTCAACTTTGGGAGCATCCTTAGACTTCTCACTCTTGGTGGACTTCACTCATTGACAAGCATCGACGATTAGATAGGGGTGTTAGATATGTCAGCTGGTTGAAAGATTGATGGGTTCATCTTGAACATGAACAAGATTCAAATATTTATTTGTGTCGAATGCATCAACGTTAATTTGGATGCACTAAAATTTGTGTAAGTCAAACATGTTTTGTTTAGCCTATTTATATATATACTTGTTAGACTTGCTAACGAATTGTATTTAAAAAAAACAAATTGTAATTAAGTTGTAAACGTGTTAAACAAGTTGTAATAAATAGGTTAAACATGTCGCGGACGGATTGAGAGGTTGACGTGTCTATGGGTTAAACAAGCCAACCCATAAATGACCCATCTAATTGAATAATTTAAACATGTTAACTCAACCACGCCTATATTATCAAACAAATTAGATATGGAAATCCAAAACGTTTTCATCTCGTTTTCAAGACTCAAGACATCTTATGAAAGATTATATCAATCACGCGATTATACTGACTATTAAATTGCGAAGTCGATGGACTTTTTTCTTACCTTTTTAACTTTTTTTAATTATTTCCTTCTTAACCAAAAATTTATGTTATATAATAAATTTATTATTTTTCAACTATTCAAAAATAATAATAATAATAATTAATCTCGTTGGACTTCATTTTGATATTTAATATAAGTTAGTTTATTATTCATATGTTTAACGTCTTGGTCTCGACTTTTTAATGGGTTTGTATTTTTATATACGTGATGATTTACATAAAAAACGTGAGAGGCTAGGTAAAACTTTTATCGACCGCTAGCGAGCACCCATTTCAGGGGCCGGTTTATCCTCTTTAATCTCCTTTTTATTTTTAAATCTATTTAAAATTTATTTTAATTCTTTCTTAACTTTTTAGAAAACTTCTTTTTGTTTTCTTTAAATTAAATATAAATTTTAACCTTTGAGGTTTTCTTTTTCAGGAATTTTCAGTTGATGTGTTTTTTTTATTATTGAAAGTGAATTTTTAACGTTTTCATTTCTATAATGTAAAGCCGCAAGTAAAGGTTTACCTCACAATTTTGTTTTATTTATCCTAATTCTAGAATTTTATCAATGCCCCCACCGCAAATGCGTGAGGAATTGACATACTGGTTTTATCAATGTTTTGACGTTATATTTGTCATGGTTTACACGTCACCGTTGCAACACACGAGTCTTTATTGTAACATCATGTTTGGTATATAGGATTTCATATGAAAAGTTATTTCAAATATTTTATTTGTTAACTAATGAATATCTATAGAGAGGTGCGTTCATTTCAAAATCACCAATAATGTATTTGTAAGAGTGAGATCACATAATGCATTTATATACATTTAAATATTTAATAGTATATAATCAAATTAGCTTGAGAGAGAAAGCCTCATAGTCTCATAACTTTCTTATGTTATAATGTTCAAAACACTAAACAGAGATATACGACATAATTTTTCTAGCTCTTAACATATTATTAATTGTAAATTAAAAACAAGACAAACTTCATTTATCCATTATAATTACTATTTTGATTTAGAAGATCTAATGCAGTTATATAAATATATTAAAGTCTTTAAAAAGTATTTTTATGATAAAATAATGTACTTTTCAACACAAACGACTATAAATTCAAATTGTATAAAAGGCTAAGGGGGTTTTTGTTTTTCTGAAAAAGAGCTTCTGAAGCTATTTTGTCTGCGCCAAAAAGAGGCGGGCAGACGTTTATGGTTTGCAGAGTGTTTGTTTTTTTGAAAATATTTCATTAAAAAAGGTCTGCGTGACCTCTTCTCCAAGAAGAGGTGAACTAAAGTCTTCAGAAATCTTCCCACCTCTTCTTCACATTTCAACCCCAAACCCCCAAATACCCACACCCCACATTCTGGTCTGCTCCCGTCGCCTCCCCCTCTTCTTCACATTCTGGTCTGCAGAGTGTTAAATAGTTTAAAAATAAAGTAAATGCAGTGTACAAACCATGTGTTGGTCAGTAAAAAAATATATGTATATACATGTGTGTTTATATAATTATAGAAAATATAGCAAAAGTAGATTTCTATCAAACAAATATTTTAAACAATATAATAGTAACATGAATATTAAATTTAGTATTCCCACATCCGCTAAAAAGAAGGTTTTTAGCCCCAAGTTTTCCTCCCTTTTTATACCTCCCCTCATTTAAATACCCCAACAATCTCCATCACCTTTTGTCATCACCACCACCACCACCAACACCACCACCATGTTCCGCCCCTCCGCCACCGCCTCCGCCACCACCTCCTCCGTCAACGGCTTCTACTCCGCCCTCACCCAGGGCCTCGACGACCTCTTCCGATCACTCCACTCCCACCACTTCATGTCCCTCACTTTCCTCCAACACGTCCTCTCATCGCTCCAGTCCTTTCACTCCCACCTCATCTCCGTCGTCCACAAGCTCCACCTCCCCCTCGGAGAAAAATGGCTCGATGAATACATGGACGAAAGCGCCCGCCTCTGGGAGGTCTGCCACGTCATCAAGTCCGGCATCACCAACATGGAGAGCTACTTCTCCGCCGCTCTCGCCATCGCCACCACCATCGAGAACCAACGGTTCCTGAACCCCCAAATCTCCCGACAGGTGAGTGTGAATGTATGATTGACTGGTTTGGTACGGATTTGGATACCCATTCGGATGAATTTCAATACCCATGTGGTTGATTTGGGTATCCGTTTGGGTTATTGAAATGCCCAATTTGGTGTTTTTGGGTGTTTTGGTTGATTGATTATGGAATTGGGTTATTGCAGGTGCTTAGGGCGATCAATGGGTGCCAGAGGGAGAGGGTGGGGTTGGAGGAGGAGAACAGAGGGTTGATCCGGACGAGAATCCAGCCTTTGATGATGAAATTCGATCGAAACGTGCTGATCGAATCGAAATTCAATGGGTTTAACGGGTTCAGAGGGGTGTTATTCGCCTTACGCAACACGAACTCGCTGCTTTTGATGATCTTGCTGATGGGTCTGGTGTATTGCTCCCCTGTTACGAGCTTTTCGTCGTCGTGTAATAGCGCGATGAATTACAGCGAGAGTAAGTCGGTTTTCGGGTCGGGGTTTATGGTTTCGGCGTCGAGATTGCACGAGAAGGTGATGGAGAATGAGGATGGGCAGAATGGGGTTTTGATGTATGAGTTTTGGAATGGAAGAATGGCCATTGATGAGCTGAAAACAGAGGTTGAGAGAATTAGAGGGACTGGAATGGAGTTTGATGTAAGTGAGAGGCTTGAAAAGGTAAAAAGTTGTTTTGTGGGGTTGCAATGTGGAGTTGAGAATATGATTGTTCAACTTGATGATTTCTTTGATGAGATTGTTGAAGCAAGGAAGAAGCTTTCTGATTTGTGCACTCATGGTTAGGGGTTCAAGATTTACCTTTTTGGTTCAAACAGGGTTCGAGTCTACTTCTCTTGGTGGTTCTAGCCTAATAGGTAGGGACCATGGGTTCGGGTTAGGGTTCGTGGGGTCGGGTCTTTTTACCATCAAAGGTAGTAGGGCATGTGGGTTCGAGCGTAGTACTTTTTATATGTTTTGCTTTATCTGGTATAAAGTTGTAGGTTCCAGTTCGCTGATTTTGTCGATAACAGATCGAGATTAGACCTGTGTATAAAAGAAAGAAAATCAAATAGAGTATGACTAGGGTTTTCTTTTGATTTTTATAATAAATTTCTTGTTTTGGCTACATGTTTTATTTTATTATATTTGTGAATTACCAAAGTCATTTGTAACTTGATAGTGTGCTTTTCATTTTTGAACTTAAACTAAGATACATGATGTTGACCCTTTTGGACATGTAGTTTCTTAACTCAAAAAGGGATGATAAAAAGTGAAACTGACATATCATGAAAGCATACTTTAACTGTTGTAAAACATTATTTGATTTTATTATAAATTGTCACCTATATTTTTAATAAATAGAAAATTCTAAAAAATGCTAGCGAAAATTAAGGACCGATAAGCTTAAAATAATGCATTTCATATTACAATATTCAAGCTAAATCGGTTTTGTGTTGTGTGAAACCAAAGAGCTCATGTCTCTTCACAATTAGTGAAGCCAATGGTGTTAATACATGAACAATTTGAGAATCATGTTAATAGATGAACAATTTGAGAATCATATACTACGACTATTATAATCTCCAAAATTATAAATGTATGCTATTATGAGTTGCTTTAAAAATAAGTCCCCAACAAATTTAAGAAATTTAAAGAAAACTAAACACGTATGAACTCGAAATTTTAGAGTCGCGTTCATGTATGCATGTCATGCGCGTGCTCAGTGGTTCAAATCTTGAACACATTACTTAATTTCATTATCAAGCCTCACGTATGCTAGAAAACTTTTAATTTATGCACACGAAAATCATTAAACACTGTGATGACATAACCAAAATCCATGGTTTTACTCTATCTTTTGTGCATTAGGCACATCATTACCTTAGCTAGATCCCTACACTCGTAAGTATTTACGAGATGGCTTCTTTCACATCAAAACTTCCCCATCTATTCTAACATAATGCACACTAATCAACTTGAAATTATACTTTTTCCCACCTGAATGCCTCAATTTTAAAGTTGATATATCATTACTTTAAGCTTTAATTCTGACAAATGTTAGTTTATTGTTGAATTGTTATCAAGAAGAATGTAAAACCATAAATGATTATTATAAAGGAGATACACCAACAAGAGAATGTGATTCTCCCTTGTAAAGAAAGTAAAGATATTACCAAATGTCCATATGAAGATAAGAAACAACAAGAATATAGAAATTTCAAATACTAGCTTCAAAACAAAGCAAATTCAGACATTTCATTACATACAAAAGAACATTGTGGATCCAAATTGTGTGCAAGTGTTATAATAACTTTTATACAAGGATGATACATTTTATACGAGTTTTAACAATACACGTAATATACTGATATTACTACATACGATAAGAAATAAGGGTATTTTTGGAGTACTATACAACGATATTGACATCTCATTTGAGAATACTAACACGTCAATCCAAATACTATGGTTTGGAATCTTACACTTTTGGTTTTGTTCGCTAAATCATAAAAATACAATTAAAAAATATATGCTAACTTTAGCTCAAGAATTCGTTAATCATTCGCTAGAAAAAAATTATGTTCGTAACAATGAATCGTATTTTAATGGATGGTTGAGATTATCTCTTTATTTGTATCTCACTCTTGGATCACATTTATTTGTATCTCACTCTTGGATCATAAACGGTAAATTAGATCTCTTTTGAGCATCAAGAGGTCGAGTGTTAAATCTTACAAAAATAGTTAATAAGAGCACATTACTATTCGTTTTTAAAGAAAAAAAGAGATGCAATATTGATATGATGATAGGAAGAATACAATAAAGGGAAGTAACTAATCATTTCAGTTGTGAAACAATCATGGAAAAGTAGGCAGGCAACACTCACTACTACTTGTACAATCATCAAAATAAAGATTCCTCTGCCAACTTTCTTTATACCCACACCAAACTGCTCAAACAACTTGTACCCAACCCTTCACAGCTTGTACTTTACACCTCAATTCATCAATCCCCTAACTGGAATAGTAAAACTGAAACAGTTTCTCTTTTAAATCAGTAGATATGAAGCTTTTGTCTCATCCTTCATGTCCTGTTGGAGTAGTGTTTGATGGCTTGGTGGTTACTTAAATGCTACTATGGTGAATTTTTGTAGGTATTGTTGTGTGTCAAAGTATACAGTTATACACTCTCTAGCCCCCCCTAGCCTACTACCCTAGTACCCTACCCACCCCACCCCCACCCCACCCCCCCCCCCCCCCATCATGTTCCCTATTTACTTCACTCTTTTCCTTTTTCCCCTTATTTACATTTCCTTTTCAGAATACTCACTTTTGCTTCAGGCAAAGAAGCAAGTCCAGTCAACAACTCCAGTATTCATTATTATTGTTTCTAGTTTTATTTTGATCAGAATGGAAGTTGACTTCCCATTTCAACTCCATTGACTCTAAAATCTTTCCTTTTTATTATTTTTAACTCTTTAACATCATATTAAGCTAATACACATAATGAACAGTGCTTAAAGAAGATTATTAGTGGACCCATAGAACATTAGTGTGATAAATATATAATGGGTCAAAAGAATATGGTTATGCCCTAGTACAAATCATATCTATAGACCCCACTTTTCACAAGCATTATTGATCGAGAGTGTTATTCTCTGAATATTATAGTCGCATTAGCGTTGATGTGTTAACTTTAAGTGATTTTTTATTATAAAAAAGTGATAAGCTTCAAAAGATTCAGTTTTTATGTGTTAATATGGATGATTCAAATCCAAATCAGTTGACTTGTGACCTACCCTTTCCAATCACCACCTACAACAACACACTTCACTCAAATTGAAAATTCAATTGCATTCCTTATTATTACCTCAGAAAATATTTTGGTTATAATATGCTAAGTAATGAGTGTGTGCAACCACTACCCCAGAAGACTCCTATAGGTATCATCTAGGCCCAATGTTCTTTATAACCCACTACCTCCAACATACAACTTTTCTACACAATATAACTATTTTATGTCAAAGTTCCCTAACATATGATTCAAGATTATAATATCTCAAATGGGCCAATTTATAAAATTCAGTTGAATGAGAGATAGATCAAACATGTTAGAAGTTCCCCAAATTCGTACTTGTTTTTATTGCATATACCATTGTAAATCGTTTTATCTTTAGATTCAGATTTAGTGTAATCCTATTGTTGTGTAGTCAAAATTGACATTTTTTAAGCGGAAAGAACCCATCACACACTAGATACACATTTTGTCCCAAGTGGGACTAGAACCCACAACCTTTTGGTTCATGTAACCGCTAGGCCAAAAGTCTCCTGCATGTATAAAACTTACAGAATCTTAACTTGATACCCAATCCATCCATCTTCCACATGAGCATATGATTCAACAAAAATGATCTTGTTAAATTACCTTCTTTTGTTGAAGGAGCAACAGATTCAACTCATTAACCGGAGATAAATGCCTCTTGCCATCGATTATGAGCTTCCTTCTCAGAAACGTTGTGTATCTTTTGATCTTCTGAAGTAGACAGAAAACAATTTAATAAATAGCAGTAATTCAGATGCTAACGATAAAAATAAACAAAATAAAACAAAAGAATTAGCTTTTTTTTTTGAAAGATTAATTTCTTAATTGTGAAATCATTTACCAAGTTAGTAGTTAGTGGGGTTCGAACCCCCAACCTCCAAGTTAACAGTTGAAATCCTTTAACCAATAAGTGAGGGAGTGCCACCAAATTAACCAATAATGTAGCATACCCCACATCATAAACTTAAATCTCAACATTCACTTTACAGCATATAGTAACAAATTAGAATGCTTAAAGTCATGGAACTGGACCAGACTTGAAAAACTGAAGGACAGGTACTTGCAAACATTGTCTTCTATAAATTTTTAATCTTTGTATTTAACATGATTATGGAAACAATATTATCACAATTATCAACACAAGCTTTTGGATGTGGTATACATAAAACACACTTGTGACATTCATCATTTTCGACTATATTTGTGTAACACCCGGATATTTTAAAAAGTTGTAAAAGAAAAATAAAAGTGAAAAATACAATTTAACCCAAGTTGAGTGGTTAAATATGTCAAAAGTACAAAACAATATATTATATTTTGTACAAAAGCAAGTATGGCCGCCCACACCTTCTGCCATTCAAGCTCTTGACATTTTTAGAGAGAGAAAGCAGAAGATATCCGGTTCTAAAGAGAGAGGGCAACCAACTTCCGTTAAGGTAAGTAAATTTAGTATAATTGGGTTGGTTTTTTTGGATTTCTAGCCATAAAACCAGTTTCTACATGTTCTCATGTGTATGTATGTGTTCGGGTATGTGTTTTGGACATGTTTAGGTGTTAGAATCATCTGAGAAGCTCAAGTTGGAGAGTTTAAACTTGAGAGCACCTAAGCTGAGTTCTAGAACCCCCTTTTTACATGTTTTAACTGATTTTAGGGCTGGAAATACATGTATAAATAATTTTATAAAATGGATATTTATACCCGTATGAATGTGTATGTGTGTATGCGGGTGGGGTATGAATTGGGATGATTTATGGTTATGAAGATGTTATTGATGTGTTTTTGATGCTTGGAATGTGAGAACTAAGCTTAGAATCTGTTAGAATTGAATTTGGGCTTGAATTATGGTGATGTTAGTTACAAGTAGTTGTTTATGCCCCTGAAATAGTACCCATGCGCCCAACTACCTAAATGTCTAAGTGTGCCCAAAACGCCTAAGTGCCCATGCGCCTAATTCAGTCCCATGCGCCTGCATAGTGCTCATGCGCCTAGAATTTGCCCAGAATGGTTAAGTGTTGGGTCATGCGCCTAGAATTTGCCCAGAATGGTTAAGTGTTGGGTCATGCGCCCAAATAGTGCCCATGCGCCTAAATAGTGCCCATGCGCCCAAATAGTGCCCATGCGCCCAAAATGTCCCATGCGCCTAAGTGTTCATGCGCCCGCATAGTGTTTATGCGCCTGCATAGTGCCCATACGCACAGGACACTTAGAATTATTTCTGAATTTTGAGGAAAAACAGAATTTTAGGGTTTGACCATAGTTTGACTGGTGGGCTATTTTGAATTATTCTAAGCATAAGTAAGTCAGGGTTTATGAATAGTAAATGCATGATAATATGATTAATGTGTGACATGCCTCTGTATATAAGTTGTTATCTTTTATTAGTTTTCAAAACATATTTATATTGTAGTATAACATACGTTAAGTATTGTGTTATTACTTTACATAGTTTGACGAATGAGTGAATGAATGTAAAGTATAACACAATGAAAAGAAAGATAACAGAGATGAAAAATGAAACGTAACAAAAGAAAGAAAATGCTTGCAAGAAGAAAGAAAGAATGATTACAACTCTTTATGAGTTGATAGCTCAACCGTATGTTATAACGTGTGATTTTAACCCATGAGGGTTCACACACAGGGGGAACAGTCTAGGTGACTGAACCCATAGTACGAACGAGATACTTGTAATTCGATCTCGGGCTTTGTGCCAATTATAAATGAGGGTTCGTGCCTGGAATGGTGGTTTCAGACCACGGGCTTTATGCCAACAGTAACGGGGCTTTGTGCCTAGAATTATGACTTCGGGCCACGGGCTTCATGCCAATTAGTAAAGGAGCTTTGTGCTCGGAATGGCGGTTTCGGACCGCGATGGGGGAAAAGCCTGACGGGATCTAGAATTAGTACGAAACGAGCGAGACGATAAAGTATGAAACGAACAAAGTGATTAAGTATGAGAAGAACGTTAACGAAAGATAATAATAAGGTACGAAACGGGATCCTTGTCATTCGACCTCAGAAATCGTGGTTGCGTGCCATGAGGAGGGTAAAGCTTGACAAGATCTAGATAGAAGTGAAAGATAATAAATAATGTACGAAAAGTACGATAAGTACGAAATATGCGATATGTACGAAACGAACGATGAAGGAAGATAATAAACATTAACTTGTTGTACGTATGATGTGTGATTATGTGCGATAGTAAAGAAAACAATTTAACAAGCGAAAGGTAATATATATTTTATAAAACTAGAACTCACTCAGCAACGCTGACTTTTATGTATTTTCAGTTGGCAGGTGATTGTTGCTGAGGATGGCATGGGGCAGCTACTTGGCATTTTTGGGATGACATCCATTTGTATAACAGTGACGTTTTTGTGATGATGCAATTATGATATTTGTAACAGTTACTAAATTGTATTATTTTACAAAAGCTGTCATCAATATATGAAATAGTTTTAAGTTATTCCACTATAATGTTTTAAATAAATGTATATTGTATGACTTATGTGCGATGATTGACCAACTGTGAGGTGCCTGGGAACGGGGCCTTACAATTTGTATTTGTTATTCTGTATTGTAAACCCGATCCGTTTTGGTCTTCGGATCTTTGGATATTAATAAAATGGTGGATTTTATGTTGTAATCATGTCTTATACTTGTCGTTTCATTCCGAAGTCTTTAACGATATTTAAAACGCTTATTTTGTGCTCAAAACGACCTAAAACGAACTACAAGGACTAAAATTGTCAAAAAATCAAAGTTTGGACGAGAGCCCCCACCTCACTTGGCACGTAGGGCTGGCCTCAGCTCACTACGTGGCGTGACCTGTATTTCGTTTTAGCAAAATCAGTTTTATTAACGTTTTCGGTTCGTTTAAGCTCGTTTAAGGCCCGGACTCGTGTTTTAACCATCCAAACCAACCAAGACCTAACCCATAATTATTCTAGAACCCTCCAAATATGTTTTTATATCCGGTCATAATTTATTTAAATCAAAATTCATTTTAAATAAAAGAATCAAAGTGCACCCTTTTACCCACCGGACAAACGCATTACCCATTTCCTCAAACCCTAATCATTCCCTATAAATAACACTCATTCTCAACCATTTCACCTGCACATTTTCATCTTCATCTTTCAAATTTTTGATCTTGCAAGTTGTTCTAGCTAATTTTGCTTAAGTTTGAATTTAAAAAGTCAACGGAACCGAATCTTGCATTTCAAACCATTTTGGGTACATGTTTTTGGATATTTTCAGTTGTTCTAAGTTATTTTATAATGACAAAATAATTTTCATCTTTATTTAAGGATTTTGGGCATTCAAACACATATTTATGCATTTTAGGCCCGTTTGGGTCGTTTTCGGGAAGTTTTACTCGCCTTAACTTTTTTATTTGAGTTTAGATATGGAACTTTTACCTTATTTTAGTTCTATGGTTTTGGACATGTGGAACCATCCTCGGGTTCATACCGAGTCAAGGACCGAACCAAACCGAATGCTCGTTTAAGCACTTTAAATAACTTTTAAGCAACCATGTTATATCAAACACTTTAGATCTGAGTTTTTCTTTATATTTTAGTTATTACATGGTTGATATGGAGGTGTAGAACAAATCTCGGCTTGAACCCAAGTTTCGGGTAAAAACCGAGTAAAACCGAACATCCGTCTTAACGAGTTAGTCAATGTTCAAACCACCAAAAGTTCAACCTATCTTTTTAGTTATGTTTTACTTTATATTATTTATATTTCTAAGATTATGATATGACGAACCCAAACTTGGTTTTTATACTAAGATCGGGCCAAGTTACACTCACCTAAACCCGAGTTTGAGACTTTAATTAATAAAAATATTCTCAAACTTGTTTAAGCTACTGATTTTATTGAAGACATTCATATATTTAAACATTTTGATATGTTGGATTTGGATTTGGCACTTTATCAAGTCCCGAACCGCCTAACAAGAACAAATATTTAAAAGTCGGATCTTGATGCTTACATTAGCGGGATCGTGCACACTAGCACTAAACCAACTCCCCTATGTAAAACTTAACAAAGATTGAGTAAAACTAAACATCAAGGACCCGGTTTCTTATAAAACTCATTTTATCCTTACTTTATTTAAACACACTTTTGTAAAATATAACTAAAACTCCCGAAAACCTAAGCCTTATTTTTATGAACTTTTATACCATTTATATTACATCTTCAAGACTCAATACTTACTCAATATCTTTCAATATAGAACACACACATTAAACCGTCGGGCTCGCTTACTTGAGGATTTTATTCTACGTTTGTTCATCAACGCCGTTTTTTTCAAGCGAGTAATTTCATCCCCGTTATCTCTTCTATACTTTGGTGTTAGCAAACATACTTACTCAAACAAAAATGATTTAACACTTAGATCCTCAAACCATAAGCTTAATTTATTTATGATTTATATACATTAATTGTCGCTTTTATTTACGGTTTCACATATTTGAGTTGTGGATTTTGTCTTATATTATATTTATAAAGTTATGGAATTGCTCACCAACATACATGTTGACAAAATATATTTTATGCAATGCTACAGGTTTGATTATCGGTTGATTGAAAATTTTAAAACGTTATTATATTTTGGACCGTTAGGTTATTAGTTAAAAGAACTATTTATTTTCTTGTTTTCGTAAGAACATGTTATGAAATGAATGAGTTGATTAAATATTATCACTTTAATAGTGTCGTGTGTATTTGAACAATCATAGTCACGTCCCGTCATGTTCCGCCGCTTTGGTTGGGGTGTGACAACACTTGCTACAACTTGTGCCTTTTGACCATTTCCCTTTCTAACTATTTTTTTCAATTGACCCACTTTAAATTATGCACAACCCAAACTGACTCAATCATTGGTAAATTGGTCGAATTGATGGCTCTAGGTTATTAGACAAATCTCAAATCCTTTGCTAATTTATTACCTTAAACAGAAGATCATGAAACTTGAGAATCATGTCATCAATCAGCAACAAAAGAAAACTAAACCTTGGAATGAAATTACTAACATGGATCAAACCTCACAAGTCCTCAAGTATTTGAGCACTTGGATGCATATGAATTGTTGTTTCTTGAACATTTTCGGCAAGTTAAGATCTTGTTGTGTTTGTAAAAATTAGTAGATTGTACATTTCGGACAAATGAGAAAGTACATTGGTATTCTATGTAAAAAATTGTTTGTGATATAACCTCAAACATATATCAAAAACAAGTTACAGCACCTGACTTCCACAAACTCCAAGATTTTAATTTTGCATTTCTGGTACACTCATCTACTGTCACGTTGTAATTTTGTGTTCTACTCTATCAATATCGTGAAGGCTGAGCTTTCTAATACATACATATATTGTTTGATGATTCTAAAATCATTTATTACTTTGTTTTTCAGTTTAAAAAGCTAACAATGATGAAATTATAAGGCATATAAGGATAAATATTTCATTCTATCAGGAAACAAGTTGACACGATGCCAGATAATTCACAGAAGAACAAGATGGCGTTCCTTATTTGCTTTGGCTTAGGAATCTTTCCACAGAAACAATACCTCTTTGAGGGCCAAGGACACTATTATGAGTGGTTGAAGTTGAATGTCAATGAACTCAAAGAGGCTTGCACACTCCTACAAAAATCAACCATGGATGGTCATAAGAGAAGATAGATATATAAAGTATGTCTTCATGAACATATAAGCACAAAAATGCATCAAGGTAGTTAAAACAATAAAAAGAACATTGAGTTGTAGGTCACTCCTCCATTAGGTTCATATGTTTCATCATTCCTTGCAATGCGAACAATTTAAAAATTAGAAACCAAACTAACTACTTTTTAGCCTTTGATCCAAAGGGCTACAACACGATTCTTTTTGTTCCTAACTATTTTGTGGTTCTCATTTGAACCTCACTCGGTATGAATGTTAGGACCGAAGTGTATCAACATTCAGCAACTATATTACGGCACTTGATAAAAAGAAACATGAGAGCTCATAACACCATGATCAGAACCTTAAAGTTAAAACAAGCAGAGTCGATCAATGAACCTCATAAATCACCATATCAAATGCTTATACCACAAATTAAACATAGAAAGCTTCCATTCCCAGGCCGTTTATCTTTAACTGAACAAACGATCAAACACAAACAATTAACGAACTAGGTTTTCTTGATCATGTTCCTTTATGTTTGTTCACTAATAGTATAAACAATTGATTATCACTATAATCTGGTTACGAAAATACCTTGGCTTATATAAACAAGAAAGCCCAGAAACCTGAAACTCGCACACATCTTCTCTTCTTCTTCATTGGCCACAATTTTCCTCTGCTCATTCAAATCCAGTCTGGTTCAAATCGATGTTAGTTGTGTTTGTGGCTCGATAAATTTGCAAAAAAACAGAATTCAACAGAATACAGCAACAAGAACAAGAAGAACGATGTAAACTGAGAAAACAATTACAGTGATGTGCAAATTTACAGGTGATATTGCGTTCACCATACGATTATACGAACGACGATCGATTTCATGGGGAACTGAAATTTATGATTCAGTACAGTATAGAAATGAATTGAAAAGCTAGGGTTAAGTTGAAGGTTTCACGATGACTTCACATAGACGACGGAGTAAGAGAAAAATGGCGCGAAATCAACGTATAATTTGAATCAAACCGGACTATAAAGAAATTTTTTTTTTTTTTGAGAAAAGAGTAAGCAGTAGAACACATGCAACACTACATTCCTCCTTATCAATTTTTTCCATCTTTCTTTTACTTAAAAAATAAAAATCATATTAATTACTAATAATATTATTAGTTCTTTTTTAGATTAAAACTAGTATTAAGGTCCCTGTGTTACGACGGATACGTAAAACCATACCAATTAGCATCAATGTCACACCACTGTTAGCGATCACCAACATCAGAAAAACTCATATTAAAAAATACATAAAAAGTAAAAAAAGAGAAATAAAATAAATTTAAAAGGATAAAAGTTCAAAAGTATAAGGCACCGAAAATAAAATTTTGTAGGGATTAAATTGTAATATATGTAAAAGTATTAAGGTTAGATGTAAAATAAATTCAAAAGTGGGTACAAACCACTAAAAGTAAAATAGAAGTCATGATGTACTAATAAGTTGATAATTAATATTATATATAATAGTTTTTTAATAAATTAATAAATAGATCTTTTTATTAATGTTATTCTAAAGAGATAACTATTTATAAAATAAGAATTTTTTTAAAACATCAAACTTTTTAAAAAATATAAAATATATAAAAGAGTTAAGTTCGATTTTACTCCCAAACATTTGTTAAAAATAACAATTTTCCTCCGAAAGATTAAAAGCATCAATTTACCTTCAAAAATTTGATAAGTTGTTTCACATTCAGTCTAAAGTTTAATTAGTTGCCTCGACTTCATCCAAAATAATGAAACTTTTTGAGTGAAATTAAAACAACATATGAATCTTTTGGAGGTAAACTGATAGTTTTAATCTTATGAAAGAAAATGATTAATTTAGTCAAACCTTGGGGAGTAAAATTGAAATTAACTCTATAATTAAATTGATGTTTTTAAAAAGTAAATTTTTTATAAACAAAAAATTATTAAAATGAAAAGTTATAATAAGAAAGTTTTTTAAATATGCATTTTTTAAAACGTTCATTTTGAAACAAAGTTTCATTCTATTTAATATTTTCTTATTCAACTCGTGTAATACACGAGTTACTAAAGATAGTATTTAACGTGTTGCTATACGTATAACAAACCCAAATTTAAACACACACCCTCAAAACTCAAACACGTTTGTTGAAAAATTCAAATGACCGTTTAACATTTATGGACATGTTTGAGATTGCTTATTGGCAAAAATGATTTATTAACTTATAATATTCAAAATAAGTTTTAAAAAATATTTGGATTAGCTTATAAACAAAAACGTCTTGAAATGACAAATAAAAAGACATTTTAAAATGAGGCGAGTTAATGGGTATAATAAAAGAATAGATTAAAAGTAATTCTTAAAAGTTAATAAGTAATTCACTTCTTACTTTTCAAAACCTTTTTTTAATCCATATGAAAAGTTTGTTTTAAAAGCAATTTTGGAATTGCCAAATACTTTTTTATTTATTAACTTCTCAAAAATTAATAAGTCGTCAGGGTAAAATATTAATCCCAAACACGCCCTATGTTGTAAAAAGGTTTGACGTAACTTGTAAGCTATCGTTACATCTTACACTCAAATAGCCTGTTAGAATTCAAGAGGCTGCAAACAACAGTTTCTATCTTATGCTCAAATGGTCGTGTAGTTTGCAACCAGTCGTTATGAATGTTTTCAAATTGTTGTTTGCAATTGGTGTGAGATTAGATTGTAGATGGTGTGGGTATAGTTAATCCTTAAACAAATTATAGCAATATACAAAACAAATTAAAGCTAAATATAATTTTATATAAAATAACTAACATATATGTAATTCGAGTTCTTCTTATTTGTTTGGTTTTAAAATCATGAATTCAAATTATTTCTAAAAGTGAAACCTGAATTTGAATGTGTTTAATATTTAAAACTGAACAAAATTAGATTTTAATTTTGCTTTCAAGTCATATTTGAATATTGAATATTGAACACCTCTAGCTTGAACTTGTAATAATACTTGACCAATAGGTTAGAGAAAGTTTTGAACTCAGGCTTGAGTATGTATAGAGAGGGCAAATCCTACTTGGTGTATAATGAATGTATCCAACACACCATGGAGGACAAGTATGTGTATCATAATCCGCCCTGATGTTGCTCGAGTATATACCATGTTCATATAGTTTCACTGTCCTAAATCGGTCCACACTTTGGCTCGGATTATCATTTAGTGTTCAAGATTGAAGACTAAAATCATGTATAACGGTTTATTTCTCGATCCAAAAAGAAGCTCGTTATATAATTAAAACAAAACTAGAACTCTAACATCTAACTCGACCCATCTGATGGTTACCCTTTCTCTATTTACTTGTATGAGTTATCAAAAAATATACAATAGACACATCCACAAATTTAAACAACAAATATAATGCTAATACTTAAAATTCGATTAAGTTATTAGAAATCATGGCTTTCGTAAGCCAGACAAAAAGCACAACTATATATATATATATATATATATATATAGGAGGGATCAAATGAAAACCATGATTATAAATGAAAACCATGAAAACCATCATCAACCAATCATAGAATTTTAAAATTAATTTTTATTATTTTAACTAAAAGGGTGTTTATGTAATTTTAGCAAATAATTATTTATGAAATTCAACTATATTGACCAAATCCCTAATTTATCTCTAACCATATTTAATGGGATTTTACCCTTCTTCTTTGCCATTTTGAAGCTTTATTTGAAGGTTTGAAGCATCATCGTCATTCTATATGATTTTTTACTTAATTTTTGTTTTGTTTTGTTTGTTAATTCAACTTAATAAAGGTGTGATGGTGGCTAGTGGTCGACGGTTGTGTGGTGGTGGCTAGTGGTCGACGGTGGTGTGGTGGTGGCTGGTGGTCGACGGTTGTGTGGTGGTGGCTGATGGTCGCTGGCTGCAGATCGAGAGGCGAGAGATCGAGAGGTCCTTCGCAGACCGAGAGGCGAGAGATCGAGAGCTCCTTCGCAGACCGAGAGGCGAGAGATCGAGAGGTCCTTCGCAGACCAAGGTATTGGATTTTGTTAGGGTTCTTTCAAAGTTGATTGATTGATTGATTGATTTCGGTTGTTATGAGAATTGATTATGGGTTCTTTTTGATTGACAGAAAAAGAAGGAAGAAGAGATGATAAGGTAACTGGTTTTTGTTAGGGTTCTTTCAAACTTTATTGAAGGAGATGATAAGTATTTGATTGCTACTGCTGAACAACCGCTCTGTGCTTATCACATGGATGATTGGATCCATCCAACACAACTGCCATTGATGAATGATTTGTTTAACTGTTACGTATATGTACCTTAGTATTAGTTGTTGATGAATGATTTGTTTAACTGTTACGTATATGTACCTTAGTATTAGTTGTTTGATGAATGATTTACGTATGTTTATTAACTGTTACATATATGTACCAAAGCTTCTTTAGCATATAACCAAAATCCTAATCGCACCATTACACAAACAAAGACTTATTAAATGTTACATATATGTACCAAAGATTCTTTAGCATATTAACTGTTACATATATGTACCAAAGCTTCTTTAGCATATTAACTGTTACATATATGTACCAAAGCTTCTTTAGCATATTAACTGGTATGTATCATTGAAGTTTTAAAACATTTTAATATTTTTGAACAATTATCCTATGTACACATATGTACCGTCGTTGTATTATCCAAATTTTTCAACTTAATTAAGTCTTTAGACTTTTAATAAACTTCTATTACTGTAAAAAAATGTTTGTCATACATCACTCAACCGTTCACATTATTTGGTACACATATGTACCATCGTTGTATTAGGAGAGAAGAGAGAGAAATAAAAATTAAGAAAGTAAAGAGTAATTAAGAGAGAGGAAAGAGAAACGAAAATTATGGAAAGTTAAATAGATTTATTTTTTGTTTTTCCTAAAATGCCCTTTTATATTAAAACTTGTCTTAAAAACTTCACAAGAATTACAATCATGCCACTAGTAATTAATGACCATTGATCTACATAATCAATGGTTAAGATTTAGTTTGCAAGGTTTTCATTTATAACTAGGTTTTTATTGGATCCTCTCCCTATATATATATATATATATATATATATATATATATATATATGTTAGATCTAGAGAAAATAGGTCTAGATCAATCTGTATAGGCTTAGAACTTTAATCAATTCTTGTAATAAATGATTGTAACTGATTATCAGTATATATATATGTATTGAGTATATAGGTTAACTCATATAATCTGCGTTGCTTTTTGTATAATGACAGGCGCAAACATTATACTTGGTTATTTTTTTTAAATCGGTCAAGTGTAAGAAACATCTACGGATGAACATTTGTGTTCTTTCGTAGATATGTTTCTTTACCAAGCATCCAAAGATTGTCTACGGATGAACATCAGTGCAGTGATGGAATCACCAAAAGATGTACAGACTATTGCGGAAGAACAAGCTCCTGCGGAAGACGAAGTTCCTGCGGAAGAGTAAAAGTTCCTACGGAAGACAAAGCTTCTACGGAAGACGTAGACACTTGTATGAAATTGTCAAAATTCAACAAGTCAACAAGTCAACAAATCAACGTCAATTTTAAATCCCAAGAGATCCGGTGTTTCCTTAACTGACTCAAAGATGTCTATAAATATGAGTCCTAGGTTTCACATCTCGGAGAACACATTTTTAGCAATATTACAGCTGTCGACCATCACATCATTGTTGTAACGCCCCGAAATTCCCGAAGCGAGCCATTTAATAATAATGGGCTTTTTTTAAGGGTTAATTAAATTAAATAAGGAAGATAGTGGCCTATGGACTAAATTAACCTTAATGGGCTATGTTTTGATGGGTTTAAGGGCCCTTAATCAGCCCTTAAACATGCATGATCAGCCTCCATCTCCCCATTTGCAACCCTAGCCCCAAGCTTCTAGAGAGAGAAAGTAGAGTGAGAAAGTGAAGATTTTGGAGGATTTGGAGCTTGGTTGCTTTGAAGATTGAAGATCTGGGCGTTGGAGCTTCAAACCACAAGAAAGGAGCAACAAATCAAGGTAAGAATCGTCATAACATCCCTTTAGAACAGATCCAGATTTCTAGGGTTTTGGGTTCAAAAAGTTTTAAAGAAACACATAAAGGTCAAATTTTTACGTATGAAAACGTGTAAAAAGGTTAGATATGGTTTCATGGATGGTAAACCAAGGATTTGGACGTAAAAAGTTAAGATTTTAGGTTAAAAATGGGCTGGTTCGTCATTTTTATGCATCCACCGAAACAGTGAGCCCGATCAACGAAACTGAGGACTCATCCAGCGAAACTAAGAGAGTTTCCAGCGAAACTGTAGTTTCGCCCTAGCAAAACTACTGTGTTCGAGAAAACCATTAAGACTTAGCGAATCTTGGAAATTCCAACGAAAGTTGGGCGCTCATGGCAGCGAATCTGTCCAGCGAAACTGGCAGAAGTGCTACCCAGCGAAACTGGTAGCGAAACTGCCAGCGAAACTGTCAGTGAAACTGCCAGCGAAACTGTCAGCAAAATTATGAAGAAAATGACGTTTTTGTGTATTAACTTCCGTGCAGCTTGGGTATTCGGACTATAGCTTAAGTAACTTAGAATTGAAACAATTTTGCTAAGTTCAGGTGAGTTCTAGACCCCTCCTTTACCCGTTTTCAATATTTTGGGGTGATATGCATACTAAAATACATACTTTTATGATGACGGTTTTTAAGACCTTTTATCAAGAAAATAAATTTTTCTAAAGTAAAATGTGCCATTTAAATAGTTCAAAATAATTTCAGGTGCCAACCAGGGGCGTTGCCCCTTGGACCCCACTAGGGGCTGCCGCCCCTAGAACCCTACAATCAGGGGCTGCCGCCCCCGAACCCCCGCTGTCCCGCGGAGGATCAGTTATCTGGGTTATCTCTTATGGTTGATGAAATATGAATGCTTAGACTAAGAGTTTGCTTCTTATTATGTGTTAAGTGCATGTGAAAACTAAAGATATAAGTGAATCTTAAAAAACTGTTATTGGGCCCATAATGTGTACCTTGATAAAGTAAAGTCTTGCAAGCAATTGATAAAAGGAGGGTTGCATTTGTTATGCCCTCATGATGATAAAGTAAAAGCTCGAACGGGCAGGTCAGTAAGGCCTGGATTGGCATGACAATAACGGCCTGTTTGGGTACGACAATAAGGCCTGAATAGGCATGTCGGTGAAGTCCTGTGTTTATCATAGGCACCGATAGTAACTGAGAATTGACGGATAAAGAAGAGCGATAGTAAATAATTAATGGTAAAGTAGTGATAAAGCGATCATTTGTGAAATCAATGTTCTGACAGATGATGATTGTTTTCAAATGTTAAAGTTACTACCTTTTACAAAAGTTGTTAATGATGTAAACCTAGAACTCACTCAGCGAAGCTGACTGTTTTATGCATATTAGTTGACAGGTGAGCTTTTGCGCTTGTGGGATGGGAGCATGGAGCTAACGCTTCTTGGCATCTGAAGACTAGCATCCCTGATGAAGAAGAATATTAAGAGAATTTTAAAGACTATTCGATGTTTAAAGACAATGATTATATCTTAAATTTAATCAAGTTGTAATGAATTGAAATTACTATATTTTTCCGCTGCGATGAATATATCTAAATGCACGTTTTAAATCTATGTTTTGCTGTGAATGACCAACAGTGAGGTTTCCTGGGATCAGGGCCTTACAATTGTGCAACCCTAGCCGCCGTCTCATTAACAATACATCAATTCGATTGAAGAAATCATTGTTCATAGTTTTTATAATTATTCTTTTGTAATCATTTGAATCAATTATTGTGTTCGTATTTATTGTGTCATTGTGATTGTGTTCTTCAATTAACAATTAACACAATCAAACAGGAATTACTGTGTCATTGTGATTGTGTTCTTCAATTAACAATTAACATAATTAAACAGCAATTAATGATTATTCTACGATCATTAACTTGTCTTTGTTTTAATACTGATAATTCCTGAATTGAGATCCTTGGATTCACAGATGGTATCAGAGCCAAGTGCTCATTGATTTAGATCAATTGATCTATCAGTATTAAAATTGTTTAATTGCCTTTTAAACAACTAATTCAGTGACTTATCACTCAGCAAGCATTATCTCATTGCTTGATTGATTTAGATCTATATTCACATCAATTGAATACTAGATCTGAGTCTTTGATAGATTTGTACTAGATCAGAGTTAAATTCATAATATTTATTAAAAAAATGAGTACTTTTGGTGGATCATATCAACCACCAAAGTTGAAAATAAAAGCTGATTTTAAATCCTGGAAAATTAAGTTCAGGAATCATGTGAACTACACTGATTCTGATTTGTGGGAGTCCATCACTGAAGGTCCTTATATTCCACCCACTCTTGGGCCGGATTATAATGATAAGAATCAACCAATCAGCACCAAAGATCTGTCACCCGATGATGTCAAAAAGGTCAAAGTTGATATTAAAGCATACAGTTTGCTAAGTATGGCTTTGCCTGAAGAGATATTAATCAGGTGTGAAAACTACAAAACAGCAAATTCCTTGTGGAAGATACTTCATACTCTCTGTGAAGGGAGTGATGAGATTAGAAGTATCAGGAAAGACACCCTTAGATCACAATATAAAACCTTTTATCATATTGAGGGTGAATCAATTCCTCAACAACTCCACAGATTCATGCAACTTGTTACTGAGATGAATATCTTGGAGTTGAAGTATACTACTGAGGAACTAAATAAGAAGATGCTCCATACTTTGCCTGAAAGTTGGAAGCAGACTGTGTCCATGTTCAAGAACACCTTAGATCTTAAGACAACTGGTCTAGACACACTGGTTGCCAAAGTAGAGGCTCTTGAAATGGATGAAAAATCAAGAAACAAGAGTGTGAGAACATGTCTCACCTTATCACTTCAAAGAAACAAAAAATGCTGGAAATGCATTTATTTCAAACAATGATAGTGATAACTCTTATGCTTTGAGTGATGATGAAGAGGAAGTCAGTTTCTATGCTTCTAAACCCTCAAAGAAATCAACTCAAAGTAAAAATCAAAAGGATAAAGGAAGACCTGCTGACTAAAGAGATACAACTACAGCCACAGCAAAGTCTTCACAACAAAACAATCAGTCAGAACCAATCACTGTGATATTGGATTCTGAAGAACAAAAAGCAGCATTTGCAGTTTTTAGTTCTAGTTTTCAAGCCTACCTGGTAAGCTCTCTAACTTCAGCAAATATCTGCCAGCAAGACTTGGAAGAACTACATCCTGATGTAGTGGAAGAGATGGATTTACAATGGCAGATGGCAATGATTGCTTACAGAGCTAAGCAATATCTCAGGAGAAACAAGAGCCTGGCTGCAGCAAGCAAAACATCAAAGATTGGTGTTGACCAGTTGAAGGTAAGATGCTTCAAGTGCAATCTCTATGGACATTTTTCTAGAGAATGCAATCAACAATCACACCCGGAGATGAGACAACATCAGCAGCATCAGCAACATCAGACTCAATCTCATCAACAATCAAACTCTCAAAGATCTCTGCACAGACAACCTCAGCTGACCAATACCTCCCCACCAGCCACAAATGAATCAGCAGGACCTAGTAACTCAAAGGAGTCAGGGCTGATCATACTTCAAGATGGAACTTGTGACTGGAGTATGTATGAAAAGGAAGTCTTGGAAGAGAATCAAGCTTTGATGGCTCATATGGAAAAAAAAGTTCCTCCAATGGCCAGAGAGGTAAGAGAAAGGTTGTGTTCATCATCATGTGTTGAGGAAGTCGAACGTTATAGAGTTCATGCTCAATAGTTGGCTGACAAAGTAAAAGAAACTATGATTTTGAATGAATCACATGTTAGAGAACATAAATTATATCAAATAAAAATTAATTCTTTACAAAAGGATTTAGAAAAATTTGTTTCTGAAAACTACATCCTAAAAGCCCAAGTTGAGCATCTGACCACTTCCTTAACTAAATCCATGGCTAATCATGCATCAACTGAAGTGAAACTTTAGAAGTTTCAACTTTCATCTCAGCAATATGAGAAGCTGTTAAACTCTCATATTGAATCAAAGAACAGGTATGGGTTGGGTTATAATGCTGTTGCACCACCAATAAATGATAATTACACAACTCTACCTGAAACAATGACAAACACATTGTCAAATCATTTTGTGCCTAGCACTAAGATTGATATAAAAACAAATCAAATCAACATTAACAATGAAGCTGGGGTGAGTGCAACTGAGTATTCTAAATCAGCATCTTTAAAACATAATGACTCAGAATTTGATTATGATAAATGTGATGACTTGGATGATTCTGATGAACATGATGTTGGTCAACTGAATATTGGTAAGAATGTTCATGTTGTAACTGGTCTTCCAAAAGTCCTTGAAGAATCAAAACTGCTATATCCTCTAAAGCAAAGAAATATGCTGAAGACAATATGTAAGAGGATTGCTGAACTAAATGAAGGACTTCAAGAATTGAATCTTCACAAAAGTTCATCATCAAAGGAAGTTGGTGACCATGGATCAAGTGAGGAAAAACCTTCATCTCATGCAGATAAAGGTAATAAGAAACAAGCATCAACGAAACATAAGAAAAACTCTTCAGTTGAAGATCTGCGGAAGGCAAAATGTGATGAATCCGTAGAACATCTGCGGAAGAGTAAAGCTAAATCTCCAGAAGACACATCACAAATAACTGGCAACAAACATGCCCAGAAAAAGTTAGATTTCAAGAAGACAAGGTCAGCTAAAGTTAAACAAGACTCAGTGGATGGTTCTTCTAGCAAAAGCAAGGAGAAATCAAATGATCCATTAGAAAGGTGCTGAAGTCCCACAAGCTGAACAAGAAAAAGAAGTCCGAGTCTGAAGACAATTCAGAAGAAAAATACTGCAAATGGTGTGATATGAAAAATCACAATACAGATGACTGCTACTTCAGCAGTTACTGTTCCATATGCAATATGAATAATCACATGACTTCTGATTGCTACTTCAACAAATATTATGCACTCTGCAACAAAAATAATCATTCAACTCAGGAATGTTATTTCAACAAGAATAACAAGACAAAGAGCATAAAGAAGTCAAATGCTGAAATGTCTGAATCAGATTCTCAATCTTCTGAAAGTGACAAAGAATCAAAGTTCAAGAAAGTCCAACAAAAATCAAAGCAAAAATCATTTGCTGAGGATAAGCCTTTGAAGAAAAGAGTATCAACTCAGTTAAAAACACCTCACAAAAAGGTGGATCTGTCACATAAGAAGACTAAAGTGAATGATGATTTCTTTGATAATTTTGAAAAAGGAACTCCTGTGACTCAATTAAAATTGAAAGATGATGAAACTTTCAGAAATTCATAATCAACCTCAAAATCAAAATATCAACCAAAGAAAGATAAGATGAAGATAGAATCAGACAAGAAAGAAGACAACCAAAAATCCGCCTCATCTTCAACAGAATCATCCTCACCACCATCAAATCAAAAAGAATCAATTAGGACTGAAATTAATACTGAAACTTCAAGATTAATTCATGAAAGAGTAACAATTGTAGACACTTCTAGCAAACCCAAGACAATTAAGGCTTTGGTTGTCAATTCTAATTGATTTCTTCTTTTATGCAGGAACAATCATGGAGAGCTGACAACAAGTGGTATGTTGACAGTGGTTGTTCTAGGCATATGACATGAAACTGTTCTCTTCTCCATGACTTCAAACATAAACATGCCTCATATGTGGCATTTGGTGGGGATAAGAAGGGAGGTAAAATAGTTGGTGAAGGAATGGTAACAAATGGTGTACTAACATTTGAAAAAGTTAATTACTGTAAAAATTTGCAGTACAATTTACTTAGTGTATCTCAAATTTATTGTAACGACCCGAATTTCGTATTATGTAATTAAAATACAATTAATGTATCATTTGTTAAAACCTAATATTGTAAAATATGTTAAAGGTTAAATATTTAAGACTTAACTAGAAAATTTGCTAGTTAGTTAATAGTGTTGGAAAAATGAAAAATGATACTAGAGGGGTGGATCTTGCCAATTGATGAAACCTAAACATGGATATGTATGGCTTGCCATACATTTGGTGAGCATTGTCTGCTCATTCACGTATACACACAAGAGAAGAGGGGAAGAAGAGCCTTGGTCATCTCATTGCTCAAATTGTTGGTGATTCAAGTGCAAGATCCGAAATTGAACCCTAGAAATCATTCTTCATCTTATCAAGAGTTACAAGTAAGTGTTATTTGATGTTCTTGAGGGGTAAAAATCGTTACCCACATGGTGGGTGTAGAAATTGGTGGTTTAAACATGAAACTCTAGTGTTATAGTGCTAGATGATCATGTGTATGTGTGTATTATGGTAACTAGATGTGTAATTGCTCCTTAATTGAAGATTTACATGAACCATGGAAATGGGTTTAGTTACTAGAAGGTTAAACTAAGGATTCTTCATGTAAACTAGTTGCTAGTTGTAGAATCCATGTTCATTCTTGTAGAAATGTGATTATGTGCATAACATTTGGTTGAAATTGATGAATCACATGTGTGATATGTGATTTAGGTGTAAAATTAGCTTGATGATGTTTAAAAGCTAGTAAATAACCAATATGTTAAGTTATGCACATAAGGTGTTTGATGAAATGCTCAAATTAGATGAAAAACATGAATGGACTACTTAATTTCAAGAAATGTGCAATGTGGAAGCCTAGATTGTAGGTTAAATGTGATAAATGGTCAAATGGACCATATGTGTGATTAAATGAATGTTATGTGTTAAATGGGTCCTTAAAATGGTAATAGGAAGTGGTGTGGCAAGCGGATCCAAGGGAACCGGCAAGGAACACGTTTGATTGACCACTTAAACCTTCCGGACTCAAGGTAAGACATTCTTTAAATTGAGCATAACAAAGTAAAGGCATGAGTCACAATGTGTGTGACCATGTGCTCATAAGCTCAAACAAAATGAAAACCACGTTTAAAAAGGATAAATAGTTGACTTGCACCGTATGTGAGCTTCTATGACAAATGATTCACGACGTGCGTGAACATAAAGGAAAATAACACCTTAGTGTTATACCACATGGTTGTGGAACAGAACGAGTCATGACGTGCGTGACCGTCCCATGGAAATGGGAAGAAAGGACAAACCCGGATTAAAGTGATTCACATCGTGTGTGAACACTAGGGTAAAGGGTTATCCCTATGATTTGCAACGTGTGTGGACGTTGGGTAACGCCAAGGAAAGCGGTCGTTCGCAAAAGAATGGCAAACCGCTCATTAAAATGGGATTTGACCCTATAAGGGGCAAATTCGGTATGAAAAGGAAAATTTGCGTTATGATAGGCAAATGGGATGGGTTGGGTCTAAGAACTCACCAAACATATGTAATATGTTATAATAGACCGGTTCCAGGGTTGTCGGAACGGTCGGAAGTTCTAAAGAACAAACGAACCATAAATGGGTTAAATAAGGAATTAAATACCAAAAAAAAAAATAGAAAAATTTTGGTATATTGCCAAAAGTTGGGTTAGACTCGTTGAAACTCCATGGGAATCACGTATATGATAAAATATGTTATTTCCGGGTGTTTGGAACAATCGGGATCGACAGGGGTGGCTCGGGAACGCGAAACGACCCTTAACGGGTCAAAAATAATGATTTTGCTGCAGGTCTACCGTAGCTTACGTCCATAAGGACGTAAGCTACGTCCTATCCACCTGGGTACGTCCTGAGCTACTGTCTTACGTCCACAAATCAGGGGAGAAGGGTTAAGGACGTAAGCTACGTCCTTTAGGACGTAAGTTACGTCCCAGGCAGAATGTTGCCTCTGAGCTTTTTTTGTTGTCTTCTCGTTTCCCCAGATTTTGTCGATTATCGTTTTAACGCGTTCCGAGTCCGTTTAAACCCCCGTAAAGACCCTAAAATGAATGTTGGAATGTACTTACTTAGTTCCTATGAACTAATGGATGTCTAAACGTGTGTTTTCAGGTGTTACGGGACCGGAAGGCTAAAGTGATCGATAGGGCATACAAGGATCGAACGGGACTTGCATACGCGTTTCTTTTGTAGAATTAACGCGTTAACATTATTTTGAAACTCCTTATCACGTGTTTATGTAAATGGATTGTTAAACTTCATTTTTTGAGTGTCGGTTGACACGAAACACATATTTTGGGAGTTAAATGTTAATGAAATTTTCTGGGACCAAATTCCGCATGTTTATTTAACTTAAACGGACTCTTTGGAGGTCCGGGTGTTACATTTATGATAAAAAATACATAACATTATTTGATGACTCTAATTGTTATATTCTTAAGCCAGGTTTTTCAGTCCCAGAAGAATGGATCCTTCTTAAAGCATCAAGAAAAGGAAACACTTATGTTTTGGATATGAACAACACAACACTCACAAAACATGAAACATGTCTTTTATCCAAGTCCTCTGAAGATGAATCTCAATTGTGGCATAGAAGACTTGTTCATTCCAACTTAAAGAATATGAAAAAATTGGTGAAAAATGACTTAGTCGTTGGTTTTCCAAAGAAAGAATTTAATTGTTTAAATCACTGTTCTTCATGTTACAACGGAAAATAACATAGAGTGTCTCATAAAACCAAAACTGTCAACACTAACACTACACCACTCAAATTGTTTCACATGGATCTTTTTGGTCCAACCAATGTGATGAGCATTGGAAAAAGACAATATTGTTTTGTGATAGTAGATGATTTTACTAGATTTACCTGGGTCTTTTTCTTAAAACAAAAGAGTGAAACATCTGAAACATTAATAGACTTTGTGATCAAGATTGAAAATCAACTTGATCTAAAAGTTAAGATTTTCAAGAGTGACAATGGGACTGAATTTGTTAATGCTGATCTAGATTCTTTTTACAGGAATAAAGGTATTGCAAGGCAATTTAGTGCACCAAGAACTCCACAACAAAATGGAGTTGCTAAAAGAAGGAATAGAACTCTCATAGAAGCAGCCAGAACAATGCTAGCTGACTCTCAGTTGCCCATAACATTCTGGGCAGAAGCTGTGAACACAGCATGTAATGTTCAAAATAGGACTTTAATTGTCAAAGAACATAATAAAACTCCTTATGAGCTCTTATTCAAAAGGAAGCCTTTTATAGGATATCTTAGAGCTTTTGGGTGTCATGTATCTGTGTTGAACACTAAAGAACAATTGGGAAAATTTTCTAAAAAAGCCTATGATGGTTTCTTTGTTGGATATTCATCCACATCTAAATCATATAGGGTTTACATTCCAGAACATAACATTGTTGAAGAGACTCCTAATGTTTCTTTTGATGAATCCATTTTTACAACAACTGTAAAAGGATCATCTTGGTTATTTGATATAGATGCATTAACGGAGTCATTTAACGTTGGATATTTAATCAATGCAGGTTCTGCTGATACATGTTATCCATTTATTCCTCCAAGTTTGAATGAAGTGTCACTATCAGCTGATCCTCCAAGGCCACAACCTTCAAACATCTTGCAGCAAGAATCAAATAATCTGACAAGTCAGCAGCATGAAGATACATCCGGAGAAGCATATCCTGCATCCGCAGTCAACGAACATACATCCGCAGATGATCATACTTCATCAGTCGATGTAAATAATGCTACAACCGATGCTCCCAGGGGTGTAGAATATGTTTTGAATCAACAAAACTTGTCAGCAGATCAACAAACTCAATCCGTAGATGTTGCTGTAACTCCTACGGAAGAACAAGATGCCTTCGTAGAAATTCCTACGGAACAATACCATGATGCAGATGATGTTCAAGCTGACTTTGTTGAACCTGAAGAACGCTTTGACTACTTCATAGGCTCCTCGTCACAGCTAAATTCCATTGATCCAATGGATTTAACAAATTTAGAATCAACCATTCCAGTTGATACTATTTCAACAACCAGAATTCATAAGTCTCATCCATCAGATAATATCATAGGAGACCTGAATGCAAGAACTACCAGAAGCAAAGGGGGAGTGGCAAACATTTGCCTGTTCACTTGCTTCTTATCTCAGATTATTCCTGCAAACATTACAGCTGCTCTAAAGGACAATAGCTGGATTGAAGCTATGCAAGAAGAACTACAACAATTCATAAAACAAAATGTCTGGAATCTTGTAGACTTGCCTCAAGGTCAGCATCCAATTGGAACAAGGTGGCTCTTCAAAAACAAGCTGGATGACAGAGGTATAATCGTGAGAAACAAAGCCCGGCTGATTGCTCAAGGATATACTCAAGAAGAAGGGATAGACTATGATGAAGTCTTTGCTCCAGTTGCAAGAATTGAAGCAATCAGGGTCTTTCTAGCTTATGCTTCATTCAAGAAGTTCACTGTGTATCAAATGGATGTCAAGTGTGCTTTCCTTTATGGAAAAATTTATAAAGAAGTATATGTGGCTCAACCCCGTGGATTTGAGGATCCTGACTACCCACATAGAGTCTACAAGCTAGACAAAGCTTTGTATGGATTTCATCAGGCACCAAAGAAGTGGTATGAAATATTATCATCCTTCTTGCTGAAGCATGGCTACAAAAGAGGGACTATTGATCAGACTCTCTTCTCAAACAAGAACATCAAGATCTTTTGGTGGTTCAAATATATGTAGATGACATAATATTTGGATCAACCAACAAGAAGCTTTGTCAAAGTTTTGAAGAGTTAATGAAATCTGAGTTTCAGATGAGCTCAATGGGAGAATTGACCTTTTTCCTTGGCTTACAAGTTCATCAGAAAACAGATGGAATTTTTATCAATCAAGAAAAGTACATACATCAAATTTTGAAGAAGTACAATCTTACTGATACATCTTCATACAAAACACCTGCTTCAATAATAGACAAGATTGTGCCTGACATTGCTGGAAAATCGGTAGATCAGAGATTGTATAGATCAGTGATCGAATCTTTAATGTATTTAACTGCCAGTAGGCCTGACATAATGTTTGTGTGTGTGTGTGCCAGGTATCAATCAGATCCAAAGGAGTCTTATCTGAATGCTGTGAAGAGAATATTCAGATATCTGAAAAGAAAACCAACTCTAGGACTGTGGTATCCAAAAGATGGAGATTTCAGTCTTTACTCATACTAAGATAGTGATTTTGGAGGATGCAACAACAACAGAAAATCCATAACTGGTGGATGTCAATTTTTAGGACCAAGACTTGTTTCATGGTAGTGCAAGAAGCAAACCAATGTGTCTGTGTCCACAGCTGAAGCTGAGTACATAGCTGCTTCAGCTGGTTGTTCTCAAGTACTTTGGTTGCAAAACCAATTACTTGATTATGGTTACAATTTCCTTTAAACACCAATTCATATTGATAATTCAGTTGCTATGTTCATCACTGCTAACCCAGTTCAACATAGTAAAACAAAGCATATTGAAATCAGATATCATTTTCTGAGGGATTGCTCAGAAAAGGGTTTAATCAAGTTAATCAAAGTGGACACAACAAATCAGCTTGCTGATTTGTTCACTAAAGCCTTTGATTATGTTAGATTTAATTTTCTAATTAAATCTTTGAGTATGATTAACTTAGACTAAATCATCAAAGCATGTGACCGTTCTTGTGTATAGTAATCACTTATTAAAAAATTAAAAAAAATAAAAAAAACAAAACAAAAACAAAAATATAGGTTTATATATATATATATATATATATATATATATATATATATATATATATGTAACCTTTTATTTCTGTGTTTATTTGTGCATGACATATGTATAGGAAATGATAGTACACTATGCCTTGGCTTACTTCATCAGCATCATTAAACTTCAAACTGATTTAAAACATTTTGATATGTGAGTAGGTTCATCTTGAGTGGAAACTACACTAAGAGCATGTCAAACATAATGAAAAAGGTGACTGTCTGTGGGAACTCCATTTTGAGGATCAAGCAAGTAAGTCGTATCCTGATGTGATCAAATCACTTACCCAAGCACACTATGTAAAACACTTTATAATCTTCTATCTTTGCAAAATTCATATTCCCTCTGTTTTGTGTGAACAAAGACCTGGGTATATGATTAAAGAGTATGATCTTCATTCTCCCTCTGTTTTGTGTAAACAAAGACCTGGGATAAGTACACCTCTGTTTTATGAAAGTAAAGACCTGGTGACTTTATGAGGATCATATCTCAGCTCTCAAAAGAATCTCTTGTGATCAACTGTATATTATTTTGAAGAGCTTAAACATCAAAGCATTAATGAGACTGTAATTCTGTCTCAAGATAGAACTCATAACTTAATGTACATAGTTTCTAAGTGTGAAAAAGTGATGATTTGACTCACCAATGGAAGACAAACTCTACTGAGAATTGACTATGGAGCACATGACAGTTAATGATTAACAAACTTCAAAACATGATAAACAGCATACATTACTCATGTATGAATTTCAGTGGATCTATATACTTACAATCAAGTGTGCACCAGATCAAGTATTATTCAAACAATCAACATCAGCAGAAGCGTAGAGTCATAGTATGATCCCTCTACATATATGCATGCTTGTATCGTTTGAGTCCTTAGTTTAATTTTCTTCTTAAATGATTACTTCTCAATTGGACTGTCATATGCCTTTCATGCTTATTTCTAACATAAATTTATGATGAATGAAACAGTTTAACATTAATCACAAATTTAGGGGGAGTAGGTAATGCATGAAAATCAATAAAAAGCTGTTAATTCATCTTTGAAGGAATTGGACTTGAGCACTAACTTGGATGCAGGATACAGGACGATTGCTTGCTTGTACTCAATTGTCATACAAACAAAGTCAACAAGGTCCAACATCAAGAAATGATTCTATCACTTGATAAGAATCATACATTTAAAGTTTCAATGGAACTTTAATATCCGCAGAAGTTTCAGTCAAATTTCTGCATCCGTAGAAGTAACAGTGAAATTTCTGCATCAGCAGAACGAACAGTAAAAATGTAACTTTTTGCATAATCGTAGAATTGATAAACTAACAGATGTGCAAATGACTTTGAAAGTATAATTCATGTTCATAGAATGGTAATCTATGAATAAGATGTACTCAACAGTGATGTTGCATTTAATTTTTAAATTAAGGCATCCACAGATGTTATGGTTCCGCAGATGTTCTGCTGAAGCGGTGATACATCCGAAATAAATAAAGTTCACGGAAAGGGATAAAAGGGAAGTGGGTCCAACATAATAAATAAATAAAATTAATGTGTCTGCTTATAAATGAGGTTTATGAATTTAAGCATTCATTAATCACTTTTCAAAGCACTTTTCACTTTTTGACCTAGAAAAACGCACTTCCTTTCCCTCTTCCATAAACATTCAAACCTACCAACTCAAAACCTCAAAACAAACACGTAATCTTGATCACAGACTACGGTTTTGAAGGTAAATCGTAGCATAATCATCAATAATGAACTGTTTGATTCATGATTATCGTTAACACTGTTCATATTCATGTCTGCACCACCGATACTAACATACTCCTCATTGTTCTTATGTACATATGACGAATAGGTTTGCGAAAGAACACAACGTGTGCGCATTCCTAAATGCCGATGATCCTGCATCAGAAGGATGTCGAGATATCATCAGATATCTTCGACGGTCCAGGCTTTTCTATGCCCTGACGGCAGAGCCTGTGATTCATCAAGATCATATTGTGGATTTCTGGAATTCAGCTCGAATAGAGTAAGAGGGAGAAGAGGAGATTATAGTTTCTGAAATCCGAAATGAAAGACTTCGGATAGATGAACAAGTTATCAAAAGATCACTTGAATTGGGAGATCGAGAAGAAGGGCACCCTGATGTGTTTGAGAACGAGTACATTGAGAAGGTGTTCAATCTGATGGGCTATGATGGAGATTTTGATAAAGGAGAAATCAAGAAGGGATGATTGTGCAAGCCATACAGATTTCTATACCACACTTATCTCAAGTGCATATCTAACCGAAAGTCCGGATTAGATAGATTTTCTAGGCACATATCTTCAGGAATCATAGGAATCTTTAAAGGGAGGACATACAACTATGCTAAATACATCCTTAATTGTCTGTGCGACCAAGTTAAAGTGCAAAGGTCAGACAAGATGTACATGTTCCCAAGGTTTCTGCAACTGATCATCAATGCTGAACTTCCGAGGATTGCAAGGGAAGGTGATGTGTTTGTACAAGCCCATCTGAGTAGGTCTGTACTGAACAAGATCAGTGGCAAGTATCAAGGTGAAGATATGCCCATGTTTGCTTATGTAGTATATGCACAGGCTAACATACCATAAGAATTGGTATGGATAGATGAACAAGGAGAGACGTCTGCTGATTCTGATCAAGCATCATACTCACCAAATCAAACACCCCTTCACCAACACCAATCTCCAGCCAGCATCAACACTGAGCCCATCTCACCTATTCATTATCATGCATCCCCACAACGACTATCTACTTCCACCCAAAACACCCAGCCTATCTCTCATATACTTCAAGAATTATCATTGATTTCACTCTCATCATCACAAAACACTCATCCAGTCTCACCCTTCCAAACCATATCCCCTCTGCATCCGCTCCCTGATACTCCTAAACAAAAATCTTCTAAGAGTGCCAATACTGAGCCGTTACACATATCTCAGTCTCAGAACTCAGTTCACTCTGGTGAGACTGAGTTAATGTCTCAAGCTAGCACAGTACAACTCTTAGTCTCCAACTCCCAGAACTTTGTCTTGACAGATCACACTGAACCAATATCTCCAATTATTGATTCTCAGCAACTGTCCCAACCTCAACTTGAAGATAATGTTGATGATCAATCTGCTGGTGAACCAATGAAAGAAGAACAAGATAATTTTGTGGATGTTGTTGCTTATAATGAGGATGATCTGAGTGATTAGGACATACTAGTGAGCAAAAGTTATCTGGTTGCTGAGTACAATAAACTGGTGATCAAGTCCAATAAAGGAAACAGAGAATCCAAGAGTTAAAAGGAGTGATCAAAGAAAAAGATGAAGAGCTGATGAAACATGAACCTAGACTGAAAAGACTTAGAGAAGATGCTCAAAGTAACACTGAAGTGATTGATGCTCTGCTTCAACATGAACAAGAGCTGCAAAATGTGTGAAACATAAGAAGAATGAAAAAGAAAGTTGATCTCTAAAGTGGAGCAAATCTCTGATGATGTGTCTGCAAAAGCTGAGCTAATAAAGCTGAAAGACCAAGAGATTAAGCGTTTAAAGATGATCATTTGTGCATCGGAAGATACCCCGTCGGTTAAACAAACTCAACAATCTTCTGAAGCTTCAAAGAAACTTATTCTGTATTCACGGAAGAGAAAATACTTGGGTGCTACTCAAAAGAAGGTGATCAATATAGAAGATTCTCCTGAGAAGCCAAAGCCCATATCTGCTGAACACACTCCTTCAGTAATTTATCTACTGTGAAGTTGAAATCCAATAATAATAGTGACAGTGATGCTGAATGGAATGAGCTGACAAAGATGGACTCTCCAACAGATCAAAAAGAATCAAAGGCTGATGATCTTCTAACAACAAAAGATATTCTGGAAGAGAGGCCTGAGTCAACTATGTTTATGACTCTTATAAACCATGGGTTCCCCTTTGACATGGTTGAAAGGATGAATGTCACTGAACTGAAAGATGTGCTTAAGGAATTCGAGCTTGCAAGATTCATGATCCCAAACTGTGATTATGAAGCATTCTCTACCTTTCAATCAATTCAGAAGACAAAGAAAGAATTAGGCCACTGTGACACAGCCAAACTGAGCAAATATAACATGACTTGCTGGCTGCAGGGGCATAACTACAAACCACATGAGCTGAAAGGGAGAACAACTAGTGAACTGAGAAGAATGATGGAACATGTGATGAAAGTTGAGCTTGATATAGGAGTCAGATTCAGAACTGAAGCTCCTAATCCTGCTGTTGAGCATCATAACAAAATGTCTGCTGAACCAGTTTTAGTGGAAAGCAAAGATCAACACAAAGAAAAGGATAAACTGATCAGAGAGCCCAGAGAAGTAATTCCAGGGAAAGTGTGCCCTATTGGAACTACTGTGAGGGAAATAACAGAACAAAAGTCCACCTTGATACAACTGATAAACCACCTCACAACTCCCAGCTCTGTTGAAGAGAACAGGATTATGGCCTGGAAATATGATCCAGAGTGGGATTGTGCAGTTATTAAGAGAACATCAGGAAGAGTTGAATACTTTCATGATGTATTGTCAGTATTGTGCTTGCCTGAAAGTGATCTGAAAAACCTACAAAGCCTCATCATTACAAATTACCCAATACACCCAAGAGGAAGAGACTTCTCAACTATTATGGGTAAGCTGAAGACAAAATTCAAAGATGATGTGCTAGCTGAAGCTAAGAGAGAGGATGATGAGCACAGAAGGAGAATTAAAGTGGTTAAAAGATACAAGTCCAATGCCTCAAAATCAGTAGATGATGAATTTTTGAAGAGGGTTGGATACAATAATAGGAAATCAGCAGTAATCAAGTGCATTGAAGGGACTCAATACACATACCCAATAACTGAATGGGGTTATGTTGAGAAAACAAAAGAGCTTGTGCTGCTGAGAAATACAGAAAACAAAAGAGCTAATCAGATCAGGATTTTGATCCTGTGAAAATCAAGCTACTTCATCCCAGCTACACCTCTTACCTGCATGACAAATTCTTTTGAAAGTTGGGTGATGAAAAAGCACAGCATGATCTGTTCCTGCATGTCCATGTCATTCAAGTAATTGATAAACTACATGCTAAAGCATACAAAAGAAAACGACATAATGCTGGACTGCTGAAGGGAACAACTTTTGATGAAGTAACAGAACTCAGAATCTCAGAGCAAGATAAGCTAGAAGTGGTGAATAACAACAAAGTGTTAGACACACTCACTACAGAGGAAGATGATCTGGGACTAAGCTATGAAACTCTGAAGAAGATCAGCAAGATGAAGATCAATTACAAATATGATGATCAGAAGTCTGCTGTATCTTACTTTTACAACAAAATAATTGCCAGAGTCAAGGAGCTTTCAGTTTTGAAGGAATGATTAGAAGTATCTAAGCCTAAGGGGGAGTATTGTTAGATCTAGAGAAAATAGGTCTAGATCAATTTGTATAGGCTTAGAACTTTAATCAATTCTTGTAATAAATGATTGTAATTGATTATCAGTATATATATATATATGTATTGAGTATATAGGTTAACCCATATAATCTGCGTTGCTTTTTGTATAATGACAGGCGCAAACATTATACTTGGTTGATTTTTTTTAAATCGGTCAAGTGTAAGAAACATCTACGGATGAACATTTGTGTTCTTCCGTAGATATGTTTCTTTACCAAGCATCCAAAGATTGTCTACGGATGAACATCAGTGCAGTGATGGAATCACCAAAAGATGTACAGACTATTTCGGAAGAACAAGCTCCTGCGGAAGACGAAGTTCCTGCGGAAGAGTAAAAGTTCCCACGGAAGACAAACTTCTACGGAAGACGTAGACACTTGTATGAAATTGTCAAAATTCAACAAGTCAACAAATCAACGTCAATTTCAAATCCCAAGAGATCCGATGTTTCCTTAACTGACTCAAAGATGTCTATAAATATGAGTCCTAGGTTTCACATCTCGGAGAACACATTTTTAGCAATATTACGGCTATCGACCATCACATCATTGTGCAACCCTAGCCGCCTTCTCATCCATAATACATCAATTCAATTGAAGAAATCATTGTTTATAGTTTTTATAATTATTCTTTTGTAATCATTACTCAATATTAATTAAATATATTTGAATCAATTATTGTATTCATATTTACTGTGTCATTGTGATTGTGTTCTTCAATTAACAATTACATATATATATACATATATATATGTATGTATGCATGTATGCATGTATGCATGTATGCATGTATGCATGTATGCATGTATGCAGTGGCGGAGCTTGAACATCACCGTAGGGGGGGCGGGGGCGAAACTAATTTTGTTTAGGGGGGGCGAACTCGAGATTTATATAAAAATTTACACTACCGGGCCAAAAATTTACACTAACGGGCTAAAATTTAACACTACCGACGAAAAAAATAGGGGGGGCGGCGGCCCCCCCCGGCCCTCACTATCCTCCGCCATTGCATGTATGCATGTATGCATGTATGCATGTATGCATGTATGCATGTATGCATGTATGCATGTATGCATGTATGCATGTATGCATGTATGCATGTATGCATGTATGCATGTATGCATGTATGCATGGATGCATGGATGCATGGATGCATGGATGCATGGATGCATGGATGCATGGATGCATGGATGCATGGATGCATGGATGCATGGATGCATGGATGCATGGATGCATGGATGCATGGATGCATGGATGCATGGATGCATGGATGCATGGATGCATGGATGCATGGATGCATGGATGCATGGATGCATGGATGCATGGATGCATGGATGCATGGATGCATGGATGCATGGATGCATGGATGCATGGATGCATGGATGCATGGATGCATGGATGCATGGATGCATGGATGCATGGATGCATGGATGCATGGATGCATGGATGCATGGATGCATGGATGCATGGATGCATGGATGCATGGATGCATGGATGCATGGATGCATGGATGCATGGATGCATGGATGCATGGATGCATGGATGCATGGATGCATGGATGCATGGATGCATGGATGCATGGATGCATGGATGCATGGATGCATGGATGCATGGATGCATGGATGCATGGATGCATGGATGCATGGATGCATGGATGCATGGATGCATGGATGCATGGATGCATGGATGCATGGATGCATGGATGAATGCATGCATGCATGCATGCATGCATGTATGTATGTATGTATGTATGTATGTATGTATGTATAGGGGAGGGATCAAATGAAAACCATGTTTATAAATGAAAACTAGGGATTACATATATGTAAGTACGTATTACAAAGTGTATAACTAAGAGTTACATATATGTAAGGGTTATGTATATGTAAGTACGTGTTACCAAGTGTACAACATAAAACTACATATTCACACCGACCATTAAAACAAGATACAAGTCATTCACAAAAAAAAGAGAAGCACATACAATTAGAAAAACAATATATTTACAAATGAATCAAACCAGTATGTTAACCCTCCGCATTACAGCGGGGGCGTAAAAGCGTGCCAAATAGCAATAAGCACACCCGCCAGTGACTACTAACACAGAAAAACTCGTATTAAAAAAGAAATAATAAAACGTAAAAATACAACGGAATGAAAAGTAGACGTAAAAACGTTGAACCACGCATACGAAATGTAACATATATAAGACAATAAGTCGATCTAGGACCATCGCGTTGCAACGGGGTCGTTGAACGGTGAAAAAATGAGTATAAAAACATTCAACCACACACACACGTTGTGGCGTGTTACCTCGTAAAATTTAAATTGAAATATAAAAGGGAAATTTTGTAAAATGTAAAAGTATAGCAGATCAAAATTAAAAATAAAATATGTTGGGGCTAAGTTGTAAAGATGTAAAAGTATTAGGTTAAAATAAAAAAGTTTAAGATTACGAAAAAACAAAAGATGTATACAACCCACTAAGGCACATGATACAACCTATGATACATACCAAAGTTAATATAAATAGTATCTATATTAATAAATCAAACTTTGTAGAGTAAAATGTTATTTTTCATCTATGATATTTTGTTAAATTTACCATTTCAATCCAAAATATTTTTTTTATCATTTCAGTCACTGTATTCTACCAAATGTCATTTTCATCCACTTTACTAACTACGCTAAGATCTTCGTTAGATATAATGGTATTTTAGTCTTTTTTAACACCCTAATTATCTAATTAAAACAAATCAATCAATTAATATTCAGTTAAAACTAAAAAAATATGAAGCGACTAGTGAGACTGAGTGTGTCAATTTAAAAGCTTTGATTAACGCCAACTCATGTTTTTCGATTAATGTCTGCTGTGGGATTTTAATGGATCTTCATGTTTTATTCGAACGTGCACCGTTGTTCGATTGAGATATACTATTGTCACATTTTGTTCCATTGAACTCTGTTGTTGTCACGTTCGAACAAACGCGACAATAGCATAATTCAATCAAACAAAGCGTGACAACAGCAGGCCTCAATCCCACAGTAGACCTCAATCAGATAAAAGTACACGTCAAAACAAATTGCGATGGTTAACTGAAATATCATAACAGACCTCAATTAAACAACATGAGTTAGAGTTAATTGAAGCTTTCAAATTAAAGCGCCCGCGCCCGGTCTCATTAGTCGTTTCATATTCTTTTAGATTTAATTTAATATTAATTGATTAATTTATGTTAATTGAATAATTAGAGTGTTGAAAAAGACTAAAATACCCTCATATTTAATGAAGATCTTAACGAAGATAGTGGAGTGGATGAAAATGATAATATTTGGTAAACTACAGTGACTGAAATAACAAAAAAAAGTTTTTAGATTGAAATAGTAAATTCAACAAAACGTGAGGGACGAAAATAACATTTCACTCATATAAGTCACATATCATGTTTTTACAATATCCACCTAGTCTCCAATTAGTATTTGTACACTTGTCCCTAATAAAATAAAAATTAACAATTTAATGACACATTAAATGCTAATGATTCTTTATATATTAAAACTTAAATATATACTTTATATATTAAATGATTCTTTATATATTAAATTCTTTATATACTTTCCAAATTACATAACAAACTTATTAAATATATTAAAACATGTTTCTTTTTATTTAAAAAACATAATTTTTTAAAAACCAAAAGGTTATGAAATATGAATTTTTAATACAAAGAACTTTAAAAAAATAAAATTGTTAAAAAAAGTATTTTTAAAAATTTTTGGAGTATTAGTAATTTTTTTAAAGTAAACGTTTTTTTAAAGATGGAAGTTTAAAAAAATTTTGCTATTGTTTTATTACCTAAAGTAGTTAATTATAATTCAATTATATTTTATCTTAAAAATTATTTTATAATTTCTAATATTAATAAATAATATTACTTTAATATTTTGATCAACCCATGTAATACATGAGTTTTTAAACTATTATATAAATAAGTCAACCAAACAACACAACAAATATATATCTCATCTTTATCATTAGCAATTCTTACAAGTTACAACTTCAAATATATTAAACGAATTGCTAAAAATAAAAATTGTACATTTATGTTTAACGTGAACAAAAAGGTTTTTCATTTAAAAGGTTTTTCAAAACATGGAAAAGTGAATCTCATACCACATGAAAGTTATTGTACAAAGTGAATTTTCTTACGAAATATAAAATATTATTACGAAAAAGCAGATGTTGCGGGTCAAATTTTGAGGCTAGAGGTGGAATTATTCACACAATGATGAAATTATTCACACAACGTTTTCTGTAGCCATGATCAAAATAAAAAACAAGGCCCTTTTAAAAAGCACAATTTAAACAAAAGCAATCTAATTAAATTTATTTGAACAAAAATAGTAAATCAAAGAAAATGTAGTATACCAACTTAAGTCCTTGATAGTTGATTTCTTTTAATAAAAAGAGTTGGACGAAGTCGAACAAATCAATCGGAGAATAAGGAACTTAGGAGTGATCGTTTGTTTTGTGAATTGTGTAACTGTGTTACTTCAATAACCTATCTAATCATCAAAAATTTCATTGATAATCAATTATCAAGTGTTATTCCCGTTTCAAAATTTCATTTAGCCATATAATCATAAAATTCACTATAATTTTTTTTATAAACGAGGGCCCTTATTTTTTGGAGGATCCAAGCTTATTACGTCACAACTTACATTATTAAGCTGATCCTGATAATAGTTCACCTTCACTTTATATGAAAAAAATAACTTTATATTCTAAACTTTCTCCTCAAACTTCCAACTTTGCTTCCCATCTATGTGTTCCAAGAGAATTATTTGAATGGATAATTGTATATATCCCTTTGTAAAACAATTTAAACGTATATCTATCTAATTTAAGTTTAAAATTATATATATCCCCTTCTTTAATAATTTTTTTTCAAATTTACCCATTTGATTTAATTTTTAAAATAAATTAAAGAGTGGCAATATTAGCGTTTTCTTTACAAAAACTATAAAAAAATTCAACCATTTCTAGCTAGCTTTTTTTTCTTTTTACATTTTTTTAGCTTTCTTTTATATTTTAGTCATGTTTTGCTAATGAGTGTTTTCAGTTTCTTAAACTTTTTTTCATTTTTTTGTTATTTTAAATAATCATTCGTCTAAGTGAAATCTATTCTTCCATGCATTTCTTACGGAATCTCAGGAAGTGTCTAAAGATTCAAAGCACATCCTCCGTGGTATCTTGTATACGACCATTTGGATGATATGGAACGAAAGGAACGAACGAGTATTTAAGGATAAGAAGAGGCATCCGGTCCAGCTAGTGGAGAACATCAAGGCGACGGCTTATTTTTGGATCCGTAATAGATCTCGTTGAAAATTTAAGGATTGGAAAACTTGGTGTAATTTCCCTTTGGATTGATGTATCGTGTTTTCGCTTAGTCTTTGCTTTAAGGACTAGCGAGTTTTATTAATGAAGTTTTCCTTTAAAAAAAAAGGGGTAAAAATAGTCATCCTATAATATATTTTTAATATAAAAATTAAAATGGATAAATTTGATATTTTTTTTATTAAAGGAGGAGTTATCTATAATATAGTTTTAAGTTGAGTAAATATACAATAAAGTAGATTAAGAAAGAGAATATATGCAATTTAATTTTAAATTAGGTAAATATACAATTAACAAAGTTTACAAAAGAATATAGTAATAACTCTATTTTTGAACTTTGCCCCTAACATCCCGGAGAGATATCGGCGTAAACTCACGCAACAAATTGCATATGCAAATAATTAAGGAAATAAAGCTTGAAAGACTTTAAGTTGAAAATGTCTCACCCGAGGATACAAAGTATATATTCTCCTTCCATGCATTTCTTACATGATCGTAGGGAAGGAGAGTATATGTATTACACTAGTCTATGAACCCGTATAATATACGAGTTGAACAAATAATATATTAATAATAGAGTGAATTATTGTTTTTCTTTATATGGTTTTGATTACAATTGTTATTTTCATTCAAAAAAATTTTATTATGACATCTGGCTCCCCAATGTTTTCTTGTCATTTTATCCAAAAACGTTAACTTCATTAATTTAAAATGTTAGGGAGGAGGGGGCGCCCATGGGTACCAGCTCGGGTAGGCGGGTACCCGCTCGGGTAGACGCCACCACCCTTGCGGGTAGGAAGGGCCAGGTACAAGTCGCCAAAGAAGAACCCGGTGTGAATGACTATATAGCCGTTATTTCAAACGTTGGAGGAGCGCGACTGAGTGTCCAAAAAAAAAGTTTTTTTTGCCCTATAAATACTCACACACATACACACTATTATTTACACAAACTCAAATAAAATCATACAAACATAACAATTACACAACACACAACAATGTCTGATGAGCATTCAAATTTATACATTCCTGAAAACGATTTGGATTCGTTGAATTCGAATGATAGCAGTTTATATTTTATGAAAAATCTTGTCGACAAAACCCTGGAGGACACGACAAGTAGTTTTTCTAAAAAAAGATATGTTCCACGCGATCATGTAACGGGTCACGAGCTACTTATGAACGACTATTTCGTTGACGATTCGAAATACGATGAACAAATGTTCGAGGAAGGTATCTTATGTCGAAACATTTATTCTTAAAAATAGTCGGCGATGTCAAATCAAAAGAAGAATGATTCTAAGACGGCCTTGACGGGAGGATGAAAAATAGTTTCACCCCGCTACAAAAATGCACATCGGTGGTCAGACAACTCGCAACATGTAACACCCCAGACGAGTATGATGAGTATTTATGTATGTCTGCTCGCACTTCGCGTGAGTGTCTACAATTTTTTTGCAATGCGATTATCAAGTTGTATGGTAGGGAGTTCCTTCGTAGACCTACAAGCCATGATGTTGCACTTTTATACCAGACACAAGCGGATAAGCATAACCTTCCCGGTATGCTTGGCAGTATAGATTGTACACATTTTGTTTGGAGGATGTGTTCGACCGAGTTGCATGGTTAATATATGAGAGGTGATCACCAATATCCAACGATCATGCTCGAAGCGGTGACTTCAAATGATATGTTGTTTTGGCATGGTTTTTGTGGTCTGTCCGGGTCAAACAACGACATCAATGTTCTCAATCAATTCTCAATATTTTTATCTCAAAGAATGGTACATCACCCAAGTGTCCATTTTATATAAATTGACATCTATACAAACGGGGATACTATCTTACCGACGGGATCTATCCTACTTGGTTAATGTTTGTGAAATCGTTTCCATATCCGACCGATCCGAATCAAAAGATATTCAAGCAAGTTCAAGAGTCAGCTAGGAAAGATGTTGAAAGAACTTTCAGTGCGCTAAAAGGAAAATGAGACATACTTAGGCGACCAATATGGACTATGACGGTTGACAAGATTCGGAGTGTGGTTTACGCGTGCATGATATTGCACAACATGATCCTCCGGTATAACCTGTTTTTGACGTTAACGCTCTTTCGAATATACATTATCAAGAGACACATTTCCGACTTTGATATAATCTTGTCAAACATCTTTCAAGTTTAGATCTAGCGTACCTCGCTTCGGACAATGAGTAGGTTAATTTTAATATTTTATGTAATATTTTATTTTTAGTTATTTAATCTTTTATTTTTAATTATGTAATGTTTTATTTTTAATTATGAAAGTTTTAATTTTTAGTATAGTGAAATTTCTTTTTAAATTATTTAAATGTGAAAATAAAAGTTACAGGGTAGTCCAGGGTTGTATTTTCAGTTTTTTAGGTGTTCCAAGGTTATTCAGGATACTTATAATGTGATAATGTGTGATTAGTGAATTCCAGGGTAGTCCAGGATAGTACACCCTCATCCCTAAAACATGTAAATTGATAAATTTACCATTTAAAATACAAAACAAAATCCCTCAATTAGATAACCATAATCTAGTGAAATTGAATCACGATATAGGAGAGATGGTAACTAGAGACAACAGTCTTTATTATACAACTGCTTCACAATAGGTTACCGACCATCATCGGAAACCAGGTCCATCATCCTCCCCCTCGATGAAACCGACGATTCAGTCATGAAGAAAGGTTCGAAGATTAAACGATTAAATGTCCAATGTAGGTTTCGTGAATTGGAACATTAACGCGTTAATGAAATTTTAACAAGAAAACCTCAACATAAATTAGGATTTTATCTTTATATACAAAATTACATAATTGCCCATTTATTTGATAGATGGTTTAACATTTCAGAAAAACGAAGTTAACTTTTCTTTTGGTGAAAATGACGATCTTTTAAAACCTTAGGAGCAGATGCAAAAAAAAATTTTTTGAAAGAAAATAAAAAATGTGATCAAACCAAGGAAAGGAAAACGACAATCCACTTTTAGTAATATACATAATGTATAAAATTTTATACCCGTATTTCTGAATCAAAATTGTAAATTACATTATTTTTGCAAATTAGTTTCGTAATCTTTTATTATTTTTAAAATGATATTTGACAATTATTCATATCCATGAAATGTATTTTTACAGCCTAACATATATTACATTATGTTTTTAATAACTTTCAAAAATTGTTTTCATTCTGAAAATAATTATTCTCGTTACTTAGAAGGAGGTTCCAACTTGTTTATTTGTTTTACAAATAATAATTGTAAATATTATAAAGTATAATTTCTTGATTTTATTATTGTTTGAAGTTTTATATCTTTTCAAACTAGTTAAGATCACCATCTCTATATCATTGTTATTCTAATAATAACAATTGCAAGTTGTTCCCTAGAGTAACCTGCTTTTCGACCACTTATAAGGCACTTAGTAGGCCATGTGATCTCCCGTTCTCCCTCTAATGCTACCACCACCTCAAATTCATCTCTAGTGAGTATCTTCACAAACTACAACTCACAAATGAGTTTTACAAAATCTCATCTAGCATACAACAACTCTCCTGGATGTGAATGCCACCATCAAGGGCCATTATCATCGTCGATTTGACCGTCCATTATCATCGTCGATTTGACCGTCCTATCATCACAAGCACCACCACCGGTCCATATACCATAGGTTTTACCATCAGTGTACCATCTCTTTGCAACCACCAGCAGCAAAACATTTACACATTTTTGAAATTGCATCTTGATCAACAAAGATATAAAAGAAGCCGAATAAAAAATAAAGACATAATAACATAAAATCAAAGACCAATATGAATTATTTTGTAAAACGGCATGATGAAGAACACAATCAAACGAAACCACCATTAAGCGAGAACTTTTCACCAATCTGGACAAAGAATATGCATGGAGACGGCATCTGTCATGCGCCAAATATGTGGATGGGCTCCTAGACCTTGACCCACCACCCGAGAACTGGAGTAGGCGATGCTTAATTTTTGCTGATGGGTAGTTGTTCAAATCTGATATCGAGATAGAAAGATTGTAGTGAAGTTCGGAATAGTGGTGACAATGGCCGAAATACTTGGTTTGCAATTGATCCGTAGATGGGTTCATATCATCTTTGAGTGTCTTTTTATGATTTATATTCTTTTATTATTTTTTTAATCTTTTTTCTCATTTTTGTTGTTATTTGTAGATATAAGGTCCAGTTTGATATTTTTCGTTCTCTTCTTCGTAATTTAATAAAACGTTTTAGACTTAAATTCACTTTTCCAGAATTTCTTTTAAATTTTTTTTTCTTTTAATTTTTGGTACCATGTTATCCCTTTTTACATTTTAATTATTCTTTTACATTTAGAGGTTATTTTTTAATTTTGTTTTATATTTATTAACGCTTATTTTACAACAACGTAATATTCCTTTTAGCTTTAGAACATGTGTTTATCTTTACAACAAATTAACACACTTGAACTTATAATGTCATAAAATAACCGTACCGCGGCAAAGCGCTGGGTAAACTCCTAGTTTAAAGTATGTACTTTTAAAATCTAACTAAGTGTAAACTTAATAGATTTGTAGCTTATGATTTTTTTAATATAACTTTCCTTTTTAAAATATAATGGTTTTTTCTTAAAAGAATATGATTCAAGATGTTAATTTATTATAATTTTTTTAACATTAGATTAAAAATTGAAAATAAAGAAGATGTTGCCAAATAGCAGCATTGACTTAAAAAAATAACATGTGACAAATGATGACTTGATATGTTGACAATAGATCAACTTCCCTTTTATTTTGTTATACATAGAAGGGTATCTTAGGTACTGTTTGTTTCTGAAGAGGTAAAACGTCTGTAGTCTACAGACCACATCTGCAGACATCTGTAGGAGAAGAGGTGGACCAAACCTCTGCAGCCTGTATTAAGAAGACTGTTTATTTTGTAACGTCTGCAGACTGCTAAAAATCCAAGATCATAGTCATATAGTAGACAAAATCCAAACACGTAATACAAGTTCTCCTAAGTCCTAACACAAGGAATCATTGACATTCACGATGATACCGTGTACAAGATGCTAATTGTGTATTCAAATTGCAGATTTTCGTTTCGAGTGTTTGGATGACAGTAGCGTACTCAAAGTGATTACCTCTTAATTCCTGAATAATCAGATATGTCAAACACTCAAACAAGAAATAACTGATCATCTGATTATCGTGATATACAAAAGCAGAAGCACATCCATGCACTATTTTCTACGATCCGTTTTCAATGCCTCTATCGATCCTATATTCCTATGTAACTTAAACTCATAAACACACATGTAAGCATAACTAAAGACGATAAGAACAGATTAAAACTATAACTAGGAAGTATCAATCTTAAAGTTCAAAACTTTATCAAACAGAATAGAGGAATTTGATTAACATACGAACCCCATCAAGTTAACTCGAAGATGAACACAGAGTTCGCAGAACAGATCATACATCTACCCCAGATCAGCAGCGTTGCCGTGAGAATAAAGCACCGTCAACGACGCCACCAGATTCTTGAGATACGCCACCACAATCTCCGTCCCCTTCTTCGTCTTCAGCTTCAAAACGTCAACGTTATCTCTCTCCGTCACATCCGTCATCCTCAACCTCCCACCGCCGCTCGATTCGTCGACCACCACCCTGTACGACGACGGATTCGGCGGAAAGAAGGCGAACTTCGCGACGGTGAAAGGGGGCGTGGCGACGGGGGAGTGGCGACGGGGGGAGTGGCGACGGGCGACGGGTGAAGACTTCAGGGAATGGAGGTAGGGGTGGGTATTTGGGGGAAGAGTAGTTTAGGGTTGAAATGTGAAGAAGAGGTGAGAAGATGTGTGAAGACTTTAGTCCACCTCTTCTTCAAGAAGAGGTCACGCAGACGTTTTTTAATGAAACATCTTCAAAAAAAACAAACACTCTGCAGACCAGAAACATCTGCCCGCCTCTTTTTGGCGACAGAAAAGAGCTTTAGAAGATCTTTTTCAAAAAAACAAACACCACCTTACACAAGTTTAGCCATTGTATAATTTGAGCCGGTCCATATAACACGTAAAAAAAAACCAAACCGATCCCTTTTTTTTTAATAATAGGTCATACCTTACTTATCTGCAATAACATCAATTCTCAAAAAGATAGAAATAACATACAACACTTAAATAAGACCTTATCATCAAAGGCGGGCCCGACTGTTAAGAGAACTAAAAGTTGAGGCTTGGGGAACCCGTATTTAAAGGCCCCTGATTTTTTAGAGTTTGACTACTTTCTATCCTAATACCACCATATGTTGATTCTTCATCTCCAATCACAACCCTGTCAGCTCTCAATCTTTCGTATTTTCTATTCAGATGACATTGATCAAGCCGGGGGTCTCTTTGGAAGCGGTATCTCTACCTACCAAGATAGAGGAAAGATCTGCCACCACCTACCCCCAGACCCTGCTCTTGAGTGGGATATACTAGGTCTGTTTGTTTGTTTGTTTATGACATTGATCAACTTCACCACCGCAAAAACATGGTACATAAACCATTTGAAGCCTAAAACAGTTGATTCCGCACCAGGTGACTTCTAACAAAACACAACTTTTCTTGATTAAAAGGGTTTTAAATTTTAATGCAACCCTCTTATAAAAAGGTTATTGTATCTAAAGATCATTGTTACTTGTGAAACACAAGTAATCATAATGAATATACTTTGTCTCATGATTAGACCAATGCGTACCTCCTAATGATAAGGAATAAGTTATTGACAAGCATAAATTAAGTAAAACATGGCTTAGAGCCTTAGACTAACTTAGTTCTTTTATTACTATCTCGATGTTAATACAAGGCATGCATTGGATATTCATCTACTATGAGGAGTTGAACATTGTTAAAGTATAACTACCTCCGTGTTCCTATAAACCAAACATCTAAATAGTTGTACGATCATGCGTGTTTAATTCACATCCCTGGTTTTCATGTAAAGGACATAAGCATCCTTCTGTCTCCGTGCATACACCATAACCGGTTATCCTTGAAATACAAGCAATCTCGTAATTCCTATGTCTGTTCATGTGGAATCAAGGAACTTAGCCCCGCAAACTTTATACTAACATGAAGATATAAATGCATTCCAAACCCTTTGGATATTCCCAGATAAAGACACCAAAGCAAACCATTTTTGTAGGGAATATGACCACCTAAAAAACAAAATATATGCATAGGATCTATCATATAAACTCAATAATATAACTAATCTAAGGTATCTTCTATTGAGGTTTGTTTGGTATGTTCATTCTCATAAGGTATCTTCGATTGAGGTTTTCAGGACGGGTCCTTAGAGAAATTTCTTCTTAAAACTCTACAAGTGTTTACAAGTGGATCTCATGATGAGGATGATGTGGCCTCTAAAGAAGACGGTTCTGCTCGCATTGTGAAGATCTGGATTGATTATGTTATTGAATTTAATGATAATTTGTACACGTATGTTTTCTTATATGGTCATATTCACTTGGAAAATGTTACGCCTTTGGTTTGTTTGATTCCTCTATTCATTCAGGACATGTTCTAAGAGGAAGGTGCTTCTGATTGTAACGTATTTAGAACTTCATTTATTACTAAACTTAACCAGCGTAGTTTCTTAACCCGTAAAAAAGGACATAGACATCCTTGCCTCCTTGCATACAACAATCTTCTAACCACTAAATGATGGTTTCCTAAGCTCGGGCCCTTCTAATGAATTCTTTTCCATGTTTGTAGCATGAACAATTAAAAAAAACAATCCAACCGACCCAACAGATTGACTCGACATTTAGCATAGTAAGCACTAATCACTATAAACTAGATTTAATACTCATTCACCTAACCAATAGCAATTAAATTCAATTTTTACTTAACTTGTGAGTTGATTATTGCAGGTGTTCTTCAATTAGTATTATGATTCTTGAACAGGTTAACAAAAAGATTAACCACCTGATGTCATCATATCTGTTATCATTTAGGGATTTACATTTAGAATAGTCATCAAGCTTATTCTTAATTTTCTAACCTTAATAAAAAAAATTAATCATTTAACCGTTAAAGCTGTTTATTCATTGGTGAAAACTTTACACATACAACCTTATTCATTAGAGGTGAATAAAATGTATAATGTAAAGATTTTTAATAAGCAAACCTCAAAGCCAATTTATGTACAGCAACCGTCACAACAATTGAACTATAGTGACATCAGCAGATTCAATTTCTATGCAAAGCTGATGTCATTGATGGCCATCATCATGTGTTATCCTTCTAATGGTTTTCATACATACATACATACATACACAATGTAGTTTCAAGGGAGAAGAGGAATGTAACATAACCTTCTTAATCAGGTGAGCGCAGTGGAGTCTCATAGTTGGGTAGTCGCCAACCGCCTGACGCGCTGCCTGAGCACAAATCTATGGCAGATCCCAATCAAACACAGAATTACCACTAGTGTTATAGCACAAAGATCAAATAGCCGCCTCACCCCTAACGTCCCTGCAAAAACATAAATGTATGAGTCAAGATTCATAAACATAATCTACCCATTTATATGTAAACAGATCTAAATTCATAGCATTAATCAACCCGCTTATAAGTAAAAGGTTCGAAATAATGACCTAATCTACACATTCATATGTAACCCGTCAAAATAGATAAACCTAATCTGCCAATTTATACGTAAATGGGTAAAAACTGATGACCCTAGTCTACCCATATATATGTGAACGGGTCAAATAACAACCCTAATCTAATCACCCATATGTAAACAGGTCACAATTCATAACACTAAGATGATATCGAAAGCTGGAAGACTACTTCCAAAGTTGAATATCAGAAGTTGCGCCAAAATCGAGCAACAATTAGCACTATGCCAACGTTTCCTCTTAAGCTAATGCAAGTTTATTGTTATCAACTACTTTCATACAGATGATATGCAAAAGCAATCATTATAGAAGTTTTGCTTCTAACACCATGTGGTTTGATGTTATTAATGAAAGTTATGGAGACATATAGATGAAACATACCTGTAGGAATAAAGTCAAAGGAAGCAATGTTATAAATGCAACTCATCAACAACTGCAATCAGAAAGGATTACCCCTTTTAGTGATAAGCAAAAAGCCAATAAGAAATCCAATCTTATATAGAGGTGAGTACTGAGTATTCAACTTTATTAATTACCATCACATCAGATATATTGGTTACCCTATTCATCAAAGGACATCTTCCAATAGAAAAGTTGCAAACAGTATTAAGCAGGAATCTGTACCAATATATTTCAACTAAGATGCAACTAAATGTGCTATTCCTAGCTTGTATTCACTGAGGTATCTTGTAGTACACCTACAAAACCTATGAAACCAACTACAGCTCTTGGCAATTTTTATAAAGAGCATACTCATAATTTCAAAAAAGGTGTATTTGGATTAATAGAGCGGAGAACAATTAAGAAACCTAGATTCCAAACACCTCTCATGTCTCACACCAAATACACTGCTTTATCAGCCATGAGTTCATAATGAACAGGAAATAAAAATAAAATTTATAAATAAGGTACGCAACCAAATAACCAATGGACTGATTAAACCAGAAGGAAAGATCTAAACTCAAAGCTAATAGGTATTGCTAAAATAGGGTCAGTACAAACTCAAAAACACTGAAACTAAAAGGTCGATATATAAATTCAAAAAGCATATCAGAATACGCCTAAACATGCCATTGTTTATTATAACAGAAAGATATATAGCATTTCAGTGTCATAATAGGGTCATCATGTCCTGAACTTACAGCGAATGAACGCATTGCATAGTAGTTTCCTCTAAATCTGTCAGGATCCATAAGACCGCATAACATTCTTTTAAATAGATATGGAAACTCGAAAACTTTCTGCCGATGGGAAACCAAAACATGAAGGAAAAAAAAAGTTCAATTAGTTAGAGACAGTCATTGAAGAATGTACTTTAAGGCGAAAAAGCCAAAAAGAGAAGAAAAATGGCTGAAGGATAAAGTAAGTGAGCTACTTAAAAGAGGGAAGATTTAGCACAAATCAGAAATTTCATTGTCATACACTCATACTTGGTATAAAACAGATCATGTAAACCTACCCGTATGACACCATTAATACCACCCTGAAAAAGGCGGTTATACCTCTGTACATTTTTTAGGACCTCAACTTCCACTTCATGCATCGTGAGTAAAGATGCCTCTGGTGTCAGCTTACTAATTGGACGTGCACAAATAGGGCAGTTGCATTTTTGAAGAACTGTTCTATAGGTCCAAAATTGCAATATGCACTTGGCTGCACATGGAAAAATAAATGTTGTCATCAAAAGAAATTTCGACCCCAATGAATATACCACAATTATTTATCAGATAGTAATAACTTCCAGAATTCTCATTTGAACAAGAATACTAATTTAGTTACCACCACATACATCACAATGTCACAAAAAATAAGACTTACACCTGAAAGATCCTTCAATGTATAGACTTTTTCATAGATCCCAAGTCCCAACCAGGAACCACAGATAAAAACAAATTCAACAAAAAAGCGTGAAAGCACTAATCTAATTGGAAAGTTCAAACGGACTAAAAAGCGGTTCATTATCACGGTAACCACAATCTGGATGACTAGTTGATTGAACAGAAAAAAAAATCTGCTCAGGATAACTAATGTTCTTATAACTTTTGATCTAAAATAACACTTTTCCGCGCAAGCTCCTGAAGGGGAGCAAGCCAATATCTTCCATTCTTCCCGAGTTCCTGTTCTTAATTTTCAATAGTGTTATCAACTGATAACAACACAAAGTATTCCTTAGATCATAACTTACTGTCATCCAACAGAAATCAGAAAATCCAACAAACCTAAATCACCAATTTGCTTGCTTTGGTCCCAGACATAATAAGATTGACACACTACTACAGCCAAATGAAGGCCACTTCTTTGCAAATACCAATCCAGTGTTCTTAACTTCTTATGTAGGAAATCCAATGAGCTTAAACATGTATTTAGCAGACTATCCAGGATAAACATAACATGTTAAATAGCCAAACAAAAAAGGCAAAACAGCATATGAAATCAACAAAACACCATACGCTAAACCCTTCAAAAACCATGATGACAAAAACATAGAAACGATCAGCATATAAACAGAGAATATTACCACAAAACCAATGTCCACAGTTAGTTTTACACGCAATGGAGAAGTTATCAAAGCAAATCGGACAGCAATCATCATCAGGAGGCGTATCTCCCCCATCCTTCTTCCTCTCCGAAACAACCAACGACGCAGACTTCAAACCTCCATCCACCTCTTCACCCTCCTCATCTCTCACCTCTTCACCTGCGGCAACACGACCTAAATCTAAATCTAACCTAGGGTTTTCCTTATCAAAACCTCCAAATCTCCGATCGACGTCATTTCTAGGGTTTACTACATCTCCATCATCATCATCAACAACACCAGAGCAACAAATATTGTCATCACGATCATCTGGATGTGAAACTCCCGCATCATTTGAAGGGTCTTCGATCTTTCGCTTCCGCTTTCGGAGAAGGAACAACACCGTCTTCCACTTCCGCTTCCTCACCTGAAATTAGGGCTTCTGATCATATCTTATTTTGGTGCTGAATCTTCTAACAAAATCTTTGAAGATATGAAGTTAAGGTTGTCGGGATTATCAAGAAAATTGGGGGAAATTCAGAGAAAATATGAGATGAGATGATATCATCGAGGGATCGGTTGAATGTTGATTAGGGGTGTTGGATCATTCATTCTACCATCGACACGCATTGAATCCACACGATCCCGCCATGCTCCCCCACCTACTTTATCACTTCTCCATTAAATATTCAACAAATTTACACAACTAAAATTAATTTCTATTTAGCTCACAAAGATTTAATAAAATATTTCCTTTAAAAGATTAGAAAATTCAATTTATCTTTAAAAGTTTAGAAACATCAATTTGTATTTAAAAGTTTAGATATATCAATTTATTTTAAAAGTTTTATAAATTGTTTTGATTTCAGTCCAAAATTTTATAATTTTAGATTTAAGTTAAAACAACTAATGAAACTTTTGAATTAAAATTTAAACAAGTTATGAAATTTTTGAAGGTAAATTGATATTTATAATATTTTGGATGAAAATAGTTATTATTGTCAAACATCAGGAAGTACAACTGAATTTAACTCCTTCTTTTATGTGTATACTTAATTACACGATTGCTCTTTATGGTTTGCCTATCTTACATGATTGGTTTTAATTGTTTATTAAATCATAACACTATTGGTCTTTAATACTAACTTATATTAAAATTTTCAGTTAAATGGGTGTAAGCGTAAAAATACTTTTTTACCCCTAACTAAAATACAAAATATATATGGCATCTTTTTTTATATATACATATATATAACGCATATGTATATAGACACACATGCCACGACATCACCTGATCATCTCCATTGCCTTGAATATAACCTACACTGCCGAAGAACCGAACTTCGGCGGGAATTCCACCTGAACAAGCCGAATTCCAGCGGAAGACACACACACACCTGAATGAACCATACTCCGGTGAAAGACACTTATACACGCACGCACCTAAATGAATTGAACTCTGATGGAATTTCATCGTCATAATTGTTGTAGTACCCAAGCCAAAGCTCCTCGAGCTCCGGTAACTGTAATAAACTTGCCAGAATCATGTCGGAGAAATCGTTACCTTACAATCCTAAGCTTTGTAAACTCGGAATCATAAAATACTCCTACCGGAGAGTTCGTTTCCATGGTGCGATAACAGTGGTAGCTACAATGGCGCAATGCGATGTTGGTGTTGTTTGGGATGATGATAATGTGGATGTGAACGATGATGGTTGTGCGAAGAGGGTGGTAAAGATGTAATGGTGGTGGTTGTCCGGCTAGTCCAAGGGGTGGGGGTCAACGGCGATGGGGTTCACTGGTGGTGAAGGAGAAAAATTGGCAGTGAGGGTGGGGTAGGTGGGTCCCACATATATTATATATATTTTAGTTTTTAGTTCAATGGTATTTTGATCTTTTCACATCCACTTAACTAAGAAACTTAACAAAAGTTAGTGTCAGGGACCAATCATGTTATGATTTGATAAACAATAGGGACCAATGATGTAATTTCTCAAAAGTTAGGACCAATCCTACAATATGAGCATACCACAGGGACCAATCGTGTAATTAACTCATTATGATAATATGACTCCGGACTTGTATGGATCTTTCATTAGGCGTGTAAATTGTTTTACACATCAGAACTCTTGTTACGTGTGTTAGTTATTTGGTGCGGTGTAAGATTTTTGTTGCGTGCGTTTATTTGACGGGATGCAAGATTTCATATCATGTGAGTAAGTTATTTGGCAAGACGTAAGATTCCTTGTTATGTGCATTAATTACTTGATAATGTGTAAGATTTCTCATTGTTGATAGGATGTAAGATTTCTTAATATGTGTGTCGGTTATTTAACATGATGTAAGATCTTGTTAAAACTTACCAAACAAATCGTTATATGTTTTCTTATTTCTTCATTCAATTCTCTAGTTTTGTCACTTAATTTTTTCACTTATTTCATCATACATGTTAGTAAATATATTCAGAAGACTCATTAGTGATATTGAGTTATGACAACAAATTAATATACAACATTAGGTGTTGAATCTGATAGACATATATCAAGGTTTTATGTCAATTTTGTATAACATTTTTCACTTATTTTTCATTATGTTTGTATAAGTCTAACCATAATATTATTAATAATAATGTAATTTAATTAAGGTGTTAATGTCTCTTGAGGACTTCATGAATTGGATTGTTACTGGAGATCTGAATTTGGTTATGTCATACTCACCTAACGATTGAAGAAAAATACAATTGGCTAGGTGGTTAAAGTTTTTTGTAAATATGATCGTAGTGCGAGTAGCAAAACTTAGACGTTCTTGCAGGACCGGGTGAAGGGTTATGCACTTTACAACACAACAACACAAAGAGGAGAGTGTGGAACAACACTTAACAATTCAAATGGGGAACTGGTAAACTCAGTTTAGAGAACTAAGAAACACAAGTGTAAATGAGACAGAAACAAGAACAACACACAAGTATTTGGTTTTCAAGGTTGATGTATATTGATCTCTAGTTCCTTACAAATGGTTTTCAAAGTTCTGGTTATAAGTTACAAGGACTATAAATACTTATACTACAACCTACAGTCGGCCAAACTTTGATGGCCAGCTGGATACATGATTTAGAAAACAAAATCCATGTAGAGTCAAAAGGCAGATTGCCTTTTGACTAGTTACTATGACATGCCATAGCTCAGATCCTAATATATTACAAAAAGGATAAAGTACATAAAGTGGAAAGTTACAGACTCAAGACCTCAATGTACAGTTTACCAAAAGTATGGACCTTTTTACCAACTCATGAAAGGTTGGTGACTTATCAGAGTGGCAGCGGAAAGTGGTTCAGCTTTAGGTAAAAAGTATATCAGATAAAGCATGTAATATAAAAGTCTTCGGAAGAAATCTGTCGTCAATAGTTGGCTTCGGAAGACTTTGTCCTTGAAGCTTCGGAAGACTTCATTTTTGGCTTCGGAAGATATTGGTCTTGGCTTCGGAAGATTTAACACTTAGAATAATTTCTAAGGCAGTGTTAAACTTCCGAAGCATTCCACTTCAGTACACTTGTGCATGCATGTAGGAGAGACTTTGGGTGTTTGGGTTACATCAGCCTTACTAATAACTTTATAAACTCCCCCTAGGCTGATGCTACTAAAACACTTGAAGACTTCAGATGTCAACAGTCCTCATTATGATGATGACCATCCCTTTCTTCATGAGATGATTAGGATCACTCAGACTCTCATAGTATCTTCTCATGTCAAAGAGATCATGCAGATGTAGATTATGTGTAGACATGTTCAACACCTTGATCTCTTATGACATGCCATCTTTCTAGATTTGTGCTGTAGGTCCAAGATAAGATGGGTCTTCCTGATGCCAGAGGAGCTGCTTGAATTGGAGTTGGTGGAGCATCCTCTTGTTGCACATCCTCAGGATGTTCTGACTCATCCTGAGGTTTGGAGGTGGATGTTTCCTTCTTCTTCTTCTTTGACTTTGGTTTGGAAACCATCCTTTTCATCCTCTTTGAACATTTTAACTGAGAAGACTGGCCTGCAGCACCTGATTGATCTTCTTTGTCTTTCTCAGTTGGGTCTTCCTCTCTCACAGGTTCAGATTGAGAGGGGACAGATCCCTGCTGTGGATCAGAAGTGGAAGCTTGCTGAGGTTCAGCAGGAGGTTCAGGTTGTGTTGTATTAGGTGTTTCAACCTTAATCTCCACTGCCTGAGGGACCTGACTTGGTGGGGAGTGTAAGTCAACAAGTTCACCCCTATGGATCTTCTGCTTGATTACCCTGATATGCTCATCCATGGTGGATAGAGACATGGGACCAAGTCTCCTTCCGGAGAATCCATACAGCTTCAAGAAGCTCATCATCTTCTGCCTATCAGCAGACTTTTTCAAGTTTTATGGATGATGGATCTTAATTTTATAGCTTCTTCCCTTAACTTCCTTTTGGTAATCTTTCTTTCTTTGGCTACATCAAGTTCAAGTTGTTTGAGGTACTCAAACTCAATATAGTCAAAGGGTAAGGGAAGAAATGTATCAGCTTGATAGAGGCCTATGGGACTCAGGTAGTTGATCATGTTGAGTCTATCCTTCTCTTTGTCTACCTGAGGTTCTTGTGGAGCCACATCCTCTTGTTCATGAGTTTCTTGAACTGGTGAGAGAGTAGGCATATGTTTGTAGAGTCTTTTCTGTCTTATTTCTCCTTTGATTTTTAGAAGTAGCTCTGCATCTTCTTCCTCTTTTCTCTACTTTAACAGTTCCATGTCAGTCAGTTCATTTAACTCATCTAAGGGGAGAGAAATGATATTATCAAGATCATAGTTCCTGGTCTGCAAGTAGTTGATCCTGACTGCCCTTAACTCATCATCCTAGGTATTTGGTTTGGGGGCTGTCACACCCCAACCTTGACGGCGGAATCGTCGAGGCGTGAGAGTTACGATTGTTCACAGCCACATAGCGCTATTACCTGAAACATGTTAAAAATAAAAGGTCAACATAAAAATGTTGGTGAGCATTCCATAGTTTTCAATACATAAGTATATATAAAAGATGGCAATTCAAGTTATAAGTTAGTGAATAAAGTGATTAGGGATGTTATGAACAATGCAACAATCAAACCTCGACAATGTTTTACAAGTATCAAACGACGTTAATATTCTATTAACGTTAAAAGTATACACGATCAGCTAAGTGTACTTGGATCAACCAAGCAGGCTTGTCTTACCCATAGATCTATGACTTCGCTGGGCTAGCAATAGTTAATGATTGTACATATAACGCCATAACATGGTAACCACAAAAGTTCAACTAACCACAACTCACAAGTAAATTGCCATAAGTTTACAAGAATCCAAACGTTTACAAGTGCAATGATTAATAAGTAACATGTTTCACCCCAAAGTGTGAAAATAAGAAAAAGGGGTATAGAAATACTCACTTGATACGCGTATTGTGTACTAGAGTTTACTTGAAAGAAAGTGAACACTCAACCTTCAAAGGTTACCTAGATCACGCAAGTACATGAGTTTATGTAAACAGTGAATATGAGAAACCCTAAGTGCCCCATAACCAAGGACTCAAGGTTTTAGAGGAATAGACATGTTTGACCCAGTTGACCCGTTTGACCCGTTGGTGACATTATGTGTTGTAAACCATTTAAACAGACATGAGCATATAACATACAAGTCATGTAAGTTCTTAGTATCTAGCATACTCAGTGTGTTCATAACATAACTAGTGTATCATATAACAGGTTAGATCATGCATAACCTACTTATATGACTTATAACCATGAATTAGCATATACGGGTCAAAACAGATAATCTACCAAATAATCATCCATACTAATCACAACACATTCAACATGTCCAATTCACAACTTATACCATCAAAATAAGTTCTAGTAGTACTAACATTACACGCAAAAGCCAAGTAAATATGTTACAGGTTGTAGGTATTCGTTTTCCAGAATCTGCGTTGTCGGGCAGATTCTAGGTGTTCGGACGATACGGTCAAACACATAACCAAGCAAGGATTTAGGCCAAGGCCAAACTCCAGTAGGCTCTCCTATGAGTCAATTAAGTATTTGAAAAGTTGTTTTAGGTTTTAAAGGCCTGGAGTTACTAGAAAAACTCAAAATGTTACAGCAGCTCTCAACCGGAGGGCTGCTGGAGTTAGCTTGCCAAATTGTGCATAACTCCCATTTGAAAATATCTATTGGGTTAATTCTTTTTCTGGAGTTCAGAGGATTCCAAGGACAAATGTTTGACCATAGGGTTTGGTCTCAGGTTTTATGAAATGAAAATGGCATATCAAACAAGTCAACACATACATGCTGTCCAAGAGGACAGAATTGACCCTTCTAGCCAAAACAGGTAAAACACCAATTTAACCACCTCCAATTGGAGTGTGGTTACACTTTCTGGAAACTAGACTCAGTAACAAACAATTTGGGCACTAGAAACACATCATTTGGACCTGTTATGACCTGTTTGTGGCACATACAAAATGAGACTCAGAATCTGTCAGAAAGTTTGTTTCTGACCACCCTTCACTAAAATGATCATAACTCACGTTTTACACATCCAAATTGGACAAGGTTGGAGGTTTTGAAAACTAGACTCCATGAGGAACATGTTAGACTCAAGAAAACCAGCTTTTGGATTCGTCTTCATTTGGTTATGTCATGATGAAAACAGGGTATGCAATCTGCCAGAAATCAGAACGTGTACACATTTCACATGAAAGCATATACATACGCATGTTTCATGTTTCCTAGCATTCATACTAACTAATTAACATCCTAACAACATCAAACAACAATCAATTCCATAAAATCCCCAAAATTTTCAAATTAGGGTTCATGTTCATCAAGTTTCATAATCAATCAATCAAAAGTGTTGTTTTCTTGCATAATCAACTTTAAACAACATACATACAACCTAACTAACATGTGAACAACATCAAAACATCAAGATTTCAGCTTATTGAACACTAATTTCGCAGCAGGGTTCGGCCAAGTCAAGAAACCAACAAAAACATCAAAACTAACCTTCAATTCGCGTGTATACTTGTTAATGAAGATCCAAATCGCGTTCTAGCACTTGAAATCGATCAAAATCATGAAGATTTGAGGGTTTTAGATTGAAAAACGCAGAGAAGGGAGGGAGAGGGCTGCAGGTCGATGGAATGGGGAAAAGGGTGGGGTTTGGGGTGTTTTATTTTAACAAATTTACATTTATACCCCCTCTAAACTTGCATTTTGTTATTTTTATAAAAATTAAGTTTTTAACTATTTGTAATGTGTTTTTAACTTAATAATAACTCTTAGATATTTTATTTTATAAAAACACAAGACATACGAAATAACACGCGCGTTTCTGCATTACGCGATAAAATTCCCGAATAGTCTTTAAATCGCGTAAACACATAAGCATAACACAATAATCATCTAATCAAGTAGATTATTATTAAATTAACATTATTAATTATTATTTAGGTCACCAACGTCAAACGACAACTAGTGTGTGCTTACGACGCGTGTATGTAAAACTTAACGGAACTAACGGAGTTTGGTAACGGAAAATTACCGGATGTCACAGGGGCAGCCCTGATAGCACTTTCCATGAGTCTTGCAGACCCAGTAGAGGAACTTTCTCCCCTTAGCTTCCTTTTCTTCTCTCTCTCTCCTCCTCCTTAATCTCCTCAGAAGTTAATTTCCTTTTCCCTTTGTCACTCACAGACCTTTGTGACTCAAGGTGGAGAGAGCTTTGGCCTTCATTGCTTGGTGTAGCTTCCAAGCTCTGGCTAGAGAGAGGTTGAGATGCACCTTTACCAGCAGGTGTCTCATCAATGGTTTGAACCCCTACAGCAGTTGGTGGTGAGACTGGGCTCTCAGGTTCTACCACTGGCCCTTCAGTCAAGGTTTTCCCTTTGATGCTAATCTCAGGATCTGCCTCAACATCCACTTGACCAATGGTATTGCCTGATTTCCTTTGTCTTCTTCTAAGGCTAAACTCTGCAGTGTTCCTATTTTGAACTCTTTGAAGAATAAGAGTTCTTCTATCAGTATCATACCAACACCCAAAAATATGACTTAAAGTTGGTGGGGATGACACAGCTCTTGGGATGCCTTTCTTAAATAGACTCCTAATGACTGAGTCTATACTGTCCACATTAATGTGAACTTGAGAAAGTTGCTGAGTATGCACAACTAAAAGTGAGGGTGGTGAGTCCTCATTTTCCATACTCCCTGAGGAACTCCCAGGTTCTGTGATTGTAATGACTTCCTCCCTCTTTTTGGTAGTATCACCCTCTTGCACAGTTGAGCTAGGAGTTAGGTCAATTACATCCGCAGGTTCTTGTGTTCCTGGTTGAGCTCCTCTTAAGGGTCTCCCAGCTAGTTTTTGCTTAAGATGAGATATCTCAAGTTGCTGATCATTGACCCTGTGTTGCAAGGTAGTCACTTGAGATTCAAGGTGACTAACCTTGGAGACTAGATAAGTGCATGTTTTTGACAGTTTTTGCACCTTTAGTCTCAAGTTCCCCTCATATTCATCAGAAGAGTCACTGGGGGATAAGAGAATTGGACCAAGGTCCTCTTCCTCATCACCAGCATGGTGTTCTTAGCTGCTGGATTTTCTCTGCTCAGTGACAGCTTCAGTTGAAGTGTCAATGGGCTGAGTTGCCATGGTTGAGGTCTGAATGATGTAATCACTTACTAAAGTGAGAGCCTCTTCCATATGGATATCCTGAACAGGTTCAGAAGTATCCACCTCAGTGATAGGTGATTAATGTGGGCTAGACCTAGGTGACTCAGGAACACTCATCTCCCTTTGAGGAGTGGTGTAGTAGGGAGACTCATGGTACTCACTGGCATTTAAGTCCTCATTAGTGTAGAAGTCAAGGTTGGGAATTAGTTGGTTTAAGTCTAAAGGCTAGGGATGGTAGCTGTCCCCTGAAGGTTGTTCACTTGAGTGTTGAGACTCAGAGTGAAGGCTTAAGGCTGTTAGGCTTGTGAGCTCATCAGGCTGAGCATGAGGAACCTCAGCACTGATCCTTGAAGTAATGGGAGTGGTTTGCTTCTCAGGAGAATTGGGAGCTCTAGTGTCCACTTCCTCCTGTATAGGTGAGTATATAGGGGCCTTCACAGACTCAATAGCTTGTGCAGGGGTTTGTTTGTGTTTTCTTTGGTAGGTGAGGGTGATTTGTGGTTGTTTTGGTGGTTGGGATATAAGAGGTATGGGTTCAACACTAGCTTGTGTTGCTAGGTTGTCACCTTGAGCAATAAGCTCTAACATTTTTGGGACAAGGGTTGTTTCCACCCCTGAGAAGCCAACAGTTGGCTTCTTCAATATTTTAAAGATGTCGGGCTTCATCTGTCCCAATTTAAGAATATTACCTGTTTCCCTCAACTGTGAGCCCAGTTCATAGTTGAGAATATATTGAACATATCTAGGAAACATGTAATACTCTAAGGAGTCTAAGTTTGCTATCAGATTTGTATAAACAAATTGAGAGTACCTGAACTTGACCCCCTGAACCATTCCATGCACTATGAATGAGAGATCTTCAGGAATCTGGTCCCATCCTCCATGCTTGTTGGACAAGCTGTGGATGACCACATGAAGTAGGTACTTCCAGTTAGATGAGACCTTCCCTTTCCTGAAGGTCTTTACAGAGAAATCTCTTTCATAGCCCATCTGCTCAAAGGAATGATTTACAGCTTCTTTTGGGAAGAACATCTCACATTCTTTATCACCCAACTGAAGATGAGTGTTGATGATGGCCGGAGTGATGAAGACTGTTCTCCCCTGCACTATGGCAGACAGTGCATTCTCCCCATCCATAATGACCTCTTGGCAGGTCTTCCAGAACTCAAGCAAATGATCCTCATAGAGAGGAGGATCAATGGTAAGGGAGGTGAAGTAGTTAGACAAAGCCAAGAATTGGTATATTTCTAAGAAATGTGGATCTTTCTCAAAGTTTAACAGTGCAACCTGATTGTGTTACCTGTGTAACTGCATAGAAAAATCAGAGTTATTTCGTCTGTCAAGGTTGGCCATTTTGAGTAAGCTTAAAGGTGAAGGAAGGATGAACGAAGGCAGTTTCAGAGAGAAATCTAGAATTTAGGTTTGGAGAGAAGATGAAGATGATAAAAAGAGGGGGAACCGACTGAGTTTATGTGTGAATAGGATTTGAGACAAAGTTAATGAAAGAGGATAAACTTTGAAATCCGGAAGACAGTCCCACCTCTGAAAAATTAGTTTTCTTTTTGCTTAAAAAGTGGTTTTCTTGGAAATCGAAAATCTTCCGAAGGTAAATTGTCTTTCGAAGTTTTAATGAAAAAGCTCCTGAAGTCAAAATGACTTCAAAAGAATTTCTCAAAGAGTTTTGACAAATTTGCTTTGGAAGAGAATTTTAAACTTGGATGCTTTGTTCAACAAAACAAAGCTTCCGAGAGTTAATTTCCTTCGGAAGAAAAATGGTCCTTAAAAACATATAAGTGCCTAAGAGAGTTTTAAGCTTCGGAAGATTTTTCAGAAATTTCTTCCGAAGGCAAATTTTACTTAGACAGTTATTTGTCTTGAAGGTATATTTTCTTCCGAATATAAGATCATATCTTCCGAAGGATCAAGATTTGTCAAAAGTCTAAGAAAAACTCTTCAAAAAGGTTTTATCCATTAAAAACATGAGCTTATGAAGGTGATAGACTTAGACAACTCAGGACACACAGATTTTAAAAAATAAAATGAATTAGTTTTAAGAAAAAGCTACTCAAAGTTAATCATCCCAATAGCTGATATAAGATACTTAAATCTCTGTTCATCAAAGGCTTTTGTGAATAGATCAACATATTGTTCATTTGTGTTAACTTTAACTAGTTTAATTAATCCCTTTTCAAAATTATCTCTAATTAAATGATACCTGATGTTTATATGTTTTGTCCTTGAGTGCTACACAGGATTCTCTGTGATAGAGATAGCACTGTTGTTGTCTATGTGAATGGGAGTCTTCTTGAAGTTAAAACCATAGTCAAGCATCTGTTTATGAATCCAAAGCACTTGAGCACAACAGCTTGTAGCAGCAATGTATTCAGCTTCAGCAGTTGATGCAGAGACACAGGATTGTTTTTTGCATTGCCATGAGACAACCCTTCCACCAAGGAACTAACATCCCCCAGATGTAGACTTTGCAGTCATATTGCAACCATCATAATCACTATCTGTATATGCGTACAGATTGAAGTCAGAATTCTTGGGATACCAAAGCCCAAGTGTTGAGGCACCTTTGAGGTATCTTATAATTCTCTTGATAGTGATGAGGTGAGACATCTTGGGGTTGGCTTGATATCTTGCACAAATACATATGGAAAATATGATATCAGGCCTGCTAGGTGTAAGATACATAAGAGACCTAATCATAGCCCTATAAAGGTGTTCATACACACACCCCCCTCAAGATCAGGCCCAAGGGAGTGATTTCTTGCTATGGGTGTCTTAGCAATCTTACAATCAGTCATATTGAATCTTTTGAGTATGTCTTGAACATACTTTGACTGACTTATGAAGATTCCATCTTCAACTTGCTTCACTTGAATTCCCAGAAAGAAATTGAGTTCCCTCATGGCACTCATTTCAAATCTGTCCTTCATCAGCTTCTCAAAGTCTTTACAGAGCCTTGGATTAGTTGAACTAAAGATGATGTCATCTACATACACTTGAACTAGAAGTAGGTCATTTCCCTGTCCTTTAATGAAGAGAATTCCATCTATAGTACCCCTTCTATATATAGGCTTACAGAGATACTGAGATAGAGTCTCATACCACTTTCTTGGTGCTTGGTGTAGCCCATAAAGAGCCTTATCAAGCTTGCAGACATAATCAGGATGATCAGGATCTGCAAAACCAGGTGTTTGTTTGATATACACCTCTTCATCAATCACCCCATACAGAAAAGCACACTTAACATTAAGTTGATAGACCTTGAAGTTCTTGGATGCAACAAAGGCCAAAAATATCCTAACTGCTTCTAGTCTTGCTACATGAGCAAAGACATCAGTGTAGTCAATTACTTCTTCTTATGTGTATCCTTGAACAACTAGTCAAGCTTTATTTTTGAGGACAGTACCTCTATCATCTTTCTTATTCCTAAATACCTATTTGGTTCCTATAGTAGTCTTCCCATGAGGAAGAGGACATAGGTTCCAAACCTTCTGTCTTTTGAATTGAAGCAGCTCCTCTTGCATGGCTTCAATCCAACTTCCATCCTTCAGAGCTTCATTAACTTTCTTGGGCTCTATCCGAGACAAGAAATAAGAGTGAAGACAAACATTTGCTTCATGGGTTTGTCCTCTTGTTCTTACCCTAGTGTCAACATCTCCAATGATGTTTGTGGTAGGATGAGACTTGTGGATCCTTAGCTGAGGGATCACAGCAAGTTTCTAAGAGAGATCTAAATTAGAGAAATTTAGATCTGGCATAGATGCTTTTTCTACCACTTCAATACACTTATCAAGAGAAACTTGATCCAATGAGTGTGTGACATCATTGATATGTTCATCTATGGAGTGGTTATCATCATCAAGAAATTCTTGATCATTGTCACCACCACCATCATTTTCTTCTACATTTGAAGTTTTTTGTTTGTCTATTGAGCCTCTGAGCTGGAACTTAAAGGCATCTCAGATGTATCAGCTGAATTTGTCATTGTTTTTCTGATAGAAACTTCATTTGCTGAAGTAGTTACAACTGGAGCTGAAGATGTGTAACTTGAAGGTCTTCTTAGCTCAAATCTTGGATCAGGATCACCTGGAGGTAAAATGTCTGTAAACCCTGAAACATTCTCACAAGATTTGTTAAAACAGTTGGTAACTAAATCAAGATCAAATAGCCAATCCGGACCAGAACCTTTCACACTAGGAGTGTGCTAATTGAAAATCACATTGACTGACTCCTCAACTACTCTAGTTCTGAGATTGTATACTCTATAAGCTTTAGCTTGAGAAGAGTATCCAATAAAGTGTACATCATCTTATTTCTCAGCAAACTTGGCAATTTGATCTTTGGTAGTCAAGATGCTGCATGGACATCCAAATGAGCTGAGAAAACCAATGAAAGGTTTTCTCTTGTGACAAAGTTCATAAGGAGTCTTACCATGAGTCTTAACCACTAAAACTCTGTTCTGCACATAGCAGGCAGTGTTGACTGCCTCTGCCTAGAAGGTGATGGACAGTTTAGATTCAGACAACATAGTTCTTACAGCCTCAATCAGTGTCCTGTTTCTCCTCTCAGCAACACCATTTTGCTGAGGAGTCCTGGGAGCACTGTATTGTCATGTAATACCATTTTCATCATAAAATGTGTCAATGATTTGGTTCATAAATTCAGTTCCTTGATTAGATCTTATGGTTTTGACCTTGTGATCATATTGATTCTCAATCCTTAAGATGAAATTCTTTAGAATCTCAGGGGTCTCATCCTTAGTTCTAAGAAAGAAGACCCAAGTGAATTTTGTAAAGTCATCTGTGATCACTAAACAGTAAGTGGTCCTTCCTAAACTCATTACACTGGTGGGGCCAAAGAGATCCATATGTAACAAGTGTAGGGGTGTAGTGATGGAGTTTCTTTCCTTAGGCTTGTGAGATACCTTATGTTGCTTCCCTTTCAGGCATGCAACACAATGGTCATCACTTGTAAACTCTTTCTTTGGCATTTCAGTTACCAAATCATTCTCAATTAGCTCATTCATGTTCTTAAAGTTTACATGGCACATTCTTTTATGCCAAAGAAAAGAATCATCACTATTGGCTTTAGATAGAAAGCATGAAACTTCTCCCGAGGGAGATGTTTCTTGCAAGTCCATCTTATACATGTTCCCTTTCATAGGGGCTCTGAGCAGGATATGCTCATGAGGAATAATCACCACGGGCTTAAGAACAATGCACTCATGCTCAGTAAAGAGCATGTTATGACTCTGATCATAAAGTTAGGATACACTCAGAAGATTGTACCCAAGCTCCTTGACAAAGTTTACCTTCTCAATGCTGAGCTTACCATTTATGACTTTGCCCCTTCTAGAAATGTAACCTCCTTCATCTCCTCCGAAAGCAACTGGTCCTCTATCAATCCTTTCAAAATTCTGGAGTAGTGACCTATTACCTGTCATGTGCCTGGAACAACCACTATCAATGATCCAGACATTTTTGTTTGTCTTGAGCTGTTCCTACATAAAGAGGATGATTAGTTACATTTGGAAACCCAATCCTTATTAGTCTTTGTCTCATCAAAGGAAGTAGAAGGTAATGAAACAGTAATAGATCCTATAGTTGTGCTTTGAGGATCTCTTGTTGTTGTTGATAGAGAACTTTCAGTCACTTGGTCTTTCCGTGACTTCCACACCACCTTTGGAAGTTTGGAATTGACCTTCAACACTTCGGAAGCTTTTGAGACTTTGGAAGTTTTGATGACTGGACCTTCGGAAGATCCTGCTAACACTACGACAGACTTCAGTGCTTCGGAAGTATTCTTCTATGGGTTTGGTGTCTCCAGAGGCGGCCTTGATCCAACCTTCTTGTGTGGTGATCCTTAAGCCAAGTCTACGAGCCTGTTTAGGTGAGATGAAGTTGTGGGTTGCTCCGGTGTCAACCAACGCTTTCACAGGTTGCCCTTTTATCTCCATGTTTACGAACCGAAGTCCTTTTGATTTAGTCTTCGGGTTGTCTCCGGTTATGGTATGGTTTGATTGGTTTGCCATCACCAAGGGCTTGCCTTGAACTGTATTTAATGCATTAAGTAGTTGAAGTAGCATTGTTCCTAGACGAACCTCTTCTGGTTCCGATGGTTCATCATCAGATCTGATCAAGGCTGTAAGTTTAGCCTTTTTCAGACAATGCCGCGCATTGTGCGGTCCATCGCAAAGGAAACATCATTTGATCATTTGTACCTCCTTCCCATATCTTGGTGGTCGTCGATTATCTTCTCTTTGATTTCGATTTTGGTTGTTATTGTGGGTTCTCGCTCCCTCACCTTTTTCATCGTTATCCTCCATAAAGACGGGCTTTTGTGATCACCTTTCATTATGGTCGATCAAGCTTTCAGCAACAACGATGGCTGATGACAAGTCTTGAACATTTCTTCGTTCAAGTTCGGTTCTTGCCCATGTTTGTAAGCCATCGATGAAGTATATGAGAGAGTCCTTTGGTGACAAGTCCGGAATTTCTAGTACAAGGGTAGTGAAATCTTTGACGTAGTCCTTGATGCTACCCTTTTGCTTTAGATTACGAAGCTGAATCTTTGCTTCGTGTTCAGTGTTTTCCGGATAAAATTGTTTCTTGATTTCTTTTATGAAATCAGTCCAAGTTTGTATGGTGCACGTACCTTTATCAATCTCCATATGCTTTCATTGCCACCATAAAGCTGCAGTCTCCTTCAAGTAAAGAGTCACCGTCTTGATCTTCTTGGCGTCATCGACGATATCGACGGCCTCAAAGTATTGTTCCATCTCCCAAAGGAAGTCATCCACAGCTCTCGCCTCTTGTTTACCAACGAATGGTGATAGTTTGGGGATGTCCACCTTTGTAGAGGCATGGATTATGTTGTCACCTCCGGTTGCTAGTGCGCGCTTGCAAACACTTAGTTCGGTTTGCAAGTCTTTGATTTCCCTCTCGAAGTTAGCTTTGAGTTGACCCAACTCCTTTGTGAATGCCTCTTCCATCTCCTTTCTTATCAAGGATAGGGCGAGTTTGAGATCGCTTCTCATTTCATTGAAGTCACTGCCTAACGACTCAACATGTTGCAAAGAGTCGTAGGTACGTGTTTTGAAGATATCGACTTCAGCCTTGAATTCATCTATTTCATTTTTGAATTCAGACAATGCTACCTCGACATCTTCAACTCTTTTGTCCATGCTTGCAACCAAGTCTTTGGACATGCTTCGAGTTCTCTTGTCACCTTTACGAGCCTCCTCCCGTCCACGGGTCTCGTCTCCAGCAACGCTTGCGACTACAACCTTCTCTAGATTAGATGCCATCCCAATGAGTCGACCTGGCTCTGATACCACTTGTCACGGACTGATTTGGTCAGCTCACGTGCGGCACTTAGATTTGTAGTGCGCAAGTAAGACGCTTGTGGTGTATGTTTACAACACAAGTAATAAGCTTGTATTACTACAAATACAAGTACAAGACTTTGATGTACAAGGAGCTTAGGTGTGCGCAAATGATGCACCACCAACCTATTTATACTAGTGACATACATTCTAGATTGTTCTATTTCTAGACATGTCTTTGCATAATATCTAACATTAGATAAGGATTTCTCTAGATGCATCATGGACTTTCAAGGTTGCTTCCATGGCTGATTTTTGTAGTCTTTTCTAGAGAGTTCCGGGGTCTTTTAGGGCTGCACAAGTTGCTCCTTTATAGCAGCCTTTTATGCTCGGTTTCTAGAACGTCCTGGGACGTTCTAGAGTCTTCCAAGGCTGCAATGTTGCTGCAGAATTATATGGGCTGTTCCGGAGTTTTTCGGGTAGCCTTGCTTGCTTCGTAATTGGCCCTAATCGATAAAAATTAGGGTGTTGTGACCTGCGTATTGGCGGGTCGTGACACATAGCTCACATCCTAATATATTATAAAAAGGATAAAGTACATAAAGTGGAAAGTTATAGACTCAAGACCTCAATGTACAGTTTACCAAAAGTATGGACCTTTTCACCAACTCATGAAAGGTTGGTGACTTATTAGAGTGGCATCAGAAAGTGGTTCAGCTTTAGATAAAAAGTACATCAGATAAAGCATGTAATATAAAAGTCTTCGGAAGAAATCAGTCTTCAATAGTTGGCTTCGGAAGACTTTGTCCTTGAAGCTTCGGAAGATATTGGTCCTAGCTTCAGAAGATTTCTGTCACACCCCAACCTTGACGGCGAAAACGTCGAAGTGTGAGCGTTAAGATTGTTCACAGCCACATAACGCTATGTTAAAATGTAAAATGCCATTAATCAATTGTTTCAACATCACATACACCAAGTCTCATGAATAATAGAACAAACAAAATAGGAATCCAATTTTTCTTATTAAGTCTAGGTCCATGTCCTAGGTTTGAGCATTTCTTCAATCATCATTAAGCTTGCACATTTCCTGAAACATGTTGAAAATAAAGTCAACTAACTAGTTGGTGAGTTCTCATGGTTTTAAATACAATAATAAAAAAAATTATATGTGGCAATTCTAGTCAATGGTCACAAGATAGTAAGTATATAGAACATATATAGTTACAATCAAACCTCGACAGAATAATATGAATAAGCATGATTAGCTAAGTGTATTTGGTTCCCTAGTGCACAAGCATACGGCTCCTAGGAGCCGACAATCCCTCGGCTTTACCACCAAATAGGCTTGTCAGGCCCAAAGATCTAAGACTTCGCCAGGCTAGCAATAGTTAATGATTGCACACGTATGTCACATCTCATATAATACATAACATATTCAAACAACCACGACTATGTAAAGAATTGCATGTGTGTAATAAATATCAAAGCGTGTATGAGTAAGTTTATATAAGCAACATGTTTCACCCCGAAAGGTGTGAAATAAACGTAAAGCGGGGCATAAGAACTCACAGGTTTAATTAATAGGCGACTCGTAGATGAAATAAGAATAATCACGAATAAGATTTCCAACACAACATCACAAGACACCTAAATAAAATAAGGTAGCGCGTTATAATAGGTTTGATGATTAATTATTAGGTTTTAAGGTTCTTAATTGTAGATCAATTAGGAGTTAATAACTATTCGTATTACATGTTAATAATGCGATCGGTTTAATGGAACGAATGGATTTTTGTACGCGAAATAATTAATTGATGGCGCGTATGAGAAAGAAATAAATAAAGAAAGACCTAATCTAATTGTACGTTAAACCGATTTTTAAAGATTGTATATAATAATTGCAATAAGTGATTTAACTATTAAAAAGAACTATATATAAATATATATATATATATAGGTATAAGTAACTAAACAATTTAATTGTTTGAATATATATATATATGTATATATATATACAAGTATTATATTTACACATTCCTTTTGTACTTTTAGAAATACAACAATGTATTTATAAATACAAAAGTATTTTATAAAAATTAACTTAGTCACAAAATAGTTAAACAAAAGTTTAAATAAATTCTGTATTTTATAAAATAATTTTAGAAAATTTCAGAATTTAAAAAGGTTAAATAAATAAAAAGAAATGAAGAAAAGAAAGAGAAAGAAAAAAAATCAGAAAAAGAAAAGGGGGGGGGGGTTGCCCGGGGTCGAACCCGGGACCTCCCCTGAAACATGGAGCTTAGGGACCAGTGAACCAGGGCCGTGGCCTTGGTTCACATTGGTTTGATTTAAATTTATCCCCAGTTTCATGGGTTTCCCCCAAATCGATAAACCCTAGTTTCAATAGAATCGAAAATCGACCCTCGATTCGGTGTTAATCACCTAAATCATCATAGGGCTTTTGATCCTTGAACAAAAACGAGCAGAAAACATGTTTTAATTACCCGATTTGATAAGGTTTTGGGTGATTTCGAGTTCGACTTAGTCTCGCATGTTCTTGAGTTAGGGCTTTTTGATTGGGAGGGTTTCTGGTGAAATTAAGGGTTCGGAGAGTTTAGGAACTTCAAAATGAATCAGAAGCCCCAATTTATAGTCTTGATTTCATGGTTTCGTGCATAACTCATTCAATTTGAAACCGCGTTCGAATTTACCAAAATTGTGAGATTCGAGCCATTAATTTGTGATACCGATTGATTGATTAATTGGTTAGACCGCCTATTAACTTAAGGGGTGATTGATTCGGTCGAATTTATAAATTTGGTCAAGATTTGATTTGAAATTTCATACGGTTAGCCTCGGTTTGATTTGGAAGATTTGCACGAGCGGGAAACTCAAATTGGGTTGGGGTTCGAGTTCGAAACATGGGGCCGAGTGGGTTGTGCCGGTTTTCTCGGTCGAATTGCATTAAAAAAACAAAGTTTGGGGCCTCGTCGGAGCTCCGGCCAAAGCCACCGGAAATGCGGGCAAAAGAAATCAAAAATTTACACCTTCAGTCCCTGATGTTTGGGCTGTTGGTTAAAAGATTTAAACAATTTTCCAAGTTTAAAGTTTTACAAATCACCCCCCTGAACTTTGTACTAACTTAAAATTTTATTATTATTACTATTATTATTTTTATTATTATTATTATTATGATAATGATTATTATTTATTATAGTTTATTATTATTATTATTATTATTATTTATTTATTATTATTATTATTATTATTATTTATTATTATTGTTATTGCTATTATTACTATTATTACTATTATTACTATTATTATTATTATTATTATTATTATTATTATTATGGTTATTATTATTATTATTATTATTATTATTATTATTATTATTGTTATTATGTTTATTATTATTATTATTATTATTATTATTGTTATTATTATCATTATGCTAATTAATCCTTAAAGAATTAAAATTTTACGAATGAGTCCATGCACTTAAATGAAATTACAAATATGAACACAAGGTATAATACATAGATACAGGATGTTACAGTCTCCCCAACTTAAAAGAATTTCGTCCCGAAATTAAGAATCAAAATAAATAAATAAAAAATAACGGGTTACAAGAATAAGGAAGGGTACGTCTTCTTCATGTGTTCTTCACGCTCCCATGTGAATTCCGCTCCTCGTTTGTTCTCCCATCGAACCTTTACAATTGGGGTCGTAGAGGTCCTAGTCTTCTTCATAATGCGATCCATGATTTCGACGGGTTTCTCAACGAAATGTAGTGACCCGTCGACCTGAATGTCTTCCAATGACACATACAAGTTATCGTCGGCTAAACACTTCCTCAGATTCGAGACGTGGAAGACCGGGTGAATTCCACTAAGGTCGGAGGGTAGTTCTAGTTTGTAGGCCACTTTCCCGATTCTTTTCAGAACCTTGAAAGGTCCTACAAACCTCGGAGCTAACTTACCTTTCCTTCCAAAGCGAACCACACCCTTCCACGGTGAGACCTTGAGAAGGACCATCTCCCCAACTTGGAATTCTAGTGGCTTGCGACGTTTATCGGCGTAGCTCTTCTGTCAACTCCTTGCCATTTCCAGGTTCTTACGGATGATAGCGACTTTGTCAGTCGTCTCTTGTATGAGCTCGGGACCGGTGATAAGATTTTCACCAATGTCGATCCAGCAAATCGGGGAACGACACTTACGACCGTAAAGTGCTTCAAACGGTGCCATTTGGATGCTCGAATGGTAACTGTTGTTGTAGGAGAATTCTGCGAGCGGTAGATGTGTATCCCAGTCGCCACCAAAATCAAGGACACAGAGACGCAACAGGTCTTCCAGAGTTTGGATCGTCCGCTCAGTTTTACCATCGGTTTGGGGTGGTAAGCCGTGCTTAAATCCAATTGCGTACCTAGAAGTTCTTGCATAGAAGACCAGACGTGAGAAGTGAATCGAGCGTCTCGGTCGGATATAATGTGAAGAGGCACACCATGACGGCTTACGATCTCGTCGATGTAAATCCGGGCTAATCTCGATGTCTTATATGTGTCGCGTATGAGTATGAAATGTGCCGACTTGGTCAATCGGTCGACGATTACCCATATGCTATCGTGCCCGCGAGATGTCCGAGGCAGCTTGGTTATGAAGTCCATGGATATATGTTCCCATTTCCACATGGGAATTTCGGGTTGTTCGAGTAAACCACTTGGACGTTGGTGCTCCGCTTTAACCATCGTGCATGTAAGGCATTTAGCAACGTAGGTTGCTATGTCTCGTTTTATTCCGGGCCACCAATATTGACTCCATAAGTCCATGTACATCTTATCAAAGCCCGGGTGGATAGAATAACGAGTCCGGTGTGCTTCGTTCATGATAAAAGCCCGAAGGTTATTGCGTTTGGGAATCCAGATATGGTTTGCGAAATACATTAACCCATTGGCTCTTGCTTCCAATTAGGCTAAGAGATTTGGCTCGAGCTCTTCCTTCATACTCCCTTTGGTTTGCACCGCTTGCTGGGCTTCTCGAATACTTGACTCGATGTCACAATCGATCTTCAAGTTTTGTAGTAATACCGTTGCATTATTGAGATCGAGTCGGACTTTAGTGTCAAACTCTACCAATGCATTGAACCATTGACGTCGGTCGTGAATCTCTTGAACGGAAACCATCTTTTGGTGCGTCTTTCGACTCAATCCATCGGCTACGACATTTGCCTTGCCGGGATGGTATCGGATATCACAATCGTAGTCGCTAATTAGTTCCACCCAACGACGTTGCCTCATATTGAGGTCATTCTGATTGAAAACATGTTGGAGGCTCTTGTGGTCCATGTAGACTATACATTACATGCCGTATAGATAGTGTCTCCAGATTTTCAAAGCAAAGACCACCGCTCCAAGCTCGAGATCGTGCGTCGTGTAATTTACCTCGTGAACCTTCAATTGTCTCGAGGAATATGCTATGACCTTTCCCCGTTGCATGAGGACACAACCAAGGCCTTGTTTCTACGCGTCGCAGTATACCGTGAAGTCGTCATTCCTATTCGGTAGTGTCAGAATAGGAGCATTGCACAACTTGTGCTTCAATGTCTCAAACACCTCTTCTTGCTCGGCTTTCCACTCGAAAGGCTTGTTCTTCTGAGTTAAGGACGTGAGTGGCTTTACGATTTTCGAGAAGTTGACAATAAATCGCCGGTAATACCCGGCTAGACCAAGAAATGATCGAACTTCCGTCGGACTTGTCGGAGCACTCCAATTCTTCAAGGCTTCAACCTTCGCAGGGTCGACGTGAATCCCTTGACTGTTCACTACGTGCCCTAAGAATTGTACTTCTTCAAGCCAAAACTCGCATTTCGAGAACTTCGCGTACAGTTGTTCCTTCTTCAACAGATCGAGGATTTAGCGGAGATGAAGTTCATGATCGGAGCGGGACTTGGAATAAATAAGGATGTCGTCAATGAAAACGATGACAAACTTGTCTAGGTATGGCTTGCACACCCGGTTCACAAGATCCATGAAGACCGCAGGAGCATTGGTTAAGCCGAAAGGCATAACCATGAACTCGTAATGCCCATACCGAGTGCGGAATGCAGTCTTTGGGATATCGTCATCGTGGACTCGCAGTTGGTGATAACCCGAACGCAAGTAGATTTTTGAAAAGATTGCAGCTCCTTGAAGTTGATCGAAGAGATCGTCGATACGAGGAAGAGGATACCGGTTCTTGATGGTCAACTTGTTGAGCTCCCGGTAATCGATACACATGCGGAATGACCCATCTTTCTTCTTCACAAATAAGACAGGTGCACCCCAAGGAGAAGAACTAGGGCGGATAAATCCCTTCTCGGATAATTCCTGGAGTTGGCTAGAGAGTTCTTGCATTTCAGATGGTGTGAGTCGATAAGGTGATTTAGCCGTGGGGCTTGCTCCCGGAATCAAGTTGATTTTGAATTCTACTTCACGTGCGGGAGGTAACCCGCTAAGATCACGGGAAAGACTTCAGGGAATTTTCGTACAACTGGAACATCTTTGAGTTCCTTCCCTTTGGCTTTGGTGTTGACTACATAGGCCAAGAAAGCCGCATAACTCTTACTTAGGCACTTCCGAGCCTTAGTGCATGACATAAGCTTGAGTCCTTTGAAAGGCCGTTCACCGAACACCTTCAACGTGTCCCCGGAGGGTAAGGGCATGCGAATGCACTTCTCGAAGCAAATGATCTCGGCATGGTTCTTAGATAACCAATCCATGCTAATAATGATGTCGAAACTCCCGAGCTTTATAGGAATGAGGTCGATAAGAAATTTATGGTCGTCGAGACACAATAGACAATTGCGGATGACCACATCGACAGTGATCGGTTCCCCATCGACAACTTCAACGGTGAGAGGTCTTTCCAGATTCGTGCGAGATTTAGCAAGTGTCGGTTCGAATTCTAAGGAAACGAAACTCCTATCGGCACCCGAATCGAATAATACGTAAGCATAGGTGTCATTAATAAGAAACATACCTGTGCAGATTTTATAGGCACTTAATGTCATAAGCAACGAATCTAAGGGAAATTCTAAGGAGATAGGGTTGAAATTTATGTACCGTTCACCAAATCGTTGTTCGCCTGAGCTTTGTTCGCGTTGATGTTGAAGGCACGTCCAAGAGCTTGAGGAACATTGCCCACAAGACGAGGGCACTGGGGTCGGTAGTGGCCTGGTTCTCCACAATTGTAGCAGACCCGATTTGGTTCCGTCACTGCGCTTCCCATTGCTCGGCGGCACGTTGCCACGAGGTGACCGTACATGCCACATAGTGTGCAGATGCGACACGGAAGATTGCCCGGGTGATGATACCTACACGTGTTACACATAGGTAGAGGGCCTGCATAAGCCCTTGCCACAGGCACTTGTGTTGCCGGTGTAGCCCCGGGGAATACACTGTCTTTGGGGTGGCTTAGGAGCAGCCACGGCGTAGTTCCGTGCCGGTACAAACTTCCTTTTCTTGTTATCAGGCTTGACCTCCTCGGGGCTCATCTTCTCAGTTTTCTTGGCACCCTTTGCAGACATAGTGCCCGCTCGGATGTGGTTCTCCGTCAATTGGGCAGTGATGGTGATGGCTTCGTCCAAAGTTACGGGTCGACTACCCACAACGGCATCCTGAATCTGAGGTGGCACACCCTTTATGAATTTCTCCACATTACGTGGAACAGTATCCACCATGTGTGGCAGCAGTATACTCAACTCGTGATGGCGGGTAGAATACGCCAGATGATTCCCGCCATCCTGTTTCAGGTTCCAGAATTCCTCCTCTAGCTTCTGGATTTCACTTCTTGGGCAAATCTTGGCGATGGCTATGTTTTTGAATTCCTCCCAACTTAAGGCCAAGATTGCGTCGGGGCCTCGGTTTATCTTTTCGCTGTTCCACCACGTTAAGGCCCTTTGCTGCAGCATACTGGTGGCATACCTCACCTTGAGTGCTTCGGGGCACTCACAGTTGACGAAGGTGTTCTTCATCCCTTCAAACCATTCTAGGAGACCGGTGGCACCTTCCTTGCCACTGAAACTGGGAGGCTTGCATGAACTAAAGTGCTTGAAGGTGCCAGACTGGTTGTTATGGCCTTGGTTTGCACTATTTTCCCCTTGGCCGTTGCTGTTGTTCGCGACGTTGGCGATCATAGTGCTGCTGAGTTTAGCCACCATAGTCGGGATGACCGCAGCCATTTGCCGGGCAATCATGGCGGCAAGCTTACGGTCGGATCTTCCTCGGTTACCGTGATGGCGAGACATGCTGGAAAATACGAATTGGATTAGGAACGGGTAAAAGGACAATAAGGATAGACAGTTAAAGTAAGAATCATGAATTATACGGAATGTTTCCAGTCGGTAACGTATCACCATTTGGAAACGTTGACCCGTCAAGGTGAATTGACCCAATCGCCTTAGAAACTTGTGTATGCTAGCCACAGTTTATCACTCATCCCAGAATTCCCCAGGTAAGCATGACTGGTCCCGTAGGATTTATACGAAATGCTTACCTTAGCCCGAGGGCCTTTTGCCAGGAAAACCGGGATACAGGTGTCTATGTACCACACTAGTTCTTTGGTGCACGAAATCAAAACCTCGATGAGGTATTTATAAGATTAGACATAAAGTCTAAGGAAGTCCTATCAATAAGTTCTACTCGATGACAAGAATAAGTTTAAAAAGTAGCAATTTCCAGGGAGAATCAATGTTCATGATAAGTCTAGGGGAGACGGGTAACAATATGTAATCATGCAAAAAGGCACCTATGCTAAGGCATCATATTGCACCTAAGAAGGCAAAGCGTTAGGCAGCATGCAAACAATATGTATGTATTCATAAGAATACTATTCTATAAGGATCATGCATAAACTATAGTCTAGGTCACCATTTCTAATAACCTAAATCCCTATAGTTATGGGCTCTGATACCAATCTGTCACACCCCAACCTTGACGGCGGAAACGTTGAAGTATGAGGGTTAAGATTGTTCACAGCCACATAACGCTATGTTAAAATGTAAAATGCCATTAATCAATTGTTTCAACATCACATACACCAAGTCTCTTGAATAATAGAACAAACAAAAATAGGAATCCAATTTTTCTTATTAAGTCTAGGTCCATGTCCTAGGTTTGAGCTTTTCTTCAATCATCATTAAGCTTGCACATTTCCTGAAACATGTTGAAAATAAAGTCAACTAACTAGTTGGTGAGTTCTCATGGTTTTAAATACAATAATAAAAAATTATATGTGGCAATTCTAGTCAATGGTCACAAGATAGTAAGTATATAGAACATGCATAGCTACAATCAAACCTCGACTGAATAATATGAATAAGCATGATTAGCTAAGTGTATTTGGTTCCCTAGTGCACAAGCATACGGCTCCTAGGAGCAGGCAATCCCTCGGCTTTAGCACCAAATAGGCTTGTCAGGCCCAAAGATCTAAGACTTCGCCAGGCTAGCAATAGTTAATGATTGCACACGTATGTCACATCTCATATAATACTTAACATATTCAAACAACCACGACTATATAAAGAATTGCACGTGTGTAATAAGTATCAAAGCGTGTATGAGTAAGTTTATATAAGCAACATGTTTCACCCCGAAAGATGTGAAATAAACGTAAAGCGGGGCATAAGAACTCACAGGTTTAATTAATAGGCGACTCGTAGATGAAATAAGAAGAATCACGAATAAGATTTCCAACACAACGTCACAGGCACCTAAATAAAATAAGGTAGCGTGTTATAATAGGTTTGATGATTAATTATTAGGTTTTAAGGTTCTTAATATATTGTAGATCAATTAGGAGTTAATAATTATTCGTATTACATGTTAATAATACGATCGGGTTAATGGAACGAATGGATTTTTGTACGCGAAATAATTAATTGATGGCGCGTATGAGAAAGAAATAAATAAAGAAAGACCTAATCTAATTGTACGTTAAACCGATTTTTAAAGATTGTATATAATAATTGCAATAAGTGATTTTATTAAAAAGAACTATATATAAATATATATATATATAGGTATAAGTAACTAAACAATTTAATTGTTTGATATATATATATATATATATATATATATATATATATATACAAGTATTATATTTACACATTCCTTTTATACTTTTAGAAATACAACAATGTATTTATAAATACAAAAGTATTTTTATAAAAATTAACTTAGTCACAAAATAGTTAAACAAAAGTTTAAATAAATTCTGCATTTTATAAAATAATTTTAGAAATTTTCAGAATTTAAAAAGGTTAAATAAATATAAAGAAATGAAGAAAAGAAAGAGAAAGAAAAAAAATCAGAGAAAGAAAAAAAATCAGAAAAAGAAAAGGGGGGTTCCCCGAGGTCGAACCCGGGACCTCCACTGAATCATGGAGCTTAGGGACCAGTGAACCAGGGCCGTGGCCGTGGTTCACATTGGTTTGATTTAAATTTATCCCCAGTTTCATGGTTTTCCCCCAAATCGATAAACCCTAGTTTCAATAGAATCGAAAATCGACCCACGATTCGGTGTTAATCACCTAAATCATCATAGGGCTTTTGATCCTTGAACAAAAACGAGCAGAAAACATGTTTTAATTACCCGATTTGATGAGGTTTTGGGTGATTTCGAGTTCGACTTAGTCTCGGATGTTCTTGAGTTGGGGCTTTTTGATTGGGAGGGTTTCTGGTGAAATTGAGGGTTCGGAGAGTTTAGGAACTTGAAAATGAATCAGAAGCCCCCAATTTATAGTCTTGATTTCATGGTTTCGTGCAAAACTCATTCAATTTGAAATCGCGTTTGAATTTACCAAAATTGTGAGATTCGAGCCCTTAATTTGTGATACCGATTGATTGATTGATTAATTGGTTAGACCGCGTATTAACTTAAGGGGTGATTGATTCGGTCAAATTTGTAAATTGGGTCAAGATTTGATTCGAAATTTCATACGGTTAGCCTCGGTTTGATTTGGAAGGTTTGCACGAGCGGGAAACTCAAATTGGGTTGGGGTTCGAGTTCGAAACATGGTGCCGAGTGGGTTGTGTTGGACCAAAAGAACCAATGAGCCAAGATCAGGAAAACCTCTAAGTCCCACATGACATCACAATAACTGCTGAAGACCCTCATCAGCTGTTCTGACAAAGTCTGAAGAATCAACAGCTGAAGTTCAAAGAACTGAAGTACAACAGTTGAAGATCCCAAAGTACTGAAGACAAGTACTGAAGTCTAAAGTACTGATAAACACAAGTACTGAAGACTTCAAGTACTGAAGACAAGTGCTGAAGATCAAATTCTGAAGAACTGAAGAACTGATGAACAACTGCTGATGCACAAAGTCTGAAGACAACGACTGAAGACAACAGCTGATGACAACTACTGAAGTCATCAGCTGATGAAACATCTGAAGACCAAAGTCTGAAGACCAAGTGCTGAAGTTTCAGAGTTTGTCACAACAGCTGAAGAAGTCTTCTTCAGTTGTTGTGATGGTTTATTCTCCTTTCAGTAGTTTTATATTTTCCTTTCAGTAGTTTTATGTTTTTCCTTTCAGTAGTTTGTACAACAGCTGAAGAGTTTGTTCTTCAGCTGTTATAGTTCAGTAGTTGTAAACGACTGAAGAGTTTGTTCTTCAGTCGTTGTAGTTGTCAGTAGTTTACTTTTCAGTACTTGTAACAGATAGAACACTTAGGAAATTTTGTAAGAAGATGTCAGCTGTTGTGACATCTTCAGTAGTTGTGTTCTATTAGTAGTTAGTTTAATAATTGTTTAATGTCAGTGGAATCTGACAACGGTATGGGTCATTTGCCTATAAAAGGGCAGTGACCTGAATGTATTCCACACCGAAACATGAAATAAACGAATATTATTCTTTCAAGGCAGAATTATTCTCTCTACATCTACTTTTGGTTTGCATGCAATATTCTTTATGTTCTTGCTTTAATTGCTAATATTCATGCTAAATCCGCTGCGAACACAATCTAATTGATCAAACTAGAGGCTGAGATCCTAACAAATGGTATCAGAGCAGGTTAATCATTGATCGATTTCACTATTGATCATTTGAAACTGCTCTTTTGATCTCTAAGTTTGATCGAATTAGCAATTTGCAAAGAATTAGCTGTAGAGAGAGAGATTCTGCTGTTTCTGGCCAAAAACTTGAGGTTCTCTTGGTGGTTTTGAGCTACATTTGTTTTGTTTAAACTTGAGTTTGACTAATAACTGAGATGACTACATTAACAAACGATCCTCACAATACTGGTTCCTCAACCAAGCCACCAATGCTTGTGAGGAATGAGTACAACATATGGCAAAGACGTATGCTTCACCACTTGTCTGTCAACAGTGCTGGTTGTTGGAAGTCAGTGGTGCATGGACCATACAAGCCTATGGTGAGCGTCCCTGAATCTAATGAACAGGTTCCAAAGAAACCTGAACAATATTCGGACGAAGATCTAAAGCTGTTCGAGATTGATGCTAGAGCCCATGGAATTTTAGCCATGGCTATTCCAAATGAGATTTACTCAGGGCTCTTGCATCATGAAACTGCTCATGACCTATGGGTTGCTCTAAAGAACAATTTGGAGGAACTGATTCGGTCTTAGCAAACAATAGGGAAATCCTCGCCCAACAATATGAGACATTCTCATATAGAAAGGGTGAGACTCTGACCCAGCAGTTTGAGCGGTTCTCTTGTTTGATTTCTGAGCTGAAGATGGTCAAACAAGAGTACTCCAACAGCCAGATGAACAACAGGTTCCTCAGATCACTGCCTGAGAGATGGGACACTTATACCATTGTTCTACGCTCCAGTGCAAATCTGGAAACTCTATCTCTCACCCAACTTCATGGGAAACTGCTCACTTTTGAGAGAGAGATAGAGCAAAAGAGGAAGTTGTCTACTTCTGGCAAGCTCGCTGATGACTTTGTTCAAGGCAATGCTGCCTTGATAAGTCAGGAGTCTGAATATGCTTCATCAGAAAGTTCTTACGATGAGCATATTGATTTCTCTACCAACTCAGAACAAGCTTTTGTTGGTGTAGGTAGTAGTTCAGGAGGCTGCAGTGATAACTGGTGCTTCTTGATGGATGATTTGAAGGGCATTCCAGATGATGATCTGGAAGAGATGGATATTTTGAGCCAAATGGCAATGATCAATATCAGATCTCAAAAGTTCTACAAAAGAACTGGTAGGAAATTCCCTGGTCTCTCTGGCAAAACCAAAGTTGGTTTTGACAAGAGCAAGTTGAGGTGTCACAAGTGCCAAAGGCTTGGACACTTTGCAAGAGAATGTAGATCATCTGGATCTAACTCCTCTGCACCCTTTGTGACTTTTCCAAGCAATAGCTCATAGCACAGAGGGCAACCTTCCTCCAGTTCTGGTCATCCATCACAAGCACAGGCATCACCTGCCTATTTTGTGCCTCAGGGGTATATGCCATACTCTTACCCCTGCTACTATGTGCCTCAGTCCAGTCAAACTCAAGCACCTTCGGCTCAACCACCACAGGCTCTTCCTGAGCCTCAATCTTCCCCATCTCATCATCAAACACAACCTCAACAACACAGCTTCTTCACCCCAGGAGTTGTTGACTGGAGTAGTCTACCAGATGATCTATCTGGACAGGAACAACTACTCCAAGGTGCTGGTCAACATGGTGGTGATAGTCCTTTTGGAAATCTTGCTCTGATGGCCCTTGAGTCTGCTGAGGGGTCATCATCCAATGCCTCATCACAGGTATCATCTGAGGCCAAAGCCAAGCTTTGTTCTGAATCATGCATAGCAGCATTTGCTTCTATTAGAGAAGCAAATGTAGCTTTAATAGATAAAAATCTTGAGCTAGAGCACACTATTTCCAAAAGAAAAGCTGATTTTGAGATTGTACTAAAAGAGAAAAATGATAAGATTTACAAACTTAAATGCCAAATCAAAGATGGTAAAGCTAGGGAAGATGTACTTCTAGAGAAGTACAGAGACCTCAAGGAAACTCTTGCCAACACCCAAGTAGAGTGTGATCGATGGGTGCAATCATGCAAGGGTTTTGAAATGCTTCTTAAGAAGCAATCAGCTTCCAATGTGAAGTTTGGGATTGGTTATAATCACACTGCTCCTCCTACAGATTTCACTTTAAGAGCAGAAGTTGAATCTGATAGAGAGAGCAATAACCAATCCTTCTCATCATGTGACCTACTATCTTCTGATTCAACATCATCAGAGATAGAAGTCAGCAACCAATCAGCAGATACTACAAGAGCTGATGGTTCAAATGCTGACTGTCACATGATCAAAAAGTTGATCAACTCAGGTGTTGTCTCTAGAAGTACTGAAAGTACTAGAGAGCAAGTGATAACACTTGAAGTTCAAACCTCAACTACTGCCAGCACTGAAGAGAAGAAAACTGACAGTAGAAAAGGTTTGAAGACAACTAAAGAAGAGGTCAGGAAAGCAGGTACTAAAGGGAAGAAAACTGCTAGTACTGATAACAAACAGCTGAAGAACAAGTCTTCAGTTGTTTCATCTTCTTTGGTTGATGGTCAACAAAAGATGAAGAAGAAGCCATGTGAGATATGTGGCTTGTTCAATCATCTTACTGATGATTGCTGGTACAAAAGGGGTTCCAAACTCAAACAACAGGAGGAAATTAAAGAGCAAATAAAGAAAATGAAAAATGAGTTTGAAACCAAGTTTGTACTAGCAACATCAAAGCCTGAAATCCCTAAGCCCAAAGCTAAATCTAAAAGGAAAGTAGGGAATACTCAGGCAACAGCTGAGGTTGCTCAGAAAAAGATGGTACAACATAGGAATCCATCATCAGCAAACTCCAGTGTGTCTGAAGAGCTGAAAGCTTTATCACAAAGTCAGACACAACTGGTGATGATGGTTCAGCATCTAATGGGAAGAGTCAACCATTTAGATGCTCCTGTGTTGAAACCACAGAAAAGGAAGTCCAAGCCAAAGGGTTCCTCTTCTATACCATCTTCTTCACCTCAGGCTGTTACACATAACACACCTGTTAGTGCTGCACCTATAGTTGAGAACAGCCCAAAACCAAACAGGTTTGGGTCTCTAAAACTAACTAACATGTGGTTATGATTGCAGGGTTCTTCAACATGCCAAAAGAGCATCTGGTATGTAGACAGGGAGGATCTATGCACATGACAGGAAGCAGCTCCCTTCTTAATGACTACTCTCAAGGAAAGAAGGGATTTGTTTCCTTTGGCAATGATGCAAAGGGTTACATCATCGGAAAAGGCTTTGTTTCCAATGGGGAAATAAGGTTTGATGATGTTAACCATGTGGAGAATCTCAAGTACAACCTCTTGAGTGTCAGTCAAATGTGTGATAAAGGCCATATCGCCCTTTTCACAAGCAGGAACTGTCGGATTCTGTCATCCAAAGTTCTAAATTTGATTGACAAGGTGTTGGATGAATACACTCTCCTAAAGGCCAACAGGACAGGAAGAGTGTATGCCTTACATCTTTCCAAAAAGATAGATCTAAAAGGCCATCCTTGCCTATTCTCTAAGGCATCTCCTCAAGAGTCTACTCTATGGCATAGAAGGCTGGGGCATGTTAATTTCAAGAACATGAATCAGCTGATAAGCCATGGTTTAGTTAGAGGATTGCCCTTGAAGGAGTTCAAGTGTGAAGACAACTGCACTGCTTGCTTAAAAGGAAAACAACACAAAGTTTCATTCCCTTCAATAGAAGAACCAAAGTCCACTGCCTGCTTGCAGCTCTTGCACATGGATCTCTTTGGTCCTGTCAGAGTGATGAGCATGGCAAAGAAGAAATACTGCCTGGTAATTGTGGATGATTATTCCAGGTATGTATGGACTTTCTTCTTGCACTCTAAGGATGAAGCAGCCAAGACTATCATGAACTTTGTGTTATTTGTAGAAAAGCAGTATTCCCTACAGGTCAAGTGTGTGAGGAGTGACAATGGAACAGAATTTAGAAACCACACACTTGATGACTTCTACCTGTCCAAGGGAATTAAGAGGCAGTTTAGTATTCCTAGAACTCCTGAGCAGAATGGAGTGGTGGAGAGAAAGAACAGGACTCTCATTGAAGCAGCAAGGTCAATGTTGGCTGACTCAGGTTTGCCACTGACCTTTTGGGCTGAAGCTGTCAATACAGCTTGCTATGTACAAAATAGAACTTTAGTGAATAAGAGGTTGATGAAGACTCCTTATGAAATTCTTCATCATTTGGCTCCTCTAATTTCATTCTTTAGAGCCTTTGGGTGTCCATGTTTTATTCTCAACACTAGCAACCCACTCCAGAAATTTGCTAGTAAGGTGGATGCAGGGTATTTTGTTGGTTATTCATCAACTTGCAAGGCATACAGAGTCTTCAACTGTAGGACAAAAGTGGTTGAAGAAACTCTGCATGTTAAGTTCAATGAATCTCCAAAGGACAAGATTCCACAAAACCCTGTGGAGTTGTTTGATCTGGACATACTGCAATATGTTCCTTATCAGCCTCCAGCTGTTGAGCCTGTCAACAGTTCTCCACCTGGTGGTACTGATGATGATGTAGTCAGTACTCACCTCTTCAGGTTTAGTGACAACCTGCCTGAGTTCACTAAACCTGATGCTCCTGTAGCTTCAGCAGCCCCATCCACAACAAATGCTGATGAGATTTCTGCAAGCTCTACTTCATTTGAGCTGCCATCTCCTACATGGTTTCAGGAATCTCCATCACCATTTGTTGCTGCTGAAAGTCCTACAAACACTTGCACTGACATTATAGTCTATCAAGAGCTGAGGAATCACCCCACATCTCAAATCATTGGTGATATCAATGCTGGAGTTTCAACCAGGAGTCAATTGTCCAATTTCTGCTTCTATACTCTCTTCATCAGTCAGCAAGAGCCAAAGAACTATCATGTTGCCTTAAGAGACAATGGATGGGTTGAAGCAATGCAGCTTGAGCTTCTTCAGTTCAAGAAACAGCAAGTGTGGGAGCTTGTTCCTTTACCCCAAGGGAAGTGTGCAATAGGCACCAAATGGGTATTCAGGAACAAAACAGATGATAAGGGCCAAATTGTCAAGAACAAGGCCAGGCTGGTTGTCCAAGGATTTGCACAAGAGGAAGGCATCGATTATGATGAGACCTTTGCTCCTGTGGCAAGACTGGAAGCAATCAGACTGTTCTTAGCTTATGCTGCCTTTCACAGTCTTAAGGTTTATCAAATGGATGTCAAAAGTGCCTTCCTATATGGAAAAATAAAAGAAGAAGTTTATGTGTGTCAACCACCAGGCTTTGAGGACAACAAACATCCTGATTGGGTGTACAAGCTTGATAAGGCTCTTTATGGGCTGAAGCAAGCTCCTAGAGCTTGGTATGAGACACTATCAACTTTTCTTTTAGAGAATAAGTTCACTAGAGGCACCATTGATAAAACCTTATTCATCAAGACTGTGGGAAAACATAAGCTCCTTGTTCAAATTTATGTAGATGACATCATCTTTGCATCCTCTGATCTAAAGTTGTGTGATGAATTTACAATGCTCATGAAGCAAAAGTTTGAAATGAGTGCTATGAGGGAATTACAGTTCTTTCTAGGTTTGCAAATCAAACAAAGGGATGATGGAATTTTCATCCATCAGTCCAAATACACCAAAGAGTTGTTGAAAAAGTTTGATTTACAAACCTGTAAGCCCTGTTCTACTCCCATGAGCAGCATCACACAACTAGATATAGATCAGAAAGGTAAAGCGGTTGATGAAACCCTTTACAGATGTATGATTGGGTCCTTGATGTACCTTATAGCTTCTAGACCAGACATCATGTTTGCAACATGTGTTTGTGCTAGATTTCAGGCTGTACCTAAAGAATCCCATTTGATTGCAGTCAAAAGGATCTTTAGATATCTGCAAGGTACCCAATCACTAGGTCTTTGGTATTCAGCTGGGCATTCTTGCAAATTAGTTGCTTTCTCTGATAGTGACTATGCAGGATGCAAAGTCACCAGAAAATCCACTTCTGGTGGTTGCCAATTCCTAGGCAATTGTTTAGTTTCTTGGCAGAGTAAGAAACAAACATCAATTGCTACATCTACTGCTGAAACTGAGTATATTGCTGCTGCAAGTTGTACCTCTCAGATACTCTGGCTTCAGAGCCAACTCTTGGATTATGGCATTACAGAGACTAAGACTCCATTATTAATGGATAGTGCTTCAGCTCTTTGCATTGTCAAAAATCCAGTCCAGCACTCTAGGACCAAACATATAGAGATCAGACATCACTTTATTAGGGATTGCTATGAAAAAGGTCTAATTGATCCAAAGTTTGTGCCTAGTGCTGATGAGCTTGCAGATATATTTACTAAGCCTTTGGATAGTGCCACATTTCAAAACTTGGTACTAAGGCTTGGTATGCTGCAGCTCGAATAACTTGACCAATACTGATGCTCTCAGTTCACAAGTACTGATGAGCATTAGTATGCAAAGGTCAAACATAAGTACTGATGATAATTTAGTCTTCAGCATTTTCACAACTACTGAAGACTAAAAGGCTTCAAAGTACTGATGTACATTATTTGTTGAAAACAACTGATGTAGTGAGGTGGATTACAACTACTGATGTATCATTTTCAAACAAATAAGTACTGAAGAACAAATTTTGTTCACAAGTACTGATGTGTAATTCACATAAGTACTGAAGACAAAATTTGTTCACCAGCTCTGGAATATTCCATCAGCACTTGTGAACATCTGATCACAAGAGCTGAAGGCATAAATACTCACAAGAGCTGAAGGGTCAATGAAACATCTGAAAGTCAGCCAAAGAGCTGATGAGTAAATGTGGAGGTCAGCATGAAACAACTGATTTGACGGAAACAGCTGATGAGTAATTTTATTCTTCAGCTGATGCCAACAGCTGCTGTTTCATACCCAAACAACTGAAGGACAAAACCATGTCTTCAGTAGTTTCACAACTACTGATGACTAACACCAAGTCCTCAGTTGTTTACAACAACTGAAGCAATACCATGTCTTCAGTAGTTCACAACTACTGATATCACTAGTTCACAACTACTGAAGGCTAACACCAAGTCTTCAGTTGTTACAACGTCTGAAGATGAAAACTAGGTCTTCAGTAGTTTATAACTACTGAAGACTGACAATAAGTCTTCAGCCGTTTACAACATCTGAAGGACAAAACCAAGGCTTCAGTAGTTTCAACTACTGAAGACTAACACCAAGTTCTCAGATGTTACAACCACTGAAGGTTAAAACCACGTCATCAGTAGTTTCAACAACTGATAACTAACACCAAACCTTTAGTAGTTTTCTTTCAGCCTTTGCCTTACCCTATAAATACCCAACCTTCAGAGCTTTTCATTCTCACGACCTAACTTTTTCAAAAACCTCTGATATTCTCATACACCATTAATGGCGGCCATGCAACTCAAACCTCGACACAACTGTGTCGCTCATCTCACTAAACTGCCATTCTGGGCCAAGTTCCACAATGCCGTCGATCTGATGACCGACTCACAATACCAGACGGCATTCCTCCTCAACCCCACCATATACACCGACTCCTTGGCGGAGTTCTGGACGAATATCACCGTCCAAACCGGAGAGAATAACGGCGAGGTCTCTCTCCGGTCCTCCGTCAACAACCACCCAGTGGTTATTACTCCAGCTACTCTTCGAGAAACCCTAAAGCTGGAGGATGCCACCTACCCAACCTCCTACCCCAAAGGCGCCCTCGATCTATGCTTCACTGCCAATGACTATCAGGGTGACCTTTCAGCCACCACCTTGTTGAAGAAACACTTCCCAGATCCCCAACGACTGATCTTTCACATGGTGAATGTGTGTCTGGCTCCCAAAACTTCTTCATGGGACCAGATGTCAATAAGGTGGCAACAGGCATTGTACTCTATCCTTGAGAAACAACCCCTAAACTTCACTGATATTATATTTTGGGAACTCAGGGATATGGCCACAAAACCCATTTCTAACCGTTGGATCTTGTATCCTCGGTTTATAATGGCCATCATCCAAAGCCAGCTTCAAGCTGAGGGACTAGTTGGCACTGGAGTCCCTGCCATGGCTGTTCTAGCCGAGGTATACTCCAGGCACAACACCGACCACACACTCAAACAGGCTGGCCGGCTGCGAAAACCCACGCAGCAGGAACCCACAGCCTCCACCTCCAAATCCAAAGTCCCCACCAAGCCAAAAGCCAAGAAGCCCAAAAAGGCTACTCAGGGAAATGAGTCCCCTGAGGATGCCCCTGCAACACAAAGGCAGGATGTGGCTGCTGGTTCGATTCTCCCAGCAGCTACCATGACTCCACCCACCACAACCGCACAGGTTTCCTCTCAACAGGAGCCTGATGCAACCACAACTGGGGCACCTACACATCTGGGGTCTTTCTCACTTGAGGAGACTGCCATTGAAATGCACACTCCTCCCCATGTGCACTCTGCTTCTAGCCCATCTCCCACAGAAGCCGCCCCACAAAGTCCAACCCTAATTATTGCCAAAGTGCTGACCCATCTGAGCACTCCACCCTCTCCCCAGAAACCTATTACAACTGGGGAGACTCCAACCGAAGAGGGGGTGGATACAAGTGCCGGTGGGAGCCCACAGCATAGAGAATCAGTCCAATCTCCCAGTGTGGCTAGGGAGACAGGACAATCTGGTGAGGCTGCCACTTCCCCTGCATCAACATCTGAGCAGGGTGAAGCTGGTAACATCACTAAGACCTCACCAGAGGCAACTGCCGATGATGGATCCAATCCGGAGGCTAGAAGTCCCCAGTACCATGAACAAGGGGCACATGCTATTACTGAGCCACACTCAGGGCATGTACATCCTGACATTGTCAGGAGGTCAGGTGATTCAGCTCATGCTGATGATGACCTGAGCTTCTTCTACGATGTAGTAGCTCAAAACACTATCCTAGAGGATGAGATAAGCAGACTCAAAGAGCTGCTTGCTCAAATGACTCAGGATAGAAGTCCATCTGCCACCACTAACCCACAGATGGCACCTTCACCCGAAGGTCTCACAAACACTGAGCCACTCCCACAAACTCAGCCACCAGCCCCTGCTTCTGGCACTAGCTCTCAGGGTCAGAACCCCCCTGAGCAGCTAGATGCTATCCTCCAGAAATCCCTGCCTCTCATCACACCCATAATCACAGAAATTGTGATGAAAACCATTGATGAGAGGCTTCCCACACATATCCAACCTCTGGTGGAGGTTGCTGTTGCTAAAGCCCTTGCTGAGAGTCAAACCCCAACCAATACACCCAAAAAGGGGGAGACCTCAGTGCAAGGAAAGAGGAAGAGGGGAGAGGAGGAGCTAGAGGTAGGTAGAAAGGAGGTGGTTGAGAGGGAGAAGGTTCAGGAGACCAAGGGGAAGGGGAGGGAGGAGGAGGAGAGAGCTGAGAAAGAAGTGACTGGAATCCAAAAGGATTTCAGTGTCACTTATCAAAAGAGAGGAGAGGTGAAGAAGGTGGCTGATCCTGATCTAGCAGCCCTTGTCAAGGAGGCTGATGCTGAGCACAGCCGTTCAATGGACTCTGTCATTGAACAGCTGTTCAGGCAAGGCTTTGACAAGGACACTGCCTTGCTAGATCAAGAGATCAGGAATATGGAGAGAAGAGAGATTGAGTACCGATGGACTACTTATAGCCAAGAGGAAAGAAAGAAACTTGAGGCTATGAGTAGGTTCACTTCGAAGTACCTGGGCAGACCAGTCCTTGATGTCAAGGCATGGACCAGGAACAGACTCTTGGCAATAACCACCAAGATCTGTTCGGCTGGTGATTTCACTAAGGGACTGGTCGCTGAGGCCCTTTCTGAAGCAGGTGCTGGGAACAGGACACTGCTAGTAAAACAGACCAAACCAGCCCTTATTTCTAGGTTACTAGCAGTGCCTGCCAACATTCCACACCAACAACCACCAAACCACAACCCACAAAACCAACCCCTTCACCATCAAAACCCGCAGCCAATGATCCACCCTTGGTGAAGAAGAGAAGGGTGTTGAGGCTGCAAGAAGAAGAAATGAGGAGGATGAGGAGGATAGTCTGCCAATTTCAGCAGTTATACCTCTACCCAAAGCCAAACCACAAACCATCACTCCCACCTCACAGCAGGACACTGTGAGGGTAAAATTAGAAGAGGAGGAGCAGCAAAGGCGACATGATGAGGAAATGCTAAAAAGCATTGACAAATGCTATGCTGCTTCTACCTCTATAATGAACATGCAAAAAGAAGCTCTGAGATTATTCACCCTCAGACAAACCTTTCAATATGAAAAGGAGAGGGTGAGAACTTGGCCTGACCCAAGGGTGTCTCACAGGATAGTCAAGAAGGACATGCCTGTGAGATACAAGAGCCAACTAAAGAGAATCGTAGATGAAGAGATCTCTGTGGCTCTTGTAATAACACCCTGGGAAATAGTAGAGGAATTCGAGAAAGCTTATAGAGCCAACCAATCACCCCAAACAATGCTAGATAATAGGGTGATTAGGAAGGGTTTGGTCTATAAGAAGCTTGAGAATTTCCATAGGGATGAGCTCAACCTGCTGTTGGAGGGTAAACACCCTGATGAATTTGCATACAGGCAAATCACAACAGTTGAGCTCAAAAATGGTAGACAGGCCAAGTACATCTCAGAGCTGTACGGTCGGGAGGGATTGTTCGATGGTGTGCCTGAAGACCTGTCCAAAGAAGAACAAATGATCTTTCTTCAGGCCTACACCCGAGAATCCTACCGGCTTGTACGTGGGAGGTAGATCTCATGGATGGGGCAACAGCTCTGTGTCCAATTCCCCAAGACAGAGCTCCCATCCATACTTAGCCAAACAAACACTTGAGACTACCTCTCAGGCCAGTGCTTATCTGGGTCAACTTCTAATCTGATCTAGAAGGAAATAGACCAATCATTATGCCACCAATAAGTGGGACAACAAATAATTAGAGGTTTTGGCTGCATTGGTTCAGGGGGAGTTTGTTGGACCAAAAGAACCAATGAGCCAAGATCAGGAAAACCTCTAAGTCCCACATGACATCACAACAACTGCTGAAGACCCTCATCAGCTGTTCTGACAAAGTCTGAAGAATCAACAGCTGAAGTTCAAAGAACTGAAGTACAACAGCTGAAGATCCCAAAGTACTGAAGACAAGTACTGAAGTCTAAAGTACTGATAAACACAAGTACTGAAGACTTCAAGTACTGAAGACAAGTGCTGAAGATCAAAGTCTGAAGAACTGAAGAACTGATGAACAACTGCTGATGCACAAAGTCTGAAGACAACGACTGAAGACAACAGCTGATGACAACTACTGAAGTCATCAGCTGATGAAACATCTGAAGACCAAAGTCTGAAGACCAAGTGCTGAAGTTTCAGAGTTTGTCACAACAGCTGAAGAAGTCTTCTTCAGTTGTTGTGATGGTTTATTTTCCTTTCAGTAGTTTTATATTTTCCTTTCAGTAGTTTTATGTTTTTCCTTTCAGTAGTTTGTACAACAGCTGAAGAGTTTGTTCTTCAGCTGTTATAGTTCAGTAGTTGTAAACGACTGAAGAGTTTGTTCTTCAGTCGTTGTAGTTGTCAGTAGTTTACTTTTCAGTACTTGTAACAGATAGAACACTTAGGAAATTTTGTAAGAAGATGTCAGCTGTTGTGACATCTTCAGTAGTTGTGTTCTATCAGTAGTTAGTTTAATAATTGTTTAATGTCAGTGGAATCTGACAACGGTATGGGTCATTTGCCTATAAAAGGGCAGTGACCTGAATGTATTCCACGCCGAAACATGAAATAAACGAATATTATTCTTTCAAGGCAGAATTATTCTCTCTACATCTACTTTTGGTTTGCATGCAATATTCTTTATGTTCTTGCTTTAATTGCTAATATTCATGCTAAATCCGCTGCGAACACAATCTAATTGATCAAACTAGAGGCTGAGATCCTAACAGGTTGTGCCAGTTTTCTCGGTCGAATTGCATTAAAAAAACAAAGTTTGGGGCCTCGCCGGAGCTCGGCCAGAGCTCCGTCCAAAGCCGCCAGAAATGCGGGCAAAAGAAATCAAAATTTACACCTTCAGTCCCTGATGTTTGGGCTGTTGGTTAAAAAGATTTAAACCTTTTTCCAAGTTTAAAGTTTTACAAAACACCCCCCCTGAACTTTGTACTAACTTAAAATTTTATTATTATTACTATTATTATTATTATTATTATTATTATTATTATTATTATTATTTATTATTATGATTATTATTATTATTATTTATTATAGTTATTATTGTTTATTATTATTATTGTTATTGCTATTATTACTATTATTACTATTATTATTATTATTATTATGGTTATTATTATTATTATATTATTATATTATTATTATTATTATTATTATTATTATTATTATTATTATTATTATTATTATTATCATTATGCTAATTAATCCTTAAAGAATTAAAATTTTACGAACGAGTCCATGCACTTAAATGAAATGACAATATGAACACAAGGTATAATACAAAGATTCAGGATGTTACAATTTCACACTTAGAATAATTTCTAAGGCAGTGTGAAACTTCCGAAGCGTTCCACTTCAGTACACTTGTGCATGCATGCAGGAGAGACTTTGCGTGTTTGGGTTGCATCAGCCTTACTAATAACCTTACATTTCTGACCACAAAAGAATGAACTATCTCAGTTAGTGGGGAAATACATCAAGGAGCATGAGGGTTGGGTATATTAGTGATATCCGACTTTAAAGACAACATATGATTGTATGTTTCCGAATGGGTCGTGCGTCGCAAATTAGAAACACATATAAATAATGAAATCGATTGAAGGCAAAAGGATGAGTTTTCTTTTCAGATTTTGTCTATACCCCCATGTTGTACCTTTGTATAATCTAGTAGGATAGTGAAAATGAAGCTTTTGACTCGGGGATACTTTTCGGAGTTAGAAGTGAAGCTTGCAAAAGTTTATTTATTCCTATTGTGACTTAACATTTTAGTTTTCTTTGTTTTTGTCTTTTATTATAAGTAGGTAGTTTATTAATCATTAAAAATTACATTAAACTTGTTGGCGATCAAAATTCTTGTGTATGGCATGAGCATCTGGTGTTAATTAGGAGCTGAGCACGGTTTTTGCCATGATAACGTACATTCTATCTCATCATATGAGTCAGTGAAAATAGTTCTGTATAAATAAAATTTTTGTGTAACTTTTTAGAATCTCATACCACATGTGTAGTCGATATATCTCACCGAACCCAAAGGAAAAGGAAACGACACGAAACCCACAGTTACCATCATTGCTTTATGTTCTCTATTATGTATAATGTACGAATGAAAATTTCTTGGAATCTATGATAGTAAAGGGTAGTGATATGAAGATGATGAGTTATGCTATCTATGTATGATTTATGTCTTCGACAGCTCAACCCCATAAATTCATAGCTGACAGAATCATCTCTGGGTTGTTTGTTACTTAATGGAGTAACATAATCGAGTACCAAAAAGTCGACCAGGTAATAGAAGTCCTTCACTTTAACAATAACATCAGTTAATAACCCACGAGGAAGCTTAAGAGACAAATCTACCAATACTACCATGGTGCCAACTTTTTGTAAAGGGCCAAAATCATATTGGTCATACAAGCTTTCTTGTAGGATACTAATAGTCGTTCTAAGATCCAAAAGTGTCTTATTTATTTTAAAAACTTAGATAGAAATTAAAGGCGCTTCTGGGTCTTGGAGTTTTGGTGGAAGTGTTATGTAGGATCGGTTAAGGGATGGTCAATACAATTAGTCTCATAATGAGGATAATATTAGGACACTTAACAGATCAAATAAGGAACCGAGTTTATATGAAAGATACTAAGAACACAAGTAGCGAGACAGAACAAAGACGAACAGAACAGGAACAGGAACAGGAACAGGAACAGGAACAGGAACAGAACAGGAAAGAACAGGAACAGGAACAGAACAGGAACAGGAACAGGAACAGGAACAGGAACAGGAACAGGAACAGGAACAGGAACAGGAACAGGAACAGGAACAGGAACAGGAACAGGAACAGGAACAGGAACAGGAACAGGAACAGGAACAGGAACAGGAACAGGAACAGGAACAGGAACAGGAACAGGAACAGGAACAGGAACAGGAACAGGAACAGGAACAACAGGAACAGGAACAGGAACAGGAACAGGAACAGGAACAGGAACAGGAACAGGAACAGGAACAGGAACAGGAACAGGAACAGGAACAGGAACAGGAACAGGAACAGGAACAGGAACAGGAACAGGAACAGGAACAGGAACAGGAACAGGAACAGGAACAGGAACAGGAACAGGAACAGGAACAGGAACAGGAACAGGAACAGGAACAGGAACAGGAACAGGAACAGGAACAGGAACAGGAACAGGAACAGGAACAGGAACAGGAACAGGAACAGGAACAGGAACAGGAACAGGAACAGGAACAGGAACAGGAACAGGAACAGGAACAGGAACAGGAACAGGAACAGGAACAGGAACAGGAACAGGAACAGGAACAGGAACAGGAACAGGAACAGGAACAGGAACAGGAACAGGAACAGGAACAGGAACAGGAACAGGAACAGGAACAGGAACAGGAACAGGAACAGGAACAGGAACAGGAACAGGAACAGGAACAGGAACAGGAACAGGAACAGGAACAGAACAGGAACAGGAACAGGAACAGGAACAGGAACAGGAACAGGAACAGGAACAGGAACAGGAACAGGAACAGGAACAGGAACAGGAACAGGAACAGGAACAGGAACAGGAACAGGAACAGGAACAGGAACAGGAACAGGAACAGGAACAGGAACAGGAACAGGAACAGGAACAGGAACAGGAACAGGAACAGGAACAGGAACAGGAACAGGAACAGGAACAGGAACAGGAACAGGAACAGGAACAGGAACAGGAACAGGAACAGGAACAGGAACAGGAACAGGAACAGGAACAGGAACAGGAACAGGAACAGGAACAGGAACAGGAACAGGAACAGGAACAGGAACAGGAACAGGAACAGGAACAGGAACAGGAACAGGACAGGAACAGGAACAGGAACAGGAACAGGAACAGGAACAGGAACAGGAAGGAACAACAACAGGAACAGGAACACAACAGGAACAGGAACAGGAACAGGAACAAGAACAACATGATTTTCAAGAATGTTATATATTTCTCTCAAGTTCTATTACAAGTGTTACTAATCATAAGATAAATACAAGAACATGAGATACTTTATACTACATCCTACCGCCGGCTATACTTTAAAGCCAGTTGGAAACACTAATCTACATAACAAGATCGATGTATAGTTAAAAGACCTTTTAACTTGTGACTATGACATGACATAACTCACATCCTAATATATTACAAAAAGGATAAAAGTACAAAGTAGAAAGTTACAGACTGAAAACCATAATCTACAGTATACAAAAATATGAATCTTTTCACCAAATTGTATAAGTTGGTGAGTCTTCAGAGTGGTAGCGGAAAGTTGGTCAACTTTATGCAAAGTTGATCAGAGAAAGCATGTCTTCTCTGTCTTTGAAAGAAATCAGTCTTTAGTCTTTTGGCTTCTGAAGACTTTGTCTTTGAAGCTTTATAAGACTTTATCTTTGGCTTCAGAAGATTTGGTCTTTGGCTTCGAAAGATTTTACACTTAGAATATTTTCTTTGAAATGTGTAAAACTTACAAAGTAACTTCTACTCTACACTTCATGCATGCATGCTGGAAGCTCTTTGGTTGTTTTGGTTGCGTCAGCCTTTTAAGTACAACCTCACATGTTCCTAACAACACCACATTCACATTATCAAACAAATCAAGTTTCTTAGGGATTTTATGTTATTGTTTTTTTAGTACACATTTCTTTGATATACTTAGCATATGTTAGGATTTGACTAATTGCATCAAGAAAAGGTAAGTTAATTTTAACTTGTGTTAACAATTCCTAAATTTCATCTTATTGCAGACCACGTTTCTTGAGAACTGTTTTTGATTGATCAATTAATGCAGAAGGGTAAAGAATGGTATTATCCTCCATTCCCTTCTCTTGAGTGACAAATATGTTTGGTTTCACGCCTTCCTTTTTTGTTTTTTGAAAAGTCACCCATTTAGAAGGTTTGGGAGTAGTTACTTCCAAATCATTATCATGCTTATAAGTTTCACCAAGATCTTCAACCAATCGATCAACAAGTGGTGATGAAACAACTTTCTTGTCATAAACCTTACCAGTTCTAGTGACACTTACCTGGGCAATATGCACATTCTTCTTTAACCTAGATGTTTGATGTTGTGGGTTGACTTGGGTATTATTTGGTAATTTGCCCGGATCTCTTCTGTATGATTTTTCTGCCAATTTCCATGCTTATTTGGTTAATGTTGCTAATTGTTTTTCTCTTATCTCATTATCCTTCTTCATTTGTTTAAGTACTTCCAAAATAGTTTTTAGTTAAGGATTCATAGAATTTTCACTTGAGGATCTAGTTTGTTGGTTTTGACCTTGTTGCTGGTAATATTTCTGTTAGTATCCATCTTGATTGTACTGACTCTTTTGTTGATACCTAGCTTGGTTTTAGCCTTGTTGATAATTTTCTTGGTTGTAATTTTTTTATGACCCTAATATTGACTACTTCCTTGAAAGTTAGGGTTCAATTGAGTGTTTGGGTTCCCATACTTTTGGTTTTGGTGGTTACGAAGACTTGGATGATTTTTGTTTGAGTTCATATCATATGATTTCCTTGAATCTCCTTGAATTTGGTTGACCTCTTCACATATACCAAGGTTTGCTTGACATGTAAATGCAATATGACCAATATCATTACAAAGTTAAAATACCTCATATTCTTATGCCACATTTGCAACTCCGGCTAAAATATTCATGAGTGTGGCCATTTTTCTTTCCAACATTTTGAATTTGTCATCTGAGGTAGAACTATGTACCTCCTTTATCATTGGGTGTTTTGCTATTCGGATTTTTTTCGATTGCTTCTTGGAATTTACCAATACCATTTCTAAGATATCCCAATCCACATCCTTGTGGTTTCGTGCAAATGATCATCCACTTGTTGCTTGCACGTCTCTAGTATCATTAGCTGATAACCCCACGTAGAAAACTGATATATGTTCCCATTTTTCAATTATATGATATGGACATGTGCTTAACAATTCCTTAATCTTTTAAATGCTTCATAGAAAGTTTTGCTCGATTGTTGTTGAAATGTTCAAATGGCATTACGGGCATCATTTATCTTTTGTTGAGTATAATATTCTTCGATAATATGTTCTTGCATTTTTCGTCAATTATAAATGCTTATTGAGGGCAATGTAAGGAACCATTGTTTTGCCCTGTCTTTTAAAGTGAATTGGAAAAGGACCAACTTAATTTCATCTCAAGAAAAATCTTAACCACCTCCAAGTGTTAAGCATATTGCTTCAAATTCGGCTATATGTAAGTATGGTTCCTAGGTGGCTCTTCCATAAAAACTGGTAAGGCATGGTAATGTGTGTGGCCTAACCTTAAATTGTCTTCCTCTTTAAAGAGTTTGTACAATTAGAGACACATTCATAACAATGGGTGGGACGGAAATGGTTATCCATGTCTTGAACATGAAATAGTTGGTAACATTGATTACCAGGAACACTGTTGAATGATCTAATGCCTCCATAGTTATGATCTGGGGGTCTTGGTCCATTCCATGCTCCTTGACCCATGTTTCCATATAAAGGTTGTTAACAACCTCCTTAGCCCAGACCTCATGATCCTCTTGGTATACCTGATGTGTGATACACACACACACACATATATATATATATGTATATATATGTATATATATGTATATATATATGTCTATATATATATATTTATTAAGAAAATGGTTTTCACAAATTAGTTTTAAAATTTAGAAATTCCCTACTAAACTTCGTACAAACGGCAACTGTACCGGTCATGATATAGTAAAGTTAAGATAAGTCCAAATATTGAATCCGTGGACACTTTTGGCGGCTCTTGATAATAGACCTTTATCGACTTCTAACCTAATTAATTGGACTGTTTTCTATAATCATTAAAAAAATAATAAACAGTTTAACTAAACTTAATTAATCTAAACACGACAAATAAACCAAACAAATAAGAATTCAAACTTGGGAACCTGAATACGATCAAATATGTGAAATAACTACCTAGGTAGAAATCCAACTAACATGTAATAACATAAAGGTAATGACTCGTATGACTATCTCTAATTACGAATCTAGGTTTAACTAGATATGTTTCTACTCCCTAAGAAAATCAAAGACACGTGTGAAACACTAAATAGGCTTATTTAAATGTCTAATAGAAGATCACCCCTCGGTTTTCTATCATAATGTCTTTAAGATTATATTATACAACCCTAACACAAAGGACAACCTAATTAAATCCAATTAAATACCCTAAAACACTAACACTACAAATGAAAGACAAAACACACTCTCATAAAATCTAGACCTAATAAGTAATGGATAGGCAGTTTTAAGCAATATCTATCATCCTTAGGTTTTAGATAAGGTAGCATATTGAAAAACAAAATCAAAATCACAACCACAACTTCCATGATTAAAGATAATCAAAGTCTAAAATTAATAATATAAAGTAATTTATTTTAACATGCAAAACCTAATCTACATGTCACACAATCAATCAACATCAGGCATACACGAGCATAGTGACAACTTTTAAGCATAAAACAATATGCATGTTCATATTTAATTAAGACAATAATCAAGTTCTAAGATTGATATGTGAATAAATATACATTTTAACAATACATCTATTCCTCATTTGAAGCCTTTTTGTTACAAATTCATTTATTTATACACTTATTTGTGTCATATTTGAATGTTGTAGTTCCCAATGGTTATTTGATGATTTTTGATGGAAAGTTTAAGAAAAACTAAAGTTTGTAAATAAACGCTCCTGACACGGGCATGTAGGCACCCCTACATGGCCATGTCGTTATGCAACATGATGCTATGAAAAACTCCAGCCTACACGACTTACTTACTTATCCCACATGCCCATGTGCGAGCAGAATCGGATTTTTAACCTAATGTCAATCCCATTTCATCATAACTTTCAAATAATCTCAAACCCCAGCCTCTGTTACCCGTTTAGGTGATTTTAGGTCTACTTTAAGAGTTCTTGAGAGACTTGAAGGACAAGATTGAAGATTTCACACTTTCAAGGAGGATCTAACATCATTCACCCTATTTTCACTTAAAATTGGTTTGAAATTCTCTATATCTTCTTTGAGTTCTTCCATATTTCCACTTAAAATTGGTTTGAAATCGGTTTAGGTGTGTTTCTTCTAAGCCTCATGGGCTAAACACTTATTATCACTTGGATTAGATGAAACCTAGCATGATTTAACAACTTGTAAATGATTCTTGGTGTTGTTTATGTTAATGCTATGATGAAGCTTGATTATTGTTCAATGATTGTGTGTGTTTGTTTTAGTTTGATGAAATGTTCAACCTTATGGGTGTTATAAGCATGTTCTATTAGAAAACCTATTGTTCTTACAAGACTTATGCATATAATTGTATCTTTTGTATGTAATCATGTGGCATTTGACTAGGAACGGTGAATGAATGTTTAAGGTTTAGTAGAATTGGTCAAATGTGCATCCTTATGCTTATGTTTGAGAAAATATGGTGTAAGTCATGAATCACTCTTGTCATTGGTTATGACTTTTTTTTGTAATCATGGTATGATGTTTATGAGTTGAAGAGTAATTGTAGTTTTGTCTATTTTATGTAAGATGAGGTGGTTATCATGTGTTTATCGTGTTAGCTTTCCAAAAATTTATGAAATCAGGTAACTCTAACTGGAGTCTAACTCATCTTTAACATTGACATAATTATATCATTAGTTCATTATGGTATAACTTTAGGTGGTCATTGTGTATTTATCTTTCTAGCTTTCCGAATGGTTATATGTCTAGATAACCTTGACCGGGGTTTAGATTACTTCCATATATTATGTGTAAAAAATGATCTCATATTGAGTTTGTGCTAGTTGTTATTTTTATACTAAGTGGAGTCAAAATGCAAGTGGTATCTTTAATTGATTGTGTATATTCATCTTTATTTTCTTGCTTTGTTAGTTTATTTGCTAATTATTATACTTAATTTTAATATTCACTAATCCAAACTTAAGTGATTGGTTAAATAGTGATAATGATTTAGTATTGGGAACCATTGTGTCCATGGATCGATACTCTATTCTTGCCTAAAACTATACTACTATGCAATAGGTGCACTTACCTATTGTGTGTAGTTGGTTTAAAAGTAACAATCATTTCTTAAATTAAAACTCAATTGTGTGAAAGATCCTTACTAAAATACATATAACTTCACACACATCAAGTTTTTGCCGCCTTTATCGGGGACATGGTGATTTCAAGAAAGGTCGTAGTTGCTACTTTAATCATTTGTGCATATTTTAGATTCTTTTTATGTTTTATTCATTTTTTATTTTTATTTTATTTCTATCTAGTGCCCGTGATCTTCTTGTTTGAGTGTTCTTTGTAGTGACTCTTATGGATCTCGACTACAGGAGTTACTATAGAGCATACCATTTTAATCATGCGGATTACCATGAGGGTATTTGGTGCGATATATATGGTGGAGGTCACTACACACCAGAGTGTTGCCATTCTTAGGGGTGCTCCACTGATTATTTTGAAGAGTCGCATCCTTACATGAGAGTTCTTCTTGTAGCGCAGATCAGAGCCCCAAAATTAATGCAAGAGGATGGAAGTGAAGCCAAGCCTGTTTTATATTTTGATGTATTACAGCATGAATCAGAACTTGAGACGATAATGGATGAAACACAAATCCCACCTTCAATTCAAAGTACATTCGAGTTTAATGAGCCACAATTACTTTATCCCCGCGTGTTGACTAATGACAAGCAAGAAGTCAAGGAATCATAAAGAAAAGAACAACAGGAGGAGGTCATGGATAAGATGGAAGTGGTTCTCCCCGATGAGGATGGGGAAACCACAAACCACATTATCCCATATTGGGAGGAAAAGTTTGGAGATGAATTGGTGACCATACCTCTTGTGAAAGGGAAAGAAGAATGGTTCAACCCTGTTAGCGACCTTGATGATTTAGAAGCACTTATTTATGGGAACCCAACCGTGGTGATCAAGAAAAAACCACACCAAGAAGAAGATTTGCAAGTGGATGGGTTCACCGATGATCAAATGACCATGGTGATAACCGATCCCCATCCTTCCACCAAAGATAGCCGACCTATGATTGAGCATCATAAGGATTCCTTATATGAATCAAATGAAACCCGGGAGGGTGCAACCTACTTCATGGACCTACAACTTTTAAAGCACAACATCGATCCATCAAGCATTTCAATTCAAAATCTTACAGGAATTACCGCCAACTTCATTACATAAATTGTGTTAGGTTTGGTCCAGGCAAATTCAAATGGCGGTGGCACGACCTGTATAATTGTGTTTGTGTCTACTATTAGGTTTGTAACTAACCAATGATAAATGCACTATATCAAAATATTGGATGAGTTTTCAAGTATTATAAGACACCTGTTTGTTAATTTGTTCTATCACTTGCCCTAGAATGTTATGCATGTAGGACTGAGTCAAGCTAATGACTCATTAATAAACAAAGCGATTCCGGGAGGCAACCTGATGTTTTGTATGTCTTTCGTATTTGTTTGCTTCTGTGTATTTATTTGATTAGATTTATTTTATTTTTTAGTTAAAAATTGATGTTGAAGTGTGATTAATCTTGAGAATGGATGGTTTTAGTTGGAATCTTCATGCGCTGAATCACTTAGCGGTTATTTGAGAACTTGCAAGGTATTTTTCCAAGAATCTAATCAGGGTTTTTTTCATTCACTTTTTGTAAGGCCCCGTCCCGGGCACCTCACAGCTGGTCATCATCGCACTTAAAACACATCATTATGTAATCTTTACAAAAATCATGCAGCGAAAACTGTGAAATAGCTTTTCATTTTACTATGAATACTTTGCAAAGTAATACAACACTCATTACAAGTATCGTTGCTTGCATTACAATACAAAAGCATTAAACAAAGAATGCCATCCCAAAAGAGCTGAGTAGCCGCCTCGTGCCATCCTCAGCAACCTCACCTGCCAACTGGAAACACATAAAAAGTCAGCGTTGCTGAGTGAGTTCTAGTTTTTATAAATAAACATACTTTCCTTTCATTAAAACCGTTTCTTTACTTTTATGCTATCACACATCATACGTACACATAGATAATATCATTATTATCTTCATCATTCATTATCTTTGTTACTATATGGGTCTTGTCACACTTTACCCTCTTCACGGCACGCAACCATGATTACGGAGGTCGAGTGGCAAGGATCCTGTTTCATACTTTATCATTTCATTTCTTCCATTCATTACTTTCATTCGTTTATTCTTTAACTTTCATTCATTCTCTGTATGTCTTTAGCTTTCTTACTCTTTCATCTTTATCTCTTTTCTTTACATCTCCCATAAACCTTACCTTTCTGTATCATGGTACTGGACCTACGCCTATCATAGACCTTCTATAACGGTGCATCGCACCTCCTGGCCACAGTACCTAAGGTAAAGTTTAAGGGTACCATAGCCACATGCAATATCCTTCTGTATCGTGGTACTGGACCTAGGTCTATATCATAGACCTTCTATATCGGTGTACCGCACCCTCCTGGCCACAGTACCTAGAATATGCAACAATGGTTCTATACAATGGAAGATCCCAGTGTCAGGATTTTACCCTCCTCGTAGCACACAGCCACGATTACTGAGGTCACAAGACAGGGATTCCATTTCGAGTCTGTTGCAACAACAAGGTTGCTCACCTCCTATATTTGCTTGCAAGACTTTATTACTCTCATTCATTATTAATGCATGCATTCATTCATCATGTTCCTCTTTCATTATCTTTCACTTCATGTTACATAATACTTTCATTACATTTATTAATCATAACACGTAAAGCCATGGAAAGATAAACACGTATCGAAACAAGGAACATCGACATTTACCAGTCATCAGTCATCACCATCATACATGGCAACATCATACTTAACATAATATACATCATGCATAACATGAAACACTATCATCATCATGCCCAACATGACTTCTAAAGCCTCGACGACCACCTTACTCGTACTTACGGGAACTACCACATCATTACTTACCCCTGCTCTTTTCCCCGAAAGTCAGTAATTAAACTATGCCTCTCCTCGTACACAACAGCCCTAATTGGGTGATTAGGCACCCTTCAGTCCCCTAGCCTCCATGCGACTGAACATCATGCGAATGGACCTATGCGGATGAACACCTATGCGAATGAACCTCCAATCGTGCGAATGGACCCTCCATCGTGCGAATGGACATTATGCGAATGGACACCTATACGAATGAACCTCCAATCGTGCGAATGGACCCCCCATCGTGCGATTGGACACTATGCGAATGGACACCTATGCGAATGAAGCTCCAATCATGCGAATGGACCCTCCATCGTGCGATTGGACACTATGCGAATGGACACCTATACGACTGAGCTCTCAGTCGTGCGAATGAACACCTATGCTACTGAGCACCTATGTGATTGGGCTCTCAGTCGTATGACCTGTCATGCGACTGGACCCCCAGTCATGCAATTGAACCCAGTCGTGTGATTGAACCCCAATCGCCCTTCTGTCGGCCGATTGGCTCTCCGGTCGCATAGCCCTAACTGGGCGCAGACTGCAGTTCATCCCGAACTGCAGTCGCGATTTTCGACTTCCAAACCCTTCCAAACTCGTTCTAAGCCCAAATCAACCCTCCTAATCCTTAGGAAAGCATACTATGACACCATTCAAGCACGCACAAGCCCGAAATCACACTCTAAACACACTATACACAATCACACCCAAATGGGTCAACCACACATTTTCAAAAACGGGTTTCTATGTGTTCCAGCCCCAAAATCGGTTGAAAACAAGTAAAATAGGGGTCCTAGAACTCACACAAACTAGAAGAAGATGAAGAGCTTCGTTTGGACTTGCTACACGACGAGTTTCGAGCCCGAATCGACCGAATCAGCCTTTTTCTCATCTCTTTCTCTTCTTCTTCTCTTCTTCCTCTCTTCTCTCTTTTGGCTGTGTTTTTCTCAATAGTGGGGAGGAAGTGGCTGCCCTCCCCCTCTTAATCCCCCATATTTACATCTTTTCCCCCATTTTGGCAAGTTTGGTCCCCGACTTCGGACTTTATTTCTTTTTCTTCTTTCATCGGCTACAAGGGAAAAATCCGGGTGTTACACTTTTCTTCTTTATTTCGCAGAAAAGTGTCATTCCATGTTGACTTGGATCCCTTCCTGTGCTTCCACTGTACACGCATAAGAGGAACCACTTTATTTCGTAGACTCTTCTCTTTTCGATCAATGATTGCCACTGGTTGCTTCACATAGTTGAGCCGTTCTTCCACCTCGATATCCTCCAGTGGAACAATCATATCCTAATCTGCCGAACACTTCCTTAGATGAGATACGTGGAATGTAGGGTGTATTCCACTTAACTCATTCGGTAACTCCAATCTATAGGCCACCCCTCCTACTCGAGCAATGATTCGGAAAGGGCCTATATACCTCGGGCTCAACTTGCCCCGCTTCCTGAACCGAATGATACCCTTCCAAGGTGAGACCTTCAACATAACCCGGTCACCCACCTGCAACTCAATCGGCCTGCGTCGTTTATCGGCATACGACTTCTGTCTATCTTTGGCTGCTTTCATGTAAGCTTTGATCCTTTCAAGCTTCTTAGTCGTAGCCTCGATCACCTCGACGCTCCCTAAATCTTTATGACCAATATCACCCAACAACGGGTGTTCTGCATCTCCTACCGTATAGCATCTCATAAGGTGGCATGCCATGTTTGAATGGTCCTTTCTGACTGACCATCAGTCTGGGGATGATAAGCCGTGCTAATATGTATTCCCCATAGCGTCATGGAATTTCTTCCAGAATTTAGATGTAAACCGGGTGTCACAATCGGACACAATAGACACCGGCACACCGTGACGAGTCACAATCTCCTTAATGAAAAGATCCGCCAACCTCTCGGATGAATATGTCTCACGCATAGGTAGGAAGTGAGCACTCTTCATCAAGCGGTCAACAATCACCCATATAGCATCGTACCCTTTCGAAGTACGCGGCAGCTTCGTAATGAAATCCATGGTGATATGCTCCCACTTCTATTCTGGTATATCCAAAGGTTGAATCTTCCCATACGGCTTTTGATGCTCTGCCTTCAATTGCAAGCAAGTAAGGCACTTACTCACATACTCCACCACATCACGCTTCATACCCGGCCACCAATAATCTTTCTTCATGTCTTGGTACATCTTGGTAGCACTGGGATGAATAGAGTATCGATTCTTGTGAGCTTCATCTATAATCCTCATCCTTAGATCCCCAAAACGAGGAATCCACATTCGCCCGAATCGAGTTCTAACACCGAGTGTGTTTTCACCCAATTCCGCAACCAGACCTCTCATCCTTTCAGAGTTAAGACGATCCTCTTTTAAAGCCTCATCTTGAAACTCCTTAACTTGTTTCATCACATCAGAGGTCATGATCAGCTGGTACGCCTTCACCGAATCGGCTCGGGCCTTTCCTTCCGGCTAAGGGCATCCGCTACCACCGTTGGCTTTGCCCGGATGGTAATGCATCTCACAATCATAATCCTTTATGAGCTCCAACCATCGCCTCTGTCTCATATTCAAATCCTTCTGCTCGAAGAAGTACTTCAGGCTCTTGTGGTCGATAAGATGGTGCACTTAGTCCCGTATAGATAGTGCCTCCAAATCTTTAATGCAAAGACCACAGCTGCTAGCTCCAAGTCATGAGTAGGATAGTTAACCTCATGAATCTTCAACTGTCAGGATGCACATGCTATAACCTTTCCTCTCTGCATTAATACACAACCCAACCCCGAGTAGGAAGAATCAGAATAAACCACCAGATCTTCACTTCCATCGGGTAATGACAGCACAGGAGCTTGGGTCAACCTCGTCTTCAATTCTTCAAACGCATTCTCTTGAGCTTGACCCATACAAACTTTACATCTTTCCGGGTCAACTTGGTTAGTGGAGAAGAGATCTTGGAAAAGACTTGGATGAATCTTCTGTAGTAGCCTGCCAAACCCAAGAAACTACAGATCTCGGATGGTGTCTTTAGAGACTTCCATTGCATCACCGCTTCCACCTTTGCCGAATCCACCATAATCCCTCCGGATTCACCACGTGACCCAAGAACTGAACTTCGCGCAACCAAAACGCGTACTTTGAGAACTTGCATATAGTTTCTCCCTTCTCAACATCTCCAACACTTCTCGAATGTGACCGGCATGCTCTATCTCGCTCCTTGAATAAATCAGGATATCTTCAATAAACACAATCACTGATTTATCCAACATCGGCCGACACACTCGGTTCATCAGATCCATAAAAGCAGCTGGTGCATTGGTCAAACCAAAGGACATGACAAGAAACTCATAGTGACCGTAGCGCGTGCAAAAAACTGTTTTAGGAATATCCTGCTCTTTCACCTTCAACTGATGATAGCCAGATTAATATCTATCCTTGAAAACCAACTAGCTCCTTGAAGCTGATCAAACAAATCATCAATCCTCGGTAACGGGTACCGATTCTTCACTGTCAACTTTTTCAGCTCACGATAGTCTATACACATCCTCATGCTACCGTCCTTCTTTTTCACGAATAAGACCGGAGCACCCCAAGGAGAGATACTCGGTCTAATGAACCCTTTATCAAGCAGCTCTTGCAACTGCTCCATCAACTCTTTCATCTCTGTTGGAGCCAACCGATACGGTGCTTTGGCAACAGGTTGGGCACCTGGTATCAGATCAATCTGAAACTCAATCTCTCGGTCAGGTGGCACTCCTGGCAAGTCTTCTGGAAATACGTCTGGAAAGTCACACACAACTGGTACATCACACAGTTGTGGTGCGGGCGTATCCACATCCTTTACATAGGCCAAGTAGGCACTACATCCATGCCTCATACACTTTCCCGCCACCGCCATTTAGATCACTTTTAGGATCGTCGTGACCCGATCCCCATAAACAGTTACCGAACTCCCGTCAGGCGCTATCAAACGAATCATCTTCTTTCGACACACTATATTCGCCTTGAATTCCGCCAGCCAATCCATCCTAAGTATCAAGTCGAAACCACCTAAGGTCATCACAAATGGTCTAACCAAAAATTTATGACCTTCTAATTCTACATCACAATCCTCTATCAACTCTGAAATCCTGGTAGACTTACCTATGGTAGTTTCTACATCAAATGACGCATCAACACTTTTACTACTAACAGGCAGTTTAGCACAGAAAGTAGCAGAATAAAACTTCTACTGGCACCCGAATCAAACAACACAGAAGCTAAAGTTTGGTTCACTAGAAACGTACCAGACACACATCAAGGTCCGTCCTAGCCTCCTCTTGTGTCATAGTGAATGCCCTGGCGCTCGCCCTCGGTCCTTCACTCCCTGTCTTTTTCACCCCGGAACCCTCAGCCCTAGGCTTCTTACAATCCTTAGTCACGTGGCCCTCCACGCCACAGTTATAGCATCGGATCGCACGACAATCCTTGGCTATATACCCAGCTTCCCATATCTGAAGCACACGTTCGACCCCAATCTGCATTCCCCACTATGCTCTCTCCCACATTTGCCACACCTTTTCAGTCCCGTACCGGTGTGGCTACATGGCGGTCATCCACCCGTGCCTTCTTATTACTCATCGAGGCATTACCCTGACCAAACTCTTCCTATTCCAGCTCCTATCACCACCACCTTCCTATTACCTTCAGCTACCACCACGACAACCCTCTCATCATATACCCGCCCTACCAAGTCCACTACCGACCTAAACGTGCTCGATTGGGCAGCGATGATATGCCTACAAATATCCCTGGTAAACCTTGAATATACCTCTTGATCTTTCACGACAGAGGTGTCACCTGGTTCGGCACCAGACGTGCCATCTCATTGAACTTCGTGGTGTACCGTTGGTGTGTCATCGTTTTCCAGCTACAGGAACTCTCTCTCAACTTATCCATCTTTCGGTGAGGACAAAACTCCTTAATGACCAACCTCTTCAGCTCTGGCCATCTCATCCTAGCAATAGCCTGCTGCCCTCGGCTTGGACTATATTGTCCCACCAGCACAGAGCAGAGTCCATGAAAGAGTGGGCAGCAAACTTTACCTTCTGATCCTCCCGGCACTCGCTGATATTCAAAACAGCCTCCATTTCTCTCACCCACCGTGAGCAGCAGTAGCAGTGCCTTTACCATCAAAAGTAGGGGGCTTGTACCTTTGAAATGCCCCGTAGTTACTCGTGCTGACTCCTGCACAGCTGGTCATCATCGCACTTAAAACACATCATTATGTAATATTTACAAAAATCATGTAGCGGAAACTGTGAAATAACTTTTCATTTTACTATGAATACTTTTGCAAAGTAATAAAACACTCATTACAAGTATCGTTTGCTTGCATTACAATACAAAAGCATTAAACAAAAGAATTCAAGAGCTGAGTATCCGCCTCGTGCCATCCTCAGCAACCTCACCTGCCAACTGGAAACACATAAAAAGTCAGCGTTGCTGAGTGAGTTCTAGTTTCTATAAATAAACATACTTTCCTTTCATTAAAACCGTTTCTTTACTTTTATGCTATCACACATCATACGTACACATAGATAATATCATTATTATCTTCATCATTCGTTATCTTTGTTACTATATGGGTCTTGTCACACTTTACCCTCTTCACGGCACGCAGCCATGATTACGGAGGTCGAGTGGCAAGGATCCCGTTTCATACTTTATCATTTCATTTCTTCCATTCATTACTTTCATTCGTTCATTCTTTAACTTTAATTCATTCTCTGTATGTCTTTAGCTTTCTTATTCTTTCATCTTTATCTCTTTTCTTTACATCTCCCATAAACCTTACTTTTCTGTATCATGATACTGGACCTAGGCCTATCATTGACATTCTATAATGGTGCATCGCACCTCCTGGCTACAGTACCTAAGGTAAAGTTTAAGGGTACCATAGTCACATGCAAAATCCTTCTGTATCGTAGTACTAGACCTAGTCTATATCATAGACCTTCTATATCGGCGCACCGCACCCTCCTGGCCACAGTACCTAGGATATGCAACAATGGTTCTATACAATGGAAGATCCCAGTGTCAGGATTTTACCCTCCTCGTAGCACACAACCACGACTACTGAGGTCGCAAGACAGGGATTCCATTTCGAGTCTGTCGCAACAACAAGGTTGCTCACCTCCTATATTTGCTTGCAAGACTTTATTACTCTCATTCATTATTAATGCATGCATTCATTCATCATGTTCCTCTTTCATTATCTTTCACTTCACGTTACATAATACTTTCATTACATTTATTAATCATAACACGTAAAGCCATGGAAAGATAAACACGTATGGAAACAAGGAACATCGATATTTACCAGTCATCAGTCATCACCATCACACATGGCAACATCATACTTAACATAACATACATCATGCATAACATGCAACACTATCATCATCATGCCAACATGACTTCTAAAGCCTCGACGGCCACCTTACTCGTACTTACGGAACTACCACATCATTACTTACCCCTGCTCTTTTCCCTGAAATTCAGTAATTAAACTATGCCTCTCCTCATACACAACAGCCCTAATTGGGCGATTGGGCACCCTTCAGTCACCTGGCCTCCATGCGACTGAACATCATGCGAATGGACCTATACGATGAACACCTATGCGAATGAACCTCCAATCATGCGAATGGACCCTCCATCGTGCGATTGGACACTATGCGAATGAACCTCCAATCATGCGAATGGACCCTCCATCATGCGATTGGACACTATGCGAATGGACACCTATGTGACTGAGCACCTATGTGACTGGGCTCTCAGTCATATGACCTGTCATGCGACTGGACCCCAGTCGTGCGATTGAACCTCAGTCATAGATTGAACCTCAGTCGTGCGATTGAACCCAATCGCCCCTCTGTCGGCCGATTGGCTCTCCGTCGCATAGCCCTAACTGGGCGCAGACTGCAGTTCATCCCGAACTGCAGTCGCGATATTCGACTTCCAAACCCTCCAAACTCATTCTAAGGCCACATCAACCCTCCTAATCCTTAGGAAAGCATACTATGACACCATTCAATCACGCACAAGCCCGAAATCACACTCTAAAAACACTATACACAATCACACCCAAATGGGTCAAACACCACATTTTTAAAAACGGTTTTCTATGTGTTCCAGCCCTAAAATCGGTTGAAAACAAGTAAAATTGGGTCCTAGAAATCACACAAACTAGAAGAATATGAAGAGCTTTGTTTGGACTTGCTACACGACGAGTTTCGAGCCCGAATCGACCCGAATCACCCCGTTTTCTCTTCTTTTTCTCTTCTTCCTCTCTTCTTCCTCTCTTCTCTCTTTTGGCTGTGTTTTCTCAAGAGTGGGGAGGAAGTGGCTGCCCTCCCCCTCTTAATCCCCCATATTTACAACTTTTCCCCCGTTTGGCAAGTTTGGTCCCCCGACTTCGGACTTTATTTCTTTTTCTTCTTTCGTCAGCTACAAGGGAAAATATCCGGGTTTACACTTTTCTCACACCCCCTATCCATTATGCATTGCGTTTGTATATTTTTGGTACATTAAGGGCAATATACAATTCAAGTGTGGGGATGTGGTGGTTTTCTTTTGTTTTTATGAACATTTTGCTTGTTCTTCTATAATGCTGTCATTTTTACAAGTTATTTTAATTTAAATAAATTGCACCCATTTTATTTGTTTTAGGTCCTTAAACATGATTGCATTCTTTGACATCATAAAATTACGAGAAACCTTATGTATTTGGATAAACTTTTATGGAATATTCAGTGAGCATTACAAGTTGAATATATCTATGCTATATGATAATGCATAAAGGAAGGATACGTGCCAAATTTAAGATTTTTATGATTTTTAAGCACAAGTATAACATAATAAATAAAAATTGTAAGGGCACTTATGTCAATTAAACATTGCTAAAAACGTGGGAATTTTACGATATTTACACATTGTGTTGGGTTCAAGTACAAAGTAAACATTATGTAAAAAGTGTGAGAAGCAATCAGTGAGTGACATGTGGCATATTTTTAAAAATAGAAGGAGGGGTATTTTAGGAAGTCTAATTTATTGAACCCAAGCCTTCAATAAAATTCTGTTGAAGATTGCTTACATCTAATTTATTTGAACACAAGCCTTCAACAAAATTCTCAATTTATCGATTCAAACGGTTGACGTCTCATCTTACATCAATTTCAATTGTTGAAGATTCAAACGATCGAATTCATCTGTTGAAGATTGCTTTATGTTGTTTCTGTTGAAGATCGTGAGTTATGTTGATCTATTTGATTTCATCAGTTGGTACGTATGAAGACGATTATATACTGTATTGAAATAGTATGTTAATAATTTTGTCGTTTGGATCATCATTGTATCTATACTGTCTGATTTCTGTGAATTTTGTTATTGATTGACATCATCATTGTGTCATAGGTATCATCATTGTGTCATAGGTATCATCATTGTGTCTTTTTGTTCGTCATTGTGTCTTTTGTATTGTCATTGTGTCTGAATAAAACGTTATTGTGTCTATACTGTTAGATTACTCTGGACATTATCAATATGTTGTTGAACATATTTTATAAATATCAGGTGAGTCTCTATATGTTGTGTCTTTATGTTGTGTTTGTTATATGAATTTTGTTATTGATTGACATCATCATTGTGTCTTAGATATCATCATTGTGTCTTTTTGTTAGTCATGTGTCTTTTGTATTGTCATTGTGTCTGAATAAAACAATTATTGTTAATCAATTGGTTACGAACAAAGAGTTGTGTTTTTGCAGAGTTACCTGGAGGGAGCGAACGAAATGAAGCAAATTCAGTGTACCTGTTAAGCAAAGACAAAAGGTAGGCCGAAAAGAATGAAGTCAGCTCGTGAGTTAGGCATCGAACAAGCAGGAAAAAAGTTGAGAAATTGTGGGTTTTGCAAACAACCTGGTCACATTATACGCAATTGCAGTTTATATCTTCAAAGCATTAAGGATAAACAAGTTTCAAACAGCTCAACAGTTGATTCTATGCCTATTCAAGAATAGGATTCATTGTGTCATAAGATTATTGTGTCACATACTCATTGTGTCATTATATTCATTGTGTCATTATATTCATTGTGTCATAATACTCATTGTTCATGTTTGTTTGAAGAGTTTTTGTTTACGTTTGATTTTGAC
>CM044004.1:66275794-66458294 GCA_024085815.1 Flaveria linearis | reverse complement strand
ATTTCTCTTTGCTTGCATGAGCACATCATCCGGAAACTGGTCTCTCATACCATTTACAGCTGCAGAGAAGTCTCTCCCCCTGAGATGGATGGGTAGTTGAACATGGGGATGCTCTGTAGATCTCTCATATCTTGCTCCGGAAGGCTGAGCATGTCTTCCACATCATGGAAGTATTGAATCCTTCGAATCCCTCCAGATGTCCTTGATTAGTGCACAGTCCCAGTCTGGATCATATTTCCAGGCCATAATCCTGTTGTCTTCCACAGAACTGGGAGTTGTGATATGATCATACAACTGTACGAGAGTTGATTTCTTCTCAGTGATTTCTCGCACAGTTGTTCCCAGAGGCCATACTTTTCGGGGATCACCGCCCTTGGCTCTCTGATGAGTTTTCCTTTCCTTGTGCTGATCTTTGATTCAACAGGTACTGGATCAGCAGCAAGTTTGCTTTGTTCTTTTGGATGTGGAGCAGTGGTTCTGAACTTAACTCCCGTTTCCAGTTCCACTTTCATCACATGCTCCATCATCCTCCGCAGCTCACCAGTAGTTTACCTTTAAGTTCATGCGGTTGTAATTGTGACCCTGTAACCAGCAAGTCATTGTACTTTGAAAGTTTTGCTGTGTCACAGTGGCCCAAATCTTTCCTTATTTTCTCCAATGATTGAAAAGTGGTAAAGGCTTCATAATCACAATTGGGATTATGACCTTGCAAATTCAAATCTTTCAATGCATTGGCCATTTCTGTTCTGTTCATCCTCTCAACCATGGATACGGAAAACCATGGTTGATGAGGGTCATAAACATGCTGGAGTCAGGCCTCTCTTCCAAGATATCAGCAGTTGTTAGAAGGTCATCGGCCTTTCCACCTTATCAGCAGTGGGAGACTCCATCCTCGTTAATTCCTCCCACTCTTTGTCACTTTCTTCTTTTCTCGGAGGATACCTTCACAGCAGAAGAAACTTCTACTGAAGTGTGTAGGATCAGGAGATGGAACTTTTGATTTCTTGGGGAGCTTTCTTCTTCTGGTTTCTTTTGTGTGGCTCCAAAGTATTTTCTTTTTCGGGTGTAGGATATCAGCGGCTTAGTAGCTCTACCGATTGTTTTTCTGGTTCAGCACTTGAATCACTTTTGTTTTCAAATCAGAGAGTTTTCTTTTCAGGCTCTCTATCTCCAGATCCTTTTGCTTTATTAGCTCGGCCTTTTCATTTTGCTCTTGTTTTAAAGTTGCCTCCAGCTCCCGTTTTGTGGAACAATGCATCAATAATTTCATTGTTGCATTGTGCATCTTCTCTCAGCCTTTTTAAACTGGCATCCTTCTTTGTCAGTTCTTCATCCTTTTCTTGGATAACCCCGTACAGCTCCACAATTCTTTGTTTTCGCTTATTGGATTTAAGTACCAGCTTGTTGTACTTAGCAACCAAAAGCTTTTGCTCACAGGAATGTCACTGTCACTTAAGCATCTTCAGGTAAGCAGTGACATCCTGAGCAGTTTCTTGAACTTCCCATGTTCATCAGCATGTTGTACATCTTCCAATGAAGGTATTAGCTCGGATCAGCTGATGAAGGATGTTCTTCTCTATGGGTTGGTGAGAAAGGACAGTGCTGGTCAGATAACAATTCTGTCTCTCCTGAGTGTACGGAGTTGTACAGACTCAGTTACCTCAATAGGTTCAGTTCCAGCACTTTCCGGAGATTGATGTTTTGGGAGATTGGATTTGTTGTTGTGGAGAGAATGGTTGAGTGTGATGAGATGATGATTGAGAGGATGATGAAGATATTTGTACTGGTGATTGATGGTGGTGAATTGGGGAAATGGTTGGGTGTTAAGGCTTGCTGGTGATTCTGGTTGTTGAGGAGGTGATTGGCTTGGTGAATCATGTTGTAGTGGTGGTGTTGGAGTGGTGATTGTTGTTGGCGTTGTGGTGTTTGGTGTGGTGAGTGAGAAGATTGAGCAGAATCAGCAGATGATTCTGCTTCATCTGCCCATGCCAATTCTTGTGGCAGATCAGCATGTGGATCAATAACATGAGCAAACATAGGCATATCAGGACCTTCATACTTTCCACTAAGTTTATTCAGCACTGATTTGCTCAGGTGAGCTTGAACAAACACTTCTCCAACCCTGTTCAAGCTTGGGAGCTCTGAGTTAATCACCAATTGCAGGAATCTGGGGACATGTACATCTTCTCATCTTTTGTAATTGACTTGCTTGCACAAACAATTGAAGATGTATCTTGCATAATTGTAGTTTCCCTCGAACACCCCAATAATTCCTGATGAGATGTGTCGAGAAAATCGTTCTAACCCCGACTTCCTGTTCGACATGCACTTCAGGTAGGTGTGACATAAGAACCTGTACGGTTTGCACAGCCTACCCTTCTTGATTTCTCCTTTCTCATAATCACCATCGTACCCCATGAGATTGAATACCTTTTCTATGTAAACGTTCGGGTGTCCTATCTCTCTATCTCCGAGTTCAAACATCTTCGCAAGGTGCTTTCATTCAATCGAAGACGCTGACCCAGAACTTCAGCCACTATTACCTCCTCATCGTTTGTTCTTCCACTCGAGCTGAATTCCAGAATCCGATGATGTGCGCCTGATGGATCACAGGCTCAGCCGTCAAGGCGTAGAAGAGCCTGGATCGTCGGAGATATCTTATGATATCTCGACATCCTTCTGCGGCTGGATCATCAGCGTTCAAGAACGCGCACACATTGTGCTCTTTAGCAAATCTATTTGCCATCTGCAAAGAAAATCAAGTTAGAAACCATGCAGTTGAATCATTTAAGTGTTAATAATCGATTAAACGGTTCCGTATTGATGGTAAGACATGATTACCTTTGCAGTAACAGTAATCGGTTACTGGATAATGTTGATATTTTGAAATTTTGAAAAAGAGGGAAAATGGGCGATTTTCTAGGTTAATCTGAAAAAGTGCTCTGTAAAAGTGATAAATGAATTTTAAGAGTCAAACACCTTATTTATAGTCGACCAGATTAACTTCTTTTATTAATTATGTTGGGCTCACATTATGTTGGGCCCACTTTCATTTATTCCTTTATTGGACCCACTTCCATTTATTCCTTTCCGTATCCCAAGTGTTTAGAATGCATTATCTCTTCCGCAGAACATCTGCGGAACCTTGACATCTGCGGATGTCAACATCTGCGGAACCTTAAATCTGATATGATGCATGATTTTTTTGCTGCTGAATCAGAAATCACATATAATACTTCTACGGATGAGAGGTATTACTGTGACTTCTACGGATGCAGAAATTTCACTATTACTTCTACGGATGAGAAGTATTACTGAAACTTCTGCGGGGCTTAAAGTTTAGAAAACTTTAAATGTATGATATCTACTTAGTAGACTCAATTGTTTGATGTTGGACATTGTTGACTTCATTTGCATGGCAATGTAGTACAAGAAAGCAAGTGTCCTGTATCCTGCATTCATGTTAGGGCTCAAGATCCAATTCCTTCACATATAAATGTAAGTTAAAACAATTATCAGCTTTGTATTGTTTTTCATGCATGAACTACTCCCCTAAATTTGTGATTAATGTTAAACTATTGCATTTATCATAAATTAAGTTGTGAACAGACATGACAAGCATATGACATCCTAAGAGAGAGAAAATTAGTGAATAGGACAGATGAAACATCGTGCGAAAGCTCTTACAAGTGTGCATATATACATAAAGGGATCAGGCTATGGTTTGGCTTCTGCGGATGTTGTTTAGTTGTATTAATACGCACCAGATTGCAAGTATAAAGATCCACTTAAATTCAAACAAGAGGATTGTTACAACTAGGCATGCTATTTATCATGTTGTGAGGTTAGTTAATCAGTAGCAGGCATGGGTCCCACAATCAAGGTTTGGTAGACTATGTCTTCCGTAGGTGAAGCAAATCACTACCGGTCACACTTAAGGACTATGTACATTAAGTTATAATATCTATCTTGAGACGTAGTACAATCTCATGAATGCTTTGATATTGAAGCTCATTGAATTGATGTACAATTAAGCACAGTGATTCTGTTTAGAGCTGAGATATGATGTGTCATAGTCACCAGGTCTTTACTTACGTAAAACAAAGGTGAACTTAACCCAGGTCTTTGCTGACACAAAACAGAGGGAAAATGACAATCATACTCTTGAATCATAAGCCCAGGTCTTTGTTTACACAAAACAGGGGAATATGACGTTGCAAAGATAGGATATTATAAAGTATTTTACATAGTGTGCTTGGGTATGTGATTTAATCACATCAGGAGAGAACATACCTACTGAAATAGAAAATGGAATCCCACAGACAGTTACCTGAAGTTATTAGTTTGGCATGCTCTTAGCTTTGTTTCCACTCAAGATGAATCTACTCACATATCAGTAGCATATAAGGCATTGTTGAGTGGTTGTTGCAAAAACCAATATAGCTTACTATCATTCCCAAATATAATGCATGCACAGATGTTAAGTCATCCCTAACTATCACTCTCTACTAAGTCAGTCATATGCTTTTGTTGATTTATTCTAAGTTAATCATTCCAAAAATTCTATCAGAAAATAAATCTAACAGAATCAAATGCTTTAGTGAACAAATCAGCAAGCTGATTTGTGGTATCTACTTTGACTAACTTAATTAGACCTTTTCTGAACAATCTTAGAAAATGGTATCTAATTTCAATGTGTTTAGTTTTACTATGTTGAACTGGTTAGCAGTTATAACATAGCAGCTGAATTATCAATATGAATGGTGTGTGAAGGAAATTGTAACCATAATCAAGTAATTGGTTTTGCAACCAAAGAACTTGAGAGCAACCTGCTGAAGCAGCTATGTATTCTGCTTCAGCTGTGGATACAGAGACATTGGTTGCTTCTTGCACTGCCATGAAACAAGTCTTGGTCCTAAAAATTGACATCCACCAGTTGTGGATTTTTCTGTTGTTGTTACACCCTCCATAGTCACTATCTGAATAGGAGTATAGGCTAAAATCTCCATCTTGGGATACCAAAGTCCCAATGCAGGTTTGCCTTTCAGATATCTGAAAATCCTCTTCACAGCATTCAGATGGGACTCCTTTGGGTCAGATTGGTACCTGGCACAAACACAAACAGCAAACATTATGTCAGGTCTACTGGCAGTTAATACATTAAAGAACCGATCATTGATCTGTACAATCTTTGATCTACGGAATTGCCAGCGGGTCAGGCACTATCTTGTTATATTGTTGATGCTGGTGTCTTGCATGAAGTGGAATCAGTCAGATTGTACTTCTTCAATATTTGATGAATGTAATTCTTTCTTGGTTGATGAAATGCCATCTGGTTTCTGATGAACTTGTAAGCCAAGGAAGAATGTCAATTCTCCCATGGAGCTCATCTGAAATTCAGATTTCATTAAGTCTTCAAAGCTTTGACAAGCTTCTTGTTGGTTGATCCAAATATGATGTCATCAACATATATTTGAACAACCAAAAGATCTTGATGCTCTTGTTTGAGGAAGAGTGTCTGATCAATAGTTCCTCTCTTGCACCCATTCTTCAGCAGGAAGGATGATAGTGTATCATACCACTTTCTGGGTGCTTGATGAAGGCCCATACAAGGCTTTGTCAAGCTTGTATACTCTATGTGGATAATCAGGTCTTCAAAACCAGGGGGTTGTGCCACATAGACTTCTTCATCAATTTTCCCATAAAGGAAAGCACACTTCACATCCATCTGATACACTGTGAACTTCTAAATGCTGCATAAGCGAGGAAGACTCGTATAGCTTCAATCCTTGCAACTGGAGCAAAGACTTCATCATAGTCTATTCCTTCTTCCTGAGTGTATCCCTGAGCAATGAGTCTGGCCTTGTTTCTCACTATGATACCTCTGTCACCAGCTTGTTCTTGAAAAGCCATCTTGTGCAATTGGATGTTGACCTGAAGGCAAATCGACAAGAGTCCACACTTCTGTTTTCTGAATTGTTGCAACTCTTCTTGCATAGCCTCAATCCAGCTGTTGTCTTCAGTGCAGCTGTGATTTTGCAGGGACTGTCTGGGATAAAAAGCAGGTGAACAAACAATGTTTGCCACACCTCCTTTGCTCCTTGTGGTTCTAGCATGCAGGTCCCCAATGATGTTGTCTGTTGGATGAGATTTGTGACTCTGCTTGTTGAAACAGCATCAACTTGAACTGTGGAGTCTAAGTTTGAGAAGCCCATCGAAGCAGATGGTGTCAGCTGAGAAGTTGAGTCATGAAATAATCAAAAGGCTCATGGTCGTTCGGATCAGCTTGTGTTTGATTGGCTGCTTTGTCTTTTTCCGCAGGAAGTTCTACGGAAGCAGTATTTTGTTCTTCTGCAGAGGTTCTACGGAAGCAGTATTTTGTTCTTCCGTAGGAGGAACTTCAGCATCGACGGATGCATTTTGTACTTCCGTAGGAGGTACATCACCATTCACAGATGAACAATGTTGGTCAGCTTGCAATGGTTGTTGAGTGAATACCTCCTCTCCATCTCTAGCATCAGTAGTTGCACCAGTATGTATATCTACGGATGTGGGAACATCTGCTGATGAATTTACATGTGCTGGGGATGAAGAGTTTACTTCTCCAGAAGTAACTTCATGCTGCTGACTTGATCTCTGCTGTGGTCCAGGTGACACTTGTTCTCTTGGTGGGTCAGCTGTTAAAGGCACTTCATTCACACTTGGGGCACAAAGGGATAACATGTATCCGCAGCACCTGCGTGATCAAATAACCAGTGTTAAATGATTCAGTTAATGCATCTATATCAATAACCAAGATGATCCTTTTACAGTGGTAGTAAACATGGATTCATCAAAAGAAATTGGGAGTCTCTTCAACTATGTTATGTTCTGGAATGTACACCCTATATGATTTAGAAGTGGATGAATATCCAACAAAGAAACCATCATAGGCTTTTTCAGAAAATTTTCCCAATTGTTCTTTAGTGTTTAAAACAGACACATGACACCCAAAGCTCTAAGATATCCTATAAAAGGTTTTCTTTTAAATAAGAGTTCGTAAGGTGTTTTATTATGTTCTTTGACTATCAAAGTTCTGTTTTGAACGTTGCAGGCTGTATTCACAGCTTCTGCCCAGAATGTAATGGGCAGCTGAGAATCAGCTAGCATTGTTCTGGCTGCTTCTATCAGTGTTCTATTTCGCCTTTCAGCCACTCCATTTTGTTGTGGAGTTCTTGGGGCACTGAATTGTCTAGCTATTCCTTTAGTCCTGCAAAAAGAATCCAAATCAGCATTAACAAATTCAGTTCCATTGTCACTCCTAAAAATTTTAACTTTTAAATCAAGTTGATTCTCAATCTTGATCACAAAGTCCATTAATGTTTCAGATGTTTCACTTTTATGTTTAAGAAAAAGACCCATGTAAATCTAGTGAAATCATCAACTATCACCAAACAATATTGCCTTTTTCCAATGCTCAGCACATTGGTGGACCAAAGAGATCCATGTGAAGCAATTTGAGTGGTGTAGTGTTTGTGTTGATTGTTTTGGATTTATGAGACACTCTGTGTTGTTTTCCTTTATAACATGAAGAACAGTGATTAGAACAATGAAATTCTTTGTTTGGTAATCCAATGACTAAGTCATTTTTCACCAATTTATTCATGTTCTTCATGTTGGAATGCACAAGTCTTCTATGCCACAATTGAGATTCATCTTCGGACGATTTGGATAGTAGGCATGTCTCATGTTGTGTGAGTGTTGTGTTGTTCATATCCAAGATATATGTGTTGCCTTTTCTTGATGCTTTAAGAAGTATCCAGTCTTCTGGAACTGTAAAACCTGGCTTAAGAATGTAACAGTTAGTGTTATCAAATAGTGTTAAATAATTTTGATCACAAATTTGGGAAACACTAAGTAAATTATACTGCAAATTTTCACAGTAATTTACTTTTTCAAATGTTAAAACACCGTTAGTTACCATTCCCTCACCAACAATTTTACCTCCCTTCTTATCCCCACCAAATGCCACATAAGAGGCATGTTTATGTTTGAAGTCATGGAGAAGTGCACAGTTGCCTGTCATATGTCTGGAACAACCACTGTCAACATACCACTTGTTGTCAGCTCTCCATGATTGTTCCTGCACACAAAAAGAAATTAGTTAGTCTTGACAACCCAAGGCTTAATTGTCTTGGATTTGCCAGATGTGTCAACTATAGTTACTCCTTCATGAATTAATCTTGAAGTTTCATTATTAGTTGTTTCTTTTTGATGTGATGGTTGTGAGGATGATTCTGTTGAAGATGATTCAGGTTTCTGAGTATCTTCAAGCTTATTCGAGTCATTCTTCAACTTGGCTTGTTTTGGTTGTATTTTAACTTTGAAGAGAGTCCTGTAGACTTGAAAGTTTCTTCATCTTTCTGCTTTGATTGAGACACAGGAGTTCCTTTAGCAAAGTTATCAAAGAAACCATCTGCTGCTTCACTTTGTTTATCTGTCAAATCCACCTTTTTGTGAGGTGTCTTAGACTGTATTGGTGCTTTCTTTTTCAAAGTCTTTTCCGCAGCAGAGAGTCTTTTCTTTGACTTTTGTTGTTCTTTCTGAATCTTTGTTTCTTTGTCACTTTCTAAGGCTTGAGAATCTGATTCAGATGATGTATCTTGTGACTTCTTTTTGCTCTTTTTCTTGTCTTCTTATTAAAATAACATTCCTGAGTGGAATGGTTATTTTTGTCACAAATGGCACAGTGTTTGTTGAAGAAACAATCATCAGTCATGTGATTGTTCATATTGCAAATGGAACAATAGCTGCTGAAATAGCATTCATCAGTATTGTGATTCTTCATATCACACCATTTGCAATATTTTTCTGAATTTTCTTCAGATTCAGCCTTCTTTTTGTTGTTCTTTTTCTCATTCGCTGAAACTTCAGTTGATTTCTTCTTGTTTTTGTTTGGAGCATCATCAGCTGTTACTTGTTTGCCTTTGGCCGCCATTTGTTGCGTCATATTTTCCTTTTTCTTTGCATGTGTGTGAGGCTCTATTGTTACCTTGTCCGCTTGATCAGCTTCTCTTTTCCTTTGCTTTTCTGCGGATTCAGTGGTTTTTGTCTTCCGCAGATGATTTACGGACTTGGCAGATTTTGCTTTCCGCAGATGTTCTATGGAATCCTCATTCGTTTTCCGCAGGTGTTCTACGGATTCTTCAGTTGATGCTTTCTGAGGATTCTTGTTTGATTGTTTCTTACCTTTATCAGGAGATGACAAAGGTACCTTTGTGCTTGATCCGCAGCTATCAGTCTTGTGAAGATGCAGTTCTTGTAATCCTTCATTAAGTTCAGCAATCCTCTTGCAAATGGTCTTCAGCATATTCCGTTGCTTTGGCGGGTATTGCAACTTTGATTCTTCAAGGACTCGCGGAAGACCAGTTTCAACTTGAACATTCTTACCAATGTTCAGTTGATCAGTATCATGTTCATCAGAATCATCCAGGTCATCATAGTTATCTAAATCTGATTCATTATATTTAGTTGATTCTGATTCAGTAGATTCAGTTTCACTCATCTCAAATTTATTGTTGTTTGTTTGACTATCTTTGATGTCAACTTTGGTGCTTTGCACAAAATGATTTGACAAATTGTTAGTCATTGTTCAGGTAAAGGTGTGTAGTTATTATTAACAGGTGGTGCAACAGCATTATAACCCAACCCGTACCTGTTCTTTGATTCAATATGAGAATTTAGCAATTCTCATATTGCTGAGATGATAGTTGAAACTTCTGAAGTTTCACTTCAGTGGATGCATGATCAGCCATGGATTTTGTTAAGGAAGTGGTCAGATGCTCAACTTGGGCTTTTAGGTTGTAGTTTTCAGAAACATATTTTTCTAAATCTTTTTGTAAAGAGTTTATTTTGATTTGATATATCTTTGTTCTCTTAAGTGTGATTCATTTAAAATCATAGTTTCTTTTATTTATCAGCCAATTGTTGAGCATGAACTCTATATCTCTCAACTTCCTCAACACATGTTGATGAACATAACCTGTCTTTTACCTCTCTGGCCATAGGAGGGACTTTGTTTTCCATATGTGCCATCAGTGCTTGATTCTCCTCTATCACTTCCTTCTCATACATGCTCCAGTCACATGTTCCATCCTGAAGTATGATCAGACCTGTCTCCTTAGAGTTGCTTGGTCCTGCTGATGTATTTGTGGCTGGTGGGGATGTGAGCTGAGGTTGTCTATGTAAGATCTTTGAGAGGTTGGATACTGATTCTGATAGTGTTGTTGCTGCTGATGTTGTTGCTGCTGCTGCTGATGCTGTGGAGTTGATTGTTGGTTGCATTCTCTAGAAAAGTGACCATAGAGATTGCACTTGTAACATCTGACTTTAGACTTATCAACTCCAATCTTCGATGTTTTGTTTGCTGCTGCCAGATTTTTATTTCGTCGAAGATATTGCTTGGCTCTGTAAGCAATCATTGCCATCTGCCATTGTAGATCCATCTCTTCTACAACATCAGGAGGGAGTTCCTCCAAATCTTGTTGGCAGATGTTTGCTGCTGTAAGGGAACTTCCAAGATATGCTTGAAAGCTAGAACTAAAAGCTGCAAAGGCTGCTTTTTGTTCTTCAGAATCCAATATCACAGTTATTGGTTCTGAATTTGCTGTTGATGATGGCTCTCTTTTCTCTGTAGATTTAGCCTTTTCCTTTTGATTTTTACTCTGAGATGACTTTTTAGTGGGTTTGGAGGCATAAAAACTTACTTCCTCCTCGTCATCACTCAAAGCACAAGAGTTATCATCTTCATTATTAGAAATAAATGCACTTCCAGCATTCTTTGTTTCCTTGAAGTGATAAGGTGAGACATGAGTTCTCACACTCTTGTTTCTTGATTGTTCATCCAGTTCAAGTGCTTCTACTTTAGCAACCAATGTATCTAGACCAGTTGTCTTGAGATCAATGGTGTTCTTGAACATGGAGACGGTTTGCTTCCAACTTTCAGGCAAAGTATGGAGCATCTTCTTGTTAAGTTCCTCAGTTGTATATTTCAACTCCAAGATGTTCATCTCCGTAACAAGTTGCATAAATCTATGGAGTTGCTGAGGAATTGACTCACCCTCAATATGATGAAAGTTTCATATTGTGATCTAAGGGTGTCTTTCCTTATGCTTCTGATCTCATCACTCCCTTCACAGAGAGTGTGAAGTATCTTCCACAGGGAATTGGCTGTTTTATAGTTCTCGCACCTGATCAAGATTTCTTCAGGTAAAGCCATACTAAGCAAGCTGTATGCTTTAATATCGACTTTGACCTTCTTGACATCATCAGGTGGCAAGTCCTTAGTGCTGATTGGCTGATTTTTGTCATTATAATCCGGCCAAGAGTGGGTGGAATATAAGGACCTTGTGTGATGGACTCCCACAAGTCAGAATCTGTGTAGTTCACATGATTCCTGAACTTGATCTTCCAGGATTTAAAATCAGCTTTTGTTTCTAACTTTGGTGGTTGATAAGATCCTCCTCCAAAATTACTCATGTTTAATTCAAACGAATCAATAAAAACTCAAAAGCGAAAATTGACAGATCTATCAAAGACCCAGATCTAGTATTCAATTGATTTGAATATAGATCTAAATCAAACAAGCAATGAGAGAGTGCTTGCTGAAAAATCAGTCGTTGATTTAATTGTTTGAGAATCAATTAAACAATTTTAATACTGATAGATCAATTGATCTAAATCAATGAGCACCAATGCTCTGATACCACCTGTGAATCCAAGGATCGCAATTCAGGAATTATCAGTATTAAAATAAATCAATTTAATGATCGCGGAATTATCATTAATTGACGTTTAATTGTTTATAATGATCAATGATGAACACAACCACAGAAACACAATAAACACGAAATCTATAATAATTCAAATGTATTTCATTAACTATAATGTAATGATTACAAACGATAATGAATAACTATGAACAATCGAATTTGTGTATCGAATGATGTTTGATGTTGATGTGACGGCAGCTAGGGTTGCACAATGAACTCTTGACAGCCGTATAATTGATTGATTGCGTTCACCGAGATGTGAAACCTAGGACTCATATTTATAGATGATTTGAGTCGGTTAAGGAAACACCGGATCTCTCGGGATTTGTTATTGATTGTGTTGACTTGTTAGACTTCTTGGAGTTGTAATCGCACAAGTATAATGTTCTTCCGCAGCAATCTTCTCATCCGCAGAACATTTGTTCTTCCGTAGATGACTTAGTCTTCCGTAGCAAAGTTGTTCTTCCGTAGGAAATTCTTCTTCCGTAGGAGTCTTCACTTCATGGTATTTGATCATCCGCAGGAACATGTACTTGGTCATTTGGTCTTGTAAGAAACATATCTACGGATTAACAAAGTTGTTCATCCGTAGATGTTTCCTACACTTGGTCAATTTCAGTAAATCCATCCAAGTATATTGTTTTTCCTGTCAAGTCACAAATCAACACACATACATATATGGGTTAACCTATAGATTCAAATCACATATATATATATTTTGACTGTTACAAATGTTAATTACAAGACTTGATTTTCAAGTACTAAGCCTATACAAAATTGATCTAGCCCTATACAATCTAGACCTAACAATTATTAATATCAATTATTTTAAGATTTTACAAAATTAATTTTTTTTAAGTTAATGAAAATTACGAGATGTTGCAGTCTCCCCTGCTTTGGGAAATTTCGTCCCGAAATTTGTTCTCGAGGAGGCTGAACGGAAAGATAAGGATTCTGGGATTTCATTTGGTTCTCACGTTCCCAAGTGAATTCTGGGCCACGTTTAAATCCCAGCGGACTTTGACAATCGGTATTCGGCTGCGTTTGAGTTGTTTGACTTCCCGATCCATAATTTCCACAGGTTTCTCAATAAAGTGCATAGATTCATCAATCTGGACTTCGTCGAGTGGAATGTGGAGATTTTCATCGGCAAGACATTTCTTGAGATTTGACACATGAAACGTCGGATGTATATTGCTGAGCTCTTGGGGTAGTTCAAGCTTTGTAGGCCGCTTTCCCAATTCGCTCGAGCACTTTGAATGGACCCACGTAACGAGGTGCTAGCTTCCCTTTCTTTCCAAAGCGAATCACTCCCTTCCAAGGTGATACCTTAAGAAGTACGAGATCACCGACATTGTATTCCATGGGCTTACGTCTTTTGTCAGCATAATGCTTTTGACGATTTCTAGCAGCGATCAATTATCACGGATCTTATGAATTTTGTCGGTTGTTTCTTGTATCAATTCCGGACCAGTAATTTGTGATTCACCAACTTCAGACCATACAAGGCCTCAAATGGTGCCATCTGTTGGTCTGGTAACTGTTATTGTAAGAGAATTCAATCATGGAAGATAAGAATCCCACGATCCACTGAAATCAATGACACAAGCCCGAAGCATATCCTCGAGCGTCTGTATCGTTGCTTCAGTCTGACCGTTGGTTTGCGGTTTATAAGTTGTGTTAAGATTCGGTTGAGTTTCGAGAGCTGATTGGAGACTTTTCCAGAAACGAGAGATGATGCGACCATCACGATCAGAGATAATATCTTTACTTGACACTAGATTGTTTAAGAAGACTACCATCACGTAATCAGGTTTTGATGATAACTCACAATGAAAGTCGATAGATAAGTAATAAATGGTTTGATGTAGCTAGATCGAGTCAAAACATGAGAATAAAAGAAATCGATTTAAGAATTTAAATGTTCCAAGCTTGGAATCAAAATCAACCTAAAACGATCAGGTCTCTGTTCAAGTTCAGAGATCATGCTTTGGCTTGATAGGTCGAAACACTAACATTATTTCACCCTTCAAGTTAATACATGCGTCTCGTCACTTGATTACAACCATGATAAGTTGGAGATCAAGAAATGAGAATAGTCATCAAGGTATGGTTTTCACCCCTAACTTGATGGTGTACGCTCAAGGTATGACCACTAACTTACCAATCAAAAGTTTGATCTGAGGATCTACAGAAATAAGATGAGATAACTCACCATTAAGGTAAGGGAAATCACTCCTATCTTAACGATGAATTTTTTTACTAAAACAAAATATAATAAGATAGACTTCCTCATCAAAATCCAGAATTCACTCCTACTTTGACGAGGTCGTTTCATTTGAAAAAATACAATCCATAAAAATGAAATTATCATCAAGGTATGAATTTCACGCGTATCTTGATGATTGAGCTTGATATAACAAGAAAACAATCGAAGATTGACATTTGTCACCAAAGTACGGGTTTCAATCCTATTTTGGTGAGATCATGTCATTTGTGAAATGCAAGTTCCAAAGTGAATAGTTGAAGTCAGTCCTCGAGATAAGGAAATCACCCTAATCCAGAGGATGAAACTTCATAAAACACAATTGAAAACCATTTATTGAAACGAATAAGGAATCATCATCATAGTAAGGGAATCACCCCTGTTTTGATGAGTTAGAATCATTTAGGAGATATGAGTGTCCTTAGTCATTGGTTGACTTGCAAACTCTTGCATCTCCCACGGTGCAAACGGTTCAAAGTTCGACTTAACAACGAAGGAAAAATATTTCAATTAGAAATTTAGAAATTTTCAAATTACATCAATGTAACAAAAGGAAATCACGATTACAAATCTTGAATTAAATCAGAAAAACGAAATCAAGGACAAGAATTATTCAACACCACATCATTGGTGGCTTGAGCTTGTTGAGTATTGATGTTGAAAGCACGTCCTTGAGCCGTAGGAACTGGGATGACAAGTTGAGGGCATCGATTGCGAAAATGGTTCGGATCACCACATTGATAGCATGCACGACCCTGGGTAATTGCAGGAAGATGTTGGTGAACTGGTGCATTAGTCGGAGCTTTAGCAGCACTCCTGCACACGTTGAATGTATGACCCAAACGACCACAATTTGTGCATTGATGACATTGAGTGTTAGCGGGATGATGGTAATGCAGATGTTACACAGTGGATGGGGTCCAGCGTATGGCTTTCTCATCAACGATTGGTTGTTTACTGCTGGTTGACGAGTTGGAGGGACTTGATTAATTGGCACAGCAGGGGTAATCACAGCAAAGTTTTGAGAATTGGCCTTCCTCTTCTTGTTCTTGGAAAGCTCGGCTTGGTCGGATTTGACGGTTTCATTAGGAAGTTTATCGGTATTCTTCTTCGATCCTTTCTTGGTTAAGGAACCAGCTTTTACATGATTATCGGTTAACTGTGCAGCCAGCCTGATAGCATCTTCTAGTGTTGAAGGATTCCTTCCTAGCACCGTATCCTGTATCTGCATGGGTAGTCCACCAATGTATTTCTCGATGGCTCGGGAGGTAGGGGTAGCAAGATGCGGTACCAAAAGGCTCAGTTCGTGGAATCGGTTAGTGTATGCGAGGTTCTCGCCACTGTCTTGGGTTAATTCCCAGAACTCAGCTTCCAGTTTCCGGACTTCGTTTCTTGGGCAGAACTCTTTAGTCATGAGCTCTTTAACTTCAGTCCATGTTAAGGCTAGAGCAGTTTCAGTTCCACGGGTTCGTTTCTCTCCGTTCCACCAAGTAAGTGCGCGTTTCTGAAGAACACTTGTCGCATACCGGACCTTCAGATTTTCAGGGCATTCGCTGTTTAGGAAAGTGTTCTCGATGCTTTCGAACCACTGCAGTAATCCAGTAGCACCTTCAGTTCCACTGAACTTAGTGGGGTTGCAAGAACTGAAATGTTTGTAAGTACAAGTTTTGGGAGGGTTTGGTGCAGTTGGGTTTTGGACAGTATTGTTGCCTTGGTTCAAATGGGTAAGTAGAGTTGGGATGACCGCAGTAACTTCACGTGCTACAATAGCAGAAATCTTACGGCCAGAGTTTCTAGATCGTGAACGGATTCGACGAGATGACATTCTGAAATATCATTGAGATAGTTTATGAGAATTGGGTAATATGAGCTATACAACATGAAAACGAGAATCGAGAATTTGGCATAATAACGATGATATGTTCCGAGTGTAATCGTTTGATTCGTAAATCAAAGCGAGTACGTTGACTAATCAAAGTGTTATGTCCAACACAACCTTATTGAAGACATGCGTACCTATAAGCAGATACTCATCCCGAGGGTTCCCAGGTAAGGTAATCAAGTTGTATGAATACCTTGCCTAGACAGAACACCTTAAGATACAGGTACCCCACTCTTCCAGCATTGCATGTTCTCGGTCATGTGACACGGACTTTGACGAGATTTGAATAGCATGAATAACAATCGAGTTTTGGAGTTTGAAATCACTTGAATTAGGCACACAATGCCTTAGAATATGATTTAAGATTTGTGTGTATATTGATAAATTCAAAGTATAAGAAGAATCACATAAAGCAGATAATCACATAATCAAGTATAAACATGTAAGGCACATAAAATCCTATCTAAGCATATAAAATACATGAGAGGACTCATGTGTGGAGGTACTTAGTTATAGTCTAGGTCATTCCATTTCTAATAACCTAATTCCCTATAACCATGGCTCTGATACCAATCTGTCACACCCCGACCGACGGCGGAATCATCGGAGCGGACGAGGAAATGATTGATTGTTCATAACTCATGATTGTCTAATAGTGAAAATAATATTAATATCAGATTACAGGATAACATGAATTTAACAGATACAAATACAACAGTTAAAGTCACAAATAGTAATTGTATTTTGTTTTGACTAAGTCCAGGTCTTATATGATCAAGTAGAAGTCCACTAGCTTGCTTAACCTGAAATCATGTGAGAAAATAAAGTCAGCTAACGAATTAGCTGGTGAGTAATCATAGTTTTGAGTATACATATAGATTGATTGATTGATTGAGAATAATTCAATTCACAAGGTAACGTTAAGACTTATATTGCAATAGTAAAGCATATAGATAAACCGACACAATAACAACCCCTTGACTTGACACTTGCATATAATAGACTCCACACATAAACCATAGATTGACTCCTGCCTCTGGCACAATCACCACTCGACTATTCATATGGGGTGGGTTTGTATAATCACCACTCGTAAGCCATGTGGGGTGGATTATCCCAAACCAGTAGATCTACCATTGATACCAGGATTGATTGATTGATTGAATTAGGGTTTTACTGTCGTCCGGTTTATCATAGTATGTTCACATAATTGCAAGTAATAACATAACCTGTCTTGAATTGAATTTAGAATGAAATAACAATAGAATATCATGATTGAATATATTGTATCACATGATTTCCCCCAAATAGGAAATGATATAAAAAGGGGATATGAATACTCACTTGATTGATGAGATTGGATTTTGGACGTGATAGGTTAGACACCAATGATTTCCTTACGATTAACCTAAGGAACGGTGTCTCGAATTAGAATAATATGATTGGGAATGTATTAGGATTTCCATTGGGTCTTTAATTTATTTAGTTTGAATATCTTGAAATACGTAAAATGAATTTATTGATAGTATTTATGTTTAGAATTTAATAAAAATAATTGTATCAATACTCGTAATTGTTTGGTTTATTATTAAAGTGTGGAAAAATAAATAACTAATTTTATTAATCAATTATATGATAATTAATTAATAGGTTTAATTATTTAAAAGAAATGAAATTGTTATTTGAAATGATTTAAATATAAAAATTTATATATTTAATCATTATTTAAACAATAATAAATATTGTGTGAAATAATTAAAAATAATATAGTGTCAAATAATAATTTAATCAATTAAATTATTATTAGAAGTTCACTTTTGTTTAAATAATTTTGTATTATTTGTAATTTTATTTATTAAAACATTTAATAAAAATGGATAAAATGTTAAAATAAATTTCAGAAAAATAGTTTTAGTTGTTTAAAAATTTTAATGTTTGTAAAAACATTTTTATAATTTTTACAAATTTTTCTGGAATTTTTAGAGGCTTAAAAAGTGGTTTTAAAAAAATATGTAGGTGCCCGGGGTCGAACCCGGGACCTCTTGGAATACATGGAACGCAGGAACCGGTGTGCTAAAGGCCTTGGCCGCGTTTAAGTCCAGTTCCAAATTGTTTTAAACAACACTTCAATCAACCCCAATTTCCACATAAGAACCCTAGATCGAATCCCCCCAAATTGAACCCCCAAACGATTCAGTTAACGATTACAAACATGGGGCTTTTGTTCCCCATGTGAAACCGAGTGTGGGTGTGTGTTGAATTACATGTATAGTGTTCGATTGAAGTTTACCCGATGAAAAACAGGTCGCGGCCACACAACGATCGATTTGATGCTTCAAACAATGATAATATTCGAATTAATTTCAAGGGAAGCTTCGTATTATGATCTGGACCAATAGCCTCTTATCAATTTTCATCAAAATCGATTGGAACTTGGTTCAAATTCGAGTTGCAGGACCGACGGTTCGAGAGGTAGTTCGAAGGGGTATTCGGGTTTGTTTTGAACGAATTCGAACTCAATGGTTGTTTATAAACGACCAAACATTCGTTAGTGCGAGATTGCTTTCGATTATAGTATTCGTAATGTGCGACAATGGCCTAACATTCGGCCGATTGTTGGAGTGGGCAACGAGGGAAAGATGGGGGTGGGGTTGGGGTGTTTTTGAAGTTTTACAAAACAGGTCCCTGATGTTCCAAGATGTTTCCATTTTGAGTTGTATGGATTGGATTAGGTTGTATTTAATTACCATTTAGCCCATTGTTGTTATTTTATGTAAAAAATATTAGTCATAAATTTAATACAACTTATATGTTTATTATTATTATTATATATTATTATTATTAATATCAATTATTTTAAGATTTTACAAAATTAATTTTTTTTAAGTTAATAAAAATTACGAGATGTTGCATCAGGAACCAATAAGGTGGATCTGTATGCCGGACTAGAGGGGTCCAACGGAAATAAGCCAAGTGGGGTTAATGGATGAACGAGTCAGTTATTGTTTAGGAAGAAATTGTAACTTAATTGCCTTGTTCTTATTTTTAATTTCTAGCATGTTTGTTTTTGTCTTATCTTTGATGTTTTAGAGAGTTTAGGATTGTATATTGAGATCTAATCCTAGTCGAACTAGATTACAATCTATAGCAGACTAGTTATCAATCCTATCATTTCTTTCCTTTGATATTCTAGGTTTTATCAGCAACCCTGATTCATAAAAAGAACCTTACTTCGATTAGTTGGTGCAAATGGAAGCATATTTGGACCAAATTTGTTTTGTATTTAGGTCATATTTGATGGGATCTCATCCCACTTTTAATAATTAATATCAAATTATAGTAAAATAGTTTAAAATCCACGTATTGTAGATTTTTGCAAGAAGGATTACCAAACATTAAAGTTATCTAGGTTTTGAAAATAATCATACCTCATGATCGTTATTTTTAAGAAAACTAATTCTTCTTCAGATGAAAGATTAAGACACAAAATATATAGCGTGGAGTTATAAGACCTATATACCAATGACTAGATATGGTCAAACCATTACAATGTTTGTGTTTTTTACTAGTGTTACCTTGAACTTAAGGGATGGGCTAATATAATGTAATTAGAAGTCGTGTCACTACCCACATAGACTTAGGGCAGACTTAACTTATAAACTACAAAGGATATTTAACAGCGTGGTATGCCATGCGTTTAATGCGACATCAAGTACAAAGACATGGATTCCTATACCATCATTTTCGTATTATAATGTTAAGAGCAACAATTCCAACGTATTAGTCAGCATAAAAACAAACAAACAAACAATATATAAAATATGGAGATTTTGTGAGGGGATGAAGAAAACCAATCGAACTTATAGGCATCAAATGGAAATGAGCGCTCATAACCACTTCTAGTTTGGTTAATGTTGAGTTGCCATTCATGATAGGTTACTTTTATATCAACAGTTACCCGTCGTAGATGGAGCCCACATGAACAAACAATTGAAGAAGTCTAGGTTGGAATTTTATCAGACATCTTATCCTCAATTTATCGATCGAATATCTATCGACAACGTGTCCATTAAAACCAACAAAATGTGGAATGTAGAAAATTTTCTAATAACTTTTTCGTGGATTCTATTAGAATCCTATCGCTAATTAATGATGAATAACTTCCAGCGGCAACATCGTGTCAGTGATAGTCATTTGTTTACTATGTTATTTTATGAACTTTTTATTGTTATTTACGTAAATTATATAACAACCTATGTTGTTTGTACCATGGTACTTAAATTTAACAGAAACTTTAACCGGAGTTAAAGAAATTAGACTTAAACTCAAGGTAGTTTTCCTAGGGGTGCTAAACGGGTCATGTTGTCAAGTTGTCGAGACCAACCCAACACGAACCTGAAAACGACCTGAACCCGAAACCCGACCCGAACCCGAAAACCGCCCCGAACCCGAAAATTATGTCATAAGTGTCAACCCGAACACAACATAAAAATTTACGCGTTGACACGAACATGACATGATAGACATGATTTTCTAAAATTTTAATTTTGTTCACATATTAATACTTTAAATTTACTATTTTATAAAAAACACAAATTAATATGAAACAATTATATTTAGTTATGAAATTTTATGTCAATTTCTATTTTAAGTTCTAAATTTTGAAATAAAACACATAAGAAATTTAATGTATGACACTAAACATATATAAAAAATAAAATAAATAAAAATAGGTCAACCCATCGAGTTGAACCCGAACTATTTATCCAAGTGGGTTCATGGATTCGTTGGAACCCATTTATAGTAAACCTAAACCCGTAAATTTCATGTTAGATTCATGTCATGTTTTCGAATCGTGTCAGAAGCTGACACTTCTAATTTTTCCCACATGTAGCACCACCTCTTAAAATTTCCCATTTTTAGAAAACGTCTTCCATTTATTAACATATCACATCACCTTATCAATTTACTTTATTTTTTATAACCATTATTTATTAGAAATTTTTTTTGACGCTAAAACGATGTCTTAACCTTCAACTAACGATAAAGAGATTATGATAGTCAAAAAGTCAAAATTACATATTTGATTATAAAACATTTAATTATAACACAATACATCTAAAATCATTCATGTCGTTGATTGTAAATCATTCATGTCGTTGATTGTAAATCATTCATGTCGTTGATTGTAAATCATCTTCCTATTCTAATAAAAAGGTATCTGGGATGACACGTGTTAACACCACAATCATTCTCTCCAAAATTTTCCCGCCTCTCTCTCCTATTAAATAATTACCTTAACTACTAATAATACTATTTAACACTTTTTTAGATTTAATAAATTAATAAAGAGATCTATTTATTAATGTTATTTCTAAATAAATAATTTTTTTTATAAAATGATAAATTTATTTAAAGCATAAGACTTTTTTAAAAAATACGAAATATTTAAAATTGGTATTTTTAAAAAGTTATTTTTTAAAACCAAAAATAATTAAATTTAAGAGTTATAATAAGAAAATTTTTAAAAATGACATTTTTATACGGTTTGTTTTAGAACAAAACGTTTATTTATTTTTTTGAAAAAAAATAAAGTTTTAAAAAGTTGATATCATTATTTTATAACTTAAAGTCATTTCTAATACATAATTTCAGTGATATTATATCTTAAAATATTATTTTATAATTAATAAATTTTGTTATATTAGTTTTTTATTTATTCAACCCGTGTAACACACGGGTTACTATAGCTAGTTATATTATATATAATATTTAAAAACCAAGTTGAATGAATAGTGGGTTTATGAAATGTGTTTAGTTGGCCACATGAGTTTTGAAGTTTTTCATTTTTTCCCCTACTTTCAGGGTAGTTTCGGTATTTCTCTTCCCCCTCAGGTACCGTCCTTTGTCTTTAAACTTGAGCAGATGTTAGGTGGTGCGGTGTGGGTGTGTTGGGGGTTGCCGAACCTCTCCTGCCGCTCCGCCTCTTCTCCGTCATACAGTTGTTGTGGCGGTGGTCTTGTCGCCGGCTGAACCAAAGGCTTGGGGGGGGGGGGGGGGTTGAGGGTGTTTATGGCGGTGGTGATATTTCTCAAGATAATTTAAGTAGTAAATACAAAAATAATTTAAACTCACAAGCGAAGAATTCATCATCAAACATGAAGCACCACAACTATACAGACTTTAATGGTCAAGAGACTATGAAACTATACCGATCTGAAACCAAGGGAAAGGTGTTCCGATGAGGGAATCTTTTCACCGATTTGGTGGATATCTTTCCTTGAGATAACTCTGAATAGCCTTGTTACAAATTTAAAATCATTTAATTCACACTTGTAACTTTTTCAATTTAATTTAGTGGAATTATACATCCCCTCTCTACCCTTCAAATTACATATTTTCCTAAAACACAAGTTTTTAATACATAAATAAAATATTCTTTGATCATGATTTAGAAAAATGTTTAATTTTACAAGTTTAGATGATTATATATTCAAGAGCGCCTAAATTTATTTATAAAATAAATTGAGAGGGAACCAAAAAGGTGGGCTTTTATATGGTCCTACTTAGAGGTGACAAAATGGACAGGTTGGTTGTTAGGTTAAGATGAGTTTGGGTTAGAATGGGTTCGGGTCAAGATGAGTTATTTAAAAAAAAGGTCAGGATGAGTTTGGATAAAGATGGATTCGGGTCAGGGTGGGTTCGGGTTAAGATGGGTTATTTTAAAAAGTTCTATAAATTAAATCTAAAATTACCAAAACCTAATCAAGCAACTTTGTGAAAAACTCGAGAAAAATGGCGATTGCCAAAGTCAAACGCATTTATCAAAAATCAACTAACATTGAAGGAATCACAGGACATAAATGGTGATTGGGTTGGTTACCATCAATAATTCGACAATTAACGGTTACGACAACTTTGGTGGTGAAATGGTGTTGTAGAAGTGATGTGGTGGTCAATCTGCTCCACGGATTCATCGAGAGAGATTGATATCGATTGATGTAGGTGCGGTGGTCGATCTGCTTCAGTAACATCGGTCGATCTGGGTAAGCAGAGGTCGATCAATGTGGGTATGGTTGTCGATTTGTTTCAGCGGTTATCGATTTGAGTTGTAAAGTTCGATCGCGTGGGGTACGATGGTCGATTTGTATTAGTGGTTATCGATTTGGGTTGTGGAGTTCGATCGATACGGGTTAGGTGTTCAATTTGGGTAGCAAAGGTGCGATCGATATGAGTGCGGTGGTCGATTTGCTTAAGCGATGATCGATTTGAGATGCGAGGTTCGTTCGATGTGGGTGCGGTGGTTCGATTTGGGTAGCAATTTAGGGGCTTTAGAGTTTGGCTTTTGAGATGATGATGGGAAGATTCAAAATTTAAGATAGGACAAATACCCTCTTGACCCATATTAGTTTTTCTTATGTATATTTTCAACCCATCTTGACCTCCTTATCTATTTTTTAAACCCATCCTAACCCACATCTATTTAAAAAAAGTCCATTCAAACCCAAAATAAGAAATGTGGGTTTTTTTTGCCAGGCCTAATCCTACTCTATTTAATACTTTTAACAATCAATGATTAAGACATCTTATATTGGTTTGATAGAACATATAATCTCAACTCATTTCAAAGAGACTGAGGTCTCACATCTCTTATTAAACTAACATGATCACATATCACGTGATCAAACCAATGACCCAACCCATTAACCCATTGCAAATGAATCGACCAACCTGAAGTTGTTAACGAGTCCATGTCAACCGAACCCCAGAATCCCTTCTCACTTAACCTTCAAACCACAGTATCTCACCAGCACCAATATGTGACCCTTAACTTGCAGTGCAAACAAAGACACCCCCAACCCCTCACCCATCAAAACCAACATCCAAATTCAATTCTCTTAATTTCCAAACCTCACCTCCCATCACCATGGATCAAAGTCATGACTCCACCACGGTGGACAGCACCCGCCCTTTCAGCTCAGTCAAAGAAGCGGTAGCCATCTTCGGGGAACGCTTACAACTCTCCGATATCCACTCGCCATCGCCTAAACCCCCTTTCACCCTACCAAAACAAGAAGCTCCAATATGGAAATCTACACCAGATTCTAATGATCATACATTGTGGAAATCACCTGAAAGAGATCATGAACCTTCTCCGGTGGTCATGAACACCCTCAAGAAGCTTGAGTTAGAGCTCGATGAGACCAAGAGAGAGCTGAAAATGCTGAAGGAAAGAGAGTCAGAGACCGAGGTGGCTTTGGCTTCCTTAAATGCTGAGCTCCACAAGAACATGTCGAAGATGGCGAAAGCCGAGGCAGAAGCGGCAGGGAAAGCGGCGGCTATACGGTCGTCAATGACTCTCCGGCAGGTGCTAAGTGGTGTTGGTGGAGAGGGAGAAAGAGGTGGAGAGATCAGGAAGTACTTGTACGACAAGAAAGTGTTGAAGAAGAAGCCTGTGGTTCCTTTGGTAACAGACTTGTTTGCATGGAAGAGTGGAAAGGCTATTCACTATTGAATCAAATGTATATAATAATTGTAACGTGAAGAACAAGTATCATGCATGCATGCATGGGTCAAAAATCATGTATGAGTGAAATCACTTTTATAAATGTGTGTTATGCATGTTACGAGTAGGTAATGATAGAGTCCATATGATTTATATAATCGTTAGATACACCTGATTAATTAAACCAAGAGCTTGTGACTTGTGAGTACAAACTCCAAAAAAATAAACGTTTTTGTCATCGAAGATGTACTTATCTTCATAAAATAAATGTAATTAAGGTTGAGTGAAAAGTGTTGATTGACTAATTATATGTGGTTGATGGTTTGTGAATAACTTGAAAGAAGAAATTACTCGGGGAAGACTTCTTTGCACCCTATAAAGTTCAATCCGAAAGTTCCAATAAATGTTCCATACACAGCAAGTCATTTCCTATGAGATTAACTCGGTCAGGGTGTTGAAGACCCGGTTAAGTTTTGCCAAAATATAAATGAAAATATTAGATGATTCGATTTGCAAAAACGTCGCTTTTGACAATCCGAGCTACGTACCTAACCGCAGACTTATTTAATAACATCAAACCAAATCCTTTTGAGTAATAGCCGGACAACTGAACCGAACTGGTTCATCCAACTGATTTCAGACAAACCACAACACCCCTACACCTTGTTCTAGGAAAAAAAACATATATAAACAAAATGTACCAAGACCTGTATTCGGTACAGAACATATTGTTACCTCAAATGTCTAGTATTGAAAGAAGTTCTCGCCATCTTGGAGTTTCTTCATCAAAGATGTATGTCAAAGGAGACACAAGAACACCACTGCCTCCAATCTGCATCATCATACACAATTAAATCACATCCATTCGAATTATACCGTAACACAATTAAAACTGAGTCAATCTGGGTCTCGAATATAATTGAAAAATTGGTTAGCATGGACAAAACTAGACAGTTGCTTTACCACCATGGACCGGTTATCACTGGAATCGCCATCACCTCCACGCCACCATTGGCGCCAACACGTAACACCAACTTTTTTTTCAACAGCAATACCCCATTTTGAGGCCCCTAAACTACTTCTAACCAGGTTTGAACCTGGGTGGTCTCCAAAGAGCCTTTGACTCTTACCACTAGGCTACCAATCCACGTGGGACTCACCACCGACTACTGTTCGTTGTTGGGTCACCACCGGCACCTCTGAGGGCATTTTGAACAGAAATAGAGCCCATTTTGCCACTCATACAAATTAGTTTGGTAGTTATGTATCATGAAATGCAGTACAGTGTAGTCCACATCCAGTTGCATAAACAATTCTTCTAAAAGTTAATATTAGTTCAAAGCAAATTCAGCTTTGAAATCCTTTTTTTTCCTTTTTCAAAACCATGGGATTGACTCCACCTTTAGTGGGTCCCTAATCTACGGGGTTGTCATCGAGTAAAGGCCCTAAGAAGGTTGGTGTGGCATGGCAACCATGTTTAACAAGTTGAAGATTGCGAGGAGGATATCTTACTGCTCTTAGCTGCTGAACAGATTTGTAGAGTAACTTCTTGGGTACACAGATGACTATGGCATAATAATCAGCTTTTATCCCATCGTCAGTTTTGCGGAAGACTGGACTTACAGTAGGACCCTGCGTGTTGACATATGTGTTGAGTAATAATTAAAAAAAGGATAATTTCATACATCCTCTCAAAACTTGGTATAAAATCAAATTAACCCATGAAAAATCGTAATATCAAATATACACATACATATTTATAAAATTTACATCCTTCGTTTAAAACTTGCATTAAGATATGATAGTTTAATGCTCAAGGAGAAAGATAAGGGTATAATGATCATATATAAGTTGTATTTAATGAAATACATAAGTATGAAATATTAGGTATTATAAATGGGTATATTTGATATTAATTTTTGATTGGGAATTTCATGAGAGTTTTCATGGGTATATAAGAAATTGCCGGTTCAAATCCAAATGGTTAAGTGGTGTGCCTCATAACCAAAAGGTTGTGGGTTCAAGCAGGATGCATGTTGTGGTGTATTTATTCTAGAAAATCTAGGAATTGTTGTTCAAAATAAATAATATGAAATTGGCCCAAAGAAATACACCAAGATCGTGAAACGTCCCTATTTATTGCTTCACTTGAAAGAATAATGCAAATTTAAATTAAAAGGGAATAAAAGTGTATTCTACTATTACACGTCTAATTAATTTACAGATGCAAGAAAACAAGCATCACCTGCAGCCCAGATAATGACGGTTGGCTCAAAATTCGCTCGGCTACTTCATCTGCACTGCTTCCCCTCATGTTGGCAACCACCTGTAGAGATGAAGAGTATATGGAAGTAATGAGTAATGTGAAATTAATATATTCTCTCTCCCCTGAGAAAAGGGGTCAACCTTAACTATTTAACAAACTTAAACAAATAAGTTTTTTATAAATTAATAAAAAATATAAAGCGCTGAATCGCTGATATTCAAACTTTCTCGACTCTGAAAATTGTATTCATTAAGCGAGGGAACTAGAAAATGATAAACGTCTTACCGTAAATTGACTAAGTGCCCTTAAATGTGCCTCAAATCTTTCAAGAATTTCATGTGTGATATCCAATAAACCTTTGCGCTGAATTAAAGATTTCTTACTAGCAACCAGAACAGCCTGTAAAACATTCTACTTATAAAAAAAGAATAAAAAATGAAAAACAAATGTTGCATGATTGGGCTAACAAACTTACCTGACTTTCTAATAGAACTCCGCCTTCGATTTCTTTGAGATTGTTTTCTTTCAATGTGGTCCCGCTACTAACGAGATCTACGATAGCATCAGCTATGCCCATCTAAATAAGCAAGTGAAAATATGTGATAAAATTGCTATAATAAAATATAACTGGAGAAACTTCAATTAAATCCAACTTCAATTTGAGTTCATTTATCATGCAATCATAAATGAACTACTGAACAATGTCTCACTGTTGGAGCAGCCTTTGGTTTCCCACAAGCAATAAGTTTGATTCTTTTTTTTTCTTCTCAAAATTGATGCATTATGAAGTTGGGTTTATATAAAGCAAAACAGGATACGAATTGCTTTACAAATTTATCATGTGATTTCATAAGAATCTTCTATTTAATGGATCTTATTATTACATTATTTCATTGACTTTCCATGTCATGCGTACAACCTTCAATAATTCAATTTCAGAGCTGGATTGTGACTAGTGACGTCTTCAAGAAACTTCTCGCACAATCAAGAAAATTGTTGAAGAATTTGTGATTCACAACACTAAGTCACTAAGTATTGACTTCTGATGAGAAGATTAAAAATGAGGAAAGGCAGGATCCTTGCCTTGAACTAACACAAGAAAGGGGAGCGTCCAAATTTACTATGGGTTATGACTAGTGTAAATGTGTAAATTCGTTGTGTGGACCATATATATATACATCTCCTTCATTGCAATTTGCAAACCATTACTTGGATCTAAATAGTAATGAATTAAACTTGAGATGGCAACTCAAGGAACCAAATATAAAATACACACTTAGCCTGGACACAATCAGGATAAGAATTAAAAGATACGATAAAACCACAACTCTTATCAAAATTCATGCATTTCATGATAGATGAACTTGAATTGAAAATTTACTCACCGCAGGAGCGGCCTCGAGTGCCCCATCAGCAGTTGAAAATTCAACATGCTGAAGCCCGTTATCTTTCAGAAACTTAGGACCCAGCTGATAAAAAGAAAAAAAACAACATAGATTTCTGAATTGGTTACTAGGAAAAAAAATTATAATATCACACCAGCAAGACATAATAAATTACATATGTGAAACCAGTGGCAACTCTTAAAGGCTTCTCAACAGTCCACTGAGGCATTGCTGCTAGTTCTTTCACTGAATTAATTTTCTCAAAGATCCCATACTTTGGAATCTGTTAAAAGAACAGAGAAAGGGAAGTCACATAAATGTTTTTAAATTTTAGGAACACAACTACTATTTCTTAATTTGTGCATTAAAAAAAAGAATAGTATAGCTTACCGCAAGAGATAAACGACAATCTCCATATGCAAGTGCATCATGAACAAGGATTAGATCTTCATTTCCCTATGAATAACAATCAAGAAGTATAACTTTACACATTATAACATCCAAAGAACAAGCCCCACAAGCATGCTCGAGAATGCAGAAAACCACACCAACACAACAGATCCTATTGTCTTAAAATGAACACTGAACACAGGCAAGCAGTAAGAAAAATAAGTTGAATACAATGGCATCACAGGAACCATAGAACCTATGTAATATTTTGGTTTCTTTCTTTCCCTTTACCCTCCACTTGTCAAGCTTATTTCTTGCAATTGAGTAAGTTTCTGGTAAACAAATCAAGACAAGAAACAAGGAACAGGGTACTGAGCAAGAAAAGCAACTAAAAGGTTTTAACACTTGCATAGCAAAAAAAAGACTATCATCGTACATTTGCAAACGAACAAAAAGATAAATAACTCATATTATGTAAGTAATAGGATGATCAAACGGACCATGGGACCATACTTTTATTATTTTATCATAAATCATAAATTTCATAGACATCCAGTCTAACAATCTAGGCATGCGTCAGAATTCAGAAAAAGATCACCACCCATGAAGAAATGTGATAGAGTTGTACGCTTTTTTTCTTTCTTGAGTAAACTAGGTATACCTTCTGGAATGTATCAATTTACAATAAAAAATCAAAGCATCGGTTCAACATGGAACATGTAACGTGGCCAAATCCTCTAAAATTCAAGATAAAAATCTTAAAACACAAGGCACTATTCTTGTTACGACAAAGTAATATTTTGAGACACATGATATTAAAGACTTAATATGAAAAATGCAAGTTACAACTAAAGCTACTATCACATGAAAATAATCTACTCAAAATCATGATAATAAGAAATAACGGATAATGATGCCGAATGAAATGAAACAAGGAGAATGAGCTATAAATATTTACAAGAATAAACATATATCCTACAATGTGTCTTGGTTTTTACCTGCCCATATTCACTAACTGTGTCAAGACCAACAATACCAAGGTCTAAATCTCCTGAAACTAGTTTCTTCACAATATCTTTTGGGCGTTGAAACCAGACTTCTACGTTTGAGAGCTGCAATCATATATTGTAAACAAGTCAACTCCAAAAACAAATTGAATCCTAGATTAAAACTTTGTAGTATCTCGAATACAATTGTGCCGTAAATGCCAAATTTATATAAAGTTTTATGTTTAAAATTACAGATCATGTCACCCCATTACGATCACATGTTCAAAGGACAGACATGGTGACTGTCTATTCATAAACCACTTGTCTAAATGTGATACAAAGGATCCAGCTCAAATTATGCCCTCAACCACTGTGATTCTTTTCATGTCACTTTGTATTATATTAGAAGAAATAGTTCAAATTAGTTACATAAAAAGAAGTTTCTACATAATAGATATCAGTGGTCTATAACTAAATAAAACTGTAAAAGCGATTTAGACCATTAATTAAAAAAGAGATCATACAAACCTTAATTTTTGTTATATACGGCCTTAAATATATAACTATTATGTTAAGATGGATGGGATTAAAAACCAAGTGCTGATGTTTACGTATATTTAAAATCAATCTCCCTAAATACTGCAACTAGATTCAAAAGTGGAAGGAGTAATCCATTTCGTATACAACGTAAGCTACTGTCCAAAACAATTAAAGCATTGGCAGTTGGTATTAGCAGAGAAAAGAATAATAATAGTTTGAGTTTATGTGATTAAATATGTTCACATTTCAAACTATAATCCATGAAAACTTTCATAAATTGGACATGGGAAGGTTTATGTTATCCCCAATAAAAAAATCATGTTTGTTATATGCAACTACATTCTTCCTAACTCCAATTCAGAAAAGAACATATATTGGAGTCAGGTTGCCAATGAAATTAGCTTTTATCCTCTTAAAGTTAAAACTGCTATCAATTTCAAAATTTAAAGGTAACACGTTTGGCATCTTCAAGCACCGTAAAACTCTTTTCGGGTGGTGCGAGGTAACCTTTGGAAACGATGTTTATATACAAATCATGTATACTTCACGTAAAAAACATAGATACTTCAGAGTCTTCTCTGTTTTGGAACAGATATAGTATAAGAATAGATTATATGCAGAAAGTACCATTTTTGCTTAGAAACCATCAAATCGATAGAAAACAAGCTGAATTGAATAAAAAAAACACACCTGAGGAATGTCTGCAACGTATTGCCGAGGATTAGGTTGCCTCACAGACAATTGACAGTTCTTAAACACACAAACACGAAATCAGATAACAAAAACGAACACATCAAACAAACTCCATATTAGAAACCTTACTTTGAGAAGATCAAGCGTATCGGAGGCCATTCGACCTTTACTCGGTAAACCTAACCTAATCTCATTCCTTTCTGCAACCTTCATAGCGTTTCCGTTAACGCTGGTCACCGGAGACGACACCGAGCAACACGAGACGGTGAACTTGACGGACATTCGAGAAGATGAATGCGGTGAAGGAGACTGAAGAAACTGTGTGAAGGCGGAGGCGGAGGCGGAGGCGGCAGCGGGAAGTTGCTGTAGAGATGTTTGAATAAGCGACATAGCGGTGGTGATTACTCTTCTTCTCCGGCGAGAGTTTGAAGGAGCAAGGGGAAGAGTAGCACCGCCGTCAAGGGTTGCGACGAAGGTGTTCGTGTGGTGGCGACGCTACAGAAGACAAGGAGTGATAAAACGGTAGCAGCCAGAGGAATCGAGATACAGCAGAATATACCGTATCAAATAGATATTATTTATTTACTATTAAAAAAAGAGTAAATTATTTATTTACTATTAAAAAACGAGTAAATGTTGTTTGATTACCGCCGACCCTCAGTAGGAATTTCTAATTGATACTGCATCTAACTAAAATTTAGCTACGTGATTCGGTATCTGACTAACTCTGCTGAATAATAAAAATAAACATATTACATACCACAAACATTTCATCACTGAACAAAAACAATAATCAAACAATAAATAGAGCAAAATCATTTCATCAACCACCTTATATGCATACCAAATACACATCACGATTTTTCCTTCGACCACCAAACCAAATAGGCCACCACCACCGCCTCTAGGCCGCTGGGCACCGTGAATCGTCACTCTATTGTCGTTCTTTGATTGGCTTCCTTGTGCTCCCACAATCAAGAACCCCACACGCGACTTGGCCCCGTGGCTATCGATTCGCAACTTCCGGTTGTTCCCGTCTCTTCGCGGGTGGGGGGGGGGGGTCTGCGGAGGTGGGGGTCACGCGGTGGGGGAGACTGGCGCAGGCGTGGGCGCAGGTGAAGCCGCCGAAGATGGGATGCGGTGCAGCTCGACCGGCGCAGGCGAAAGGGGGAGATGGGACCGAGTCAGCCATATGAAATTTCAGGTCTGGGTCAGGTGTTTTGACCCGATCAGCTCAAGTTTTACGCACATCAAACAGGCTGACTGAATCAGCCGGGTTAGCCGAAATCAAACACCCCTAAATTTCGTTTTTGGTCATATTGTTTTGAGCACGTTATCCCTCTTTTATGTTGATAATGCCTGAAACCCTAGGTCATTTATCATCCCACCCTACCATTTTCTTCCCTCTTCTCTGGCTAGATACCTTGTCAGCCCCCTCTCTGGCAACTCCCATCCTCTTTTTTGAGTAGATCCCCTAACTAAACACTAAATCATGTACTAACCACCCGATTTGCACATATAGGTTATGCTGGTTAGATCTGCACACACAGAGGGTAGAAGCTGAGGTTGGTGGTTCAAAGTAATGGTGGTGGGTCAAAAGACGAGCCGCTGAAGGTGATGCCTGTGATTAGGAGGAAGCCCCAACCCTCCGGTTGTATTATTTGGCTAGATCTCTTGTCTGAAAATCCCACCCAACCCACCCCATACTATAAGAAAATGGTGAACTAAATTATTACAGGCTGATCTATCAGCCTTGTATACATAATATTGAAGACTGATATATCAGTTACTACTTACATTTAGGATTGAATTTTTTGTTACAAATGTAATTGACTGATAATTGGTCCTTAAAAATTAAACTTCTTATTGAAGATTAAACGTTAGTCATAAATACATAACACAATAAAGGTTTTTATAGGGAATTTTGATAGTAACTGAATTTCAATCTCAAATAAGTTAACTAAAATAATTTCATTATACGAGTTACTAATAATCAATATCTAATAATTAGGATTATAAGATAACCGAATGTCCACTTGATGGACGGTCCGGGTGGATTTTTACAGATATTAATTTACTATCTACATAAGAACCCTTCAAGTATTAAATAATATTTACTAATTTACCAAACAACCCTAAGGGTGTAAAATGATAAAAATACCTTTATCTTAACATATAAAACTAACAGAGTTAATGTGAAGAACCAAAACCATTATGAAAAAAAAGAAAACAACCATAGGGGATATGACAAAAGAATTCTTTTTATACTAAAAAAATTAAAGTGTTCAGATCACAAGAATCAAAAATAAAATTTACTCTTTAAAAAAGTTATACTGTAAAGTAGGTGTGTTCCAAAGCTAGAAGCACGCATAATTCTATCTAATAAAACTAAATATTTTTTTGTCGCATGTCATCTTATCCATCATTTTGTCATATGTCATCTTTTCATACTTATTTTGACACATGTCACTTTTATAGCAAGTCAACTATTTAATGATGATATGAAATGTAAATTATGTTATTATATCATTTTAAAATTATAAAATAAAATTTAAATAAACTAAAAACATATTCCTTTTAATTATAAAATATAACTTTTTAAAAACAAAATTTTGTTTTATTACAAAGAATTTTCAAAATGACTATGTTTAAAATATAAATCTCTATCCCTATATTTTTTCATGTTGTTTTGTTATTAGGTTTTAAGACGAGGAATAACTTTTCTTTGTTCCGACTTATATAAATTGTCACAAATTGTTTTCGGTGGCTAGTAGGTCAGCTACTTTCCTTCTGCCTCAATGAACAACTTAATTGAATGATCATTTTCATATTAATACACCATAATGCTTATAAGTTAGGTTGTAATTGTCAGAAATCGACACATAACCTTCAAAGATTCAATAACCATAAATCAACATGTAACCTTTCATCATTCTATTTATCTATTAGTCATTGTATGGTAGTGTAAGGATATTAAGAAGGCTGATGCAACCCAAACACTTAAAGTCTTTCCTGCATGCATGCACAAGTATACTGAAGTGGAATGCTTCGGAAGTTTCACACTGCCTTAGAAATTATTCTAAGTGTGAAATCTTCCGAAGCCAAGACCAATATCTTCCGAAGCCAAAAGACGAAGTCTTCCGAAGCTTCAAGGACAAAGTCTTCTGAAGCCAACCATTAAAGACAGATTTCTTCTGAAGACTTTTAAATTACATGCTTTATCTGATGTACTTTTTACCTAAAGCCGAACCACTTTCCGCTGCCACTCTGATAAGTCACCAACCTTTCATGAGTTGGTGAAAAGGTCCATGTTTTTGGTAAACTGTAAATTGATGTCTTGAGTCTGTAACTTTCCATTTTGTATACTTTATCCTTTTTGTAATATATTAGGATATGAGCTATGGTATGTCAGTCACTAGTCAAAAGGCAATCTGCCTTTTGACTTTACATGGATTTTGTTGTCTAGTTCATGTATCCAGTTGGCCTTCAAAGTATGGTCGGCTGTAGGTAGTAGTATATGTATTTTCTAATCCTTATAATTTTGTAAGTTTGTGTAGAACTTTGTAAACCATTTTGTAAGGAACTAGAAGATCAATATACATCAACCTTGAAAACCAACTGCTTGTGTGTTGTTCTAGTTTCTGTCTAATTTACATCTTGTGTTTTTTAGTTCTCTAAACTCAGTTTACCAGTTCCTAATTTTGAATTGTTAAGTGTTGTCTCACACTCTCCTCTTTGTGCTGTTGTGTTGTACAAGTGCATAAACCCTTCACCCGGTCTTGCAATTGGTATCAGAGCATCTCAGGCTCTTGATATAAGATCTCACCATCTTAAGATCCCTCACACAGACACAAAAAATACTTAACATTTCAAATGGCAGCTATCTCTAAAGCTGATATGGAAATTAGAACCATGACAAAGTCCCCACTGATCACTCTTGATGACTTTGACACTTGGTGCCAACGAATGGAAGGTTTCATCAAGTGTCAAGACTCAAGAATATGGGAATTTGTTGTCTCTGGACCTTACATACCAAAAACTTTTTCAGCCGCTGCTGGAGATGGTATGATCCCCAAGGACGTGGCTGACTACTCAGAAGAAGATAGAAAGAGAGTAGAAATTGATCAAAAAGCCATGACAGCCCTTCAGACTGCTCTTCAAACTCCGTATACAGAGGTTTCAAGAAATGAAAAACAGCTAAGCAGCTGTGGGATGCATTGAAACTAATGTATGAGGGTTCTACTAAAGCCAAGGAGAACAAAAAGGATCTCCTGAAGCAACAGTTTGAAAATTTCACCTTCAAAATAGGTGAGACCATGACTCAACAATACTTCAGATATGTTGAGATTGTGGATACCCTAGTGGATGTTGGAGTAATTCTTGAGAACAGGGACATTGTAAGGAAGTTTATGCCCTCTTTTCCTATGCAATGGATACATTATTATGTTGTAATCAAGAGAACTGAGAACCTTAAGACTCTCATTCTGACAGAGTTGTATGGCATTCTCAGTGGATACCAGATGGAGATGAACATGCAAGGTTCATCTGGTAACTCTAACAATCAAATGGGTTCAGCCCTTCATGTGACTGAAAGGGATAGCATAGAACCCTAACATCATCTCATATGCTACCCTGACATCTCACAAAAGGGTCCTTTCATCACCTTCCCGGAGACACCAAGGGAGAACTATACTGAAGAAAGCCCATTCCAAGAGACAACTTCTTCTTAAGCCTTTGTGTCTTCTGATAAAAGTTATGGCAACTTCCTATTCACCCTTGAAGACCTGGACTGTATCCATACAGATGACCTGGAGTACATGGAGATAGTCCAGTAAATGGCTCTTCTCACTCATAGAGCCAAGAGGTTCTACAAGAGGACAAGAATGAAATTTCCCAGCAATACAGCAAGTGGAAAGTTTGGACTGGACAAAAAACAAAGTTAAGTGTTACAACTGTAACTTGATAGGTCACTTTGCTAGGGAATACAAGGCACCAAGAACAAATGGTGGACAAGCACAATCCAGACCAAACTACACTGAAAAAACTACCTAAAATGAGAAGCCAAAGCAGCAAGCTGCAGTTGCTGTTGAAGAAGGAGACTTTGACTAGAGCTTTCAGGTGGAAGATGCATCTCCAAACCAAGCATTGATGGCTGACCATGATGAAACCAAGGTATTGGAACATCTTTGCACTCCTGAATGTATTGCTAAAGTCAACAGATACAGGTCCTATAATTTAGAAATGAGATATGATCTTGAGTCCTTAAACATCCTAAAATATGATTTTAGAGAGACTGAAAATGATTATAAGTTAAAGATAGAGGACTTAGAGAAAACTATTTCAGTTTTAAAACATGAGCATACAAATTACAGGACTCAAATCAAGGATCTCATAACTAAGTTAACTAAATACCAGGCTGAGCTTGTGATCAGTAAAGCCAGGGCAGAAAAATGTGTTCTTAAAGAAGAGACCTTCAAGAACATCATATCCTCGTCCTTGTATGTAAAAGTTTATCAAAATAGGCAGGGACTAGGATCTAGTGAGATAGCTCCTCCACACACAATCTTGTCTGTAAGATCACTTAGGTGTGGAACTTGTGAATATGAGCTTCCTCATATAGACCCCTTGAGTGAAGAGGATGAAGAAGTGGTAGTGAAGAATTCCTCTGAGAAGAGTGAAGAAGAGGATTCTAAGAAAGGTCACTATCCTTCAGAGGAGAGCAGGAAGCCTGAGATGACCAAGTCTATGAGGAAGAACTTGATCAGAAAGAGTAAGAGAAAGGCCAGGAGGGCTCAAGAGATCAAGGCCACGTTTAACTCTAAGCAGAAACAAGTCTTTATTTCTGCAGAATTTGATATGGTTAAGGCTGAAGACATAAACCTCAATATAACACCCGGATATTTTTCTTTGAAGCCGACGACAGAAGAAAAAGAGAAATAAAGTCCAAAGTCGGGGGACCAAACTCGCCAATGTGAGAAAGCCGGGTAAGTGGGGCTATATAAAGGGAGAGGGTATCCCTTACCCTCTCCCTACACCTACACATTTCAGCCATAGAGAGAAAGAGAAGAGAAAAGGGAGAAGAGAAGAGAAAAAGGTTGGTTCGAGTGGATTCGAGCGTGCAAAATCGTCGTGTAGCGGGTCTAGACGAAGCTCTTATTCTTCTTGTAGTTTGTGTGAGTTCTAGGACCCTTGTTTTACTCGTTTTCAACTGATTTGGGGCTGGAACACATAGTAAACCTGTTTTTGTATGTGTGTGTATTTGACCCATTTGGGTATGTTTGCGTGTGTTGCGTTTGGAGTATGTTTTCGGGCTTGTGTGTGCTTGAATGGTGTTGTAGTATGCATTCCTAAGGTTTAGGATGGTTGATTTTGGCTTAGAATGGGTTTGGATGAGCTTGGAGGTTGAAAATGGCAGATTGGGTTCGGGATGAACTGCATTCTGCATCAGTTAGGGCTAGGCGACCGACTGGAGGCCATTCGGCCGATTGGAGTGCGAATAGGGTTCAGTCGCACGACTAGGGGTCCAGTCGCATGGGGGGTCATGCGACTGAGAGCCTAGTCGTATAGGTACTCATCCGCATTAAGTCCATTCGCATGAGGTCCATTCGCATAAGGTCCATTCGCATAGTGTTCAACCGCATGAGGTCCATTCGCACGATTGGGTGTTCATCCACATTGGTGTTTATCCGCATAGGTCCAATCGCATGATGTTTAGTTGCATGAAGGCCGTGCGACTGAAGGGTGCCCATACGCCTAAATAGGGCTGTTATACCCGAGGAGGAGCATAGTTAAAGTACTAACTTTCAAGGGAAAGTGTAGATGTAAGTTTTGACGTGGAAGTTCCCGTAGGTACACGTAAGATGACCTTTGGAGGCCTTAGAGGGTGTGTAGGGCATGATGATGATGTTGCATGTTTATGCATGATGTATGTTAAGTATGTATGATGATGCCTTGTATGATGATGCTATAGTGTATATTGATGTTCCTATTTATGACGTATGTTTATCTTTCCGTGGCATTACGTGTTATGTTAATGAATGAAACAAAAGTGTTATGTAACGTAAGATGGAAGATAATGAAAGTGGAACATGATGAACGGATGCATGTATTAATGAATGAACGAATGAATGTAAGAAAGGCTTGCAAGCAAATGTATGGAGGTGCACACCCAATGAAGGTGTTAGCTCAACGGTGTGCGGGTTAGCTACCCCGAAGGATGCACACTAGGGTCCAATCTTTGTGATTGACCATATGTACAGGATCCTTGCCGCTTGCCCTAGGTGACTGGATCAGCTTCGTGCACAATGTTCATGATTTAATTACCACAGGTGCAGCATCAGCTTCGTGCACAATGTTCGGGGTATAGCATATGGTATTGATCCAAAGTGAAAAAGGAAAGATAAGTGATAAATGTACTTGCCTTAGGTACTGGAGCCAGCTCCATGCCCAATGTTCGAGGTCTATGAAAGACCTCAGGCTCAGTTACCCGCTTCGTGCATAATGTTCGGGGTAATGTACAGGTAATCGAAAGTAATTAACGTACGAATGAAAGTAAGAATTTATGAACGAATGTGAAGGAAAGTAACGAATGTGAATGGTAATGACGTACGTTGAATGAATGAAAGTTAAAGAATGAACGAATGAAAGAAATGAATGGATGAAATATAATAACACTGTATGAAACGGGATCCTTGTCACTCGACCTCAGAAATCATGGCTGCATGCCATGAAGAGGGTAAAGTTTGACAGGATCCAGATAGAAGTAAATGATAATGAACGATAAGGATAATAATGATATTATCTATGTGTACGTATGATGTATGATTGTGTGAAAGTAAAGGAACGGTTTTAAGGAGAGTAAAGTATTTTATTTATAAAACTAGAACTCACTCAGCAACGCTGACTTTTTATGTGTTTCCAATTGGCAGGTAAGGTTGCTGAGAATGGCATGGGGTGGCTACTCAGCTCTTTTGGATGGCATCTATTTATATAATACTTTTGTGATGTAATGCAACATTATTTAACAATGTATTATTTTACAAAAGCTTTTATGATGAAATGAGATGTCCTTTTTATCGATTCCGCTGTGATGTTTTATTAAAGTTAATAGAAAGGTATGTTTTTGTGCGATGATCAACCAGCTGTAAGCGTCCCGGGAACATGGCCTTACAAGTTGGTATCAGAGCCAAAGTTTAAGTGAAACAGGTAAATTTTCAAAATAAACCTTAACTTAAACTGAAAATGGGACGGGAAAAGGAAGGGATGCCAGTCTGAGTAGCTGCGTGCCATCAGGTATTTTCTTAATGTTAACCGACATTATGTGTGCATGTTATGTGGTTTATGTGTTGCTAGTAGATCTAGATACTGATGTAGTCAGGACGGGTAATGCTCAGGGTACGAAGAGTAAAGTAAGTGGCTAATCACAACTGGCCACTGTAATTAGGGACTTACTATACTTGACATAAACTGAGCTATTCTCTTGAATGACCATGTTGGTGTTTGAATCTTTCAGTGTGTGATAGAGGATGACCGGTGGTAGTTCATCCAAAGCCTCGCGTGGTGGACTTGGTGCTGCATCGCGGCCCAAAAGAGGCAGGCCTAGAGTTGAGAAGGTGGTTCGTGAGGGACCCAAGACCCCTATCCGGAGGGTGGTGATGAGAGTGCCAATCTGAGAGCCTCGGTAAAAGAGGCTGTAGTGGAGGAGGTCCATCAAGTCATGCAGACGATGTTACCGTCTGTGGTGACTGAAGTGATTAAGGCGGTACGAGAAGGAGAACGAAAAGAGAGGAATAGGTACTCGGGAGGACGGGACCAATCGGAAACTGAGACGGTCCTCGGGAGGACGGGAGCAACCAGAAACTGAGACGGTCCTCTCCGATGATGAAGAAGAGGAAGAAGATGAGCCTGTACCGGAGACAGTACGAGGCTGTAACCATGGGGCGTTTCAACGATGCAAGCCCCCTGCTTTTGATGGTAACGACACTGCTGCTGCTGCTCACTGGTAGGTGAGAGAGATGGAAGCTGTTTTGAACATCAGCGAGTGCTGGGAGGATCAGAAAGTAAAGTTTGCTGCCCACTCTTTTGTGGACTCGGCTCTGTGCTGGTGGGACAATATAGTCCAAGCCGAGGGTAGCAAGGCAATCGGGAGGATGAGATGGTCTGAACTGAAGAAGTTGGTGATTGAGGAGTTTTGCCCTCATAAAGCAATGGATAAAGTTGAGAGAGAATTCCTACAGCTGGAGGCAGGAACGATGACACACCAGTAGTACACCACAAAGTTCAACGAGATGGCACGGATGGTGCCGGATCAGGTGACACCCTTATCACGAAAGATCAAGAGGTACATTCAGGGTTTGCCAGCGGATATTCGTAGGCATATGATCGCTACCCGACCGAGCACGTTTAGGTCGGCGGTGGACTTGGCAGGGAGACTGTATGTTGAAAGGGCTGTAGTGGTGGTGGCTGATGGTAGTAAGAAGGGTGGTGGTGATCGAAACTGGAATGGGAAGAGGTTTGGTCGGGGTGAGGCCTCGAAGGGTAACAAGAAAGCACGGGTGGATGATCGCCGTGCAGCCACACCGGGTACGGGATCGAGAAAGTGTGGCAAATGTGGGAAGGAGCACAGTGGCGAGTGTAGATGGGGGTTGAACGTTTGTTTTAAGTGTGGGAAGCCTGGTCATATGGCTAGAGATTGTAGGGGTACGAGGTGCTTCAACTGTGGGGAAGTGGTCATATGAGTAAAGACTGTAAGAAGCCGAGAGCTGAGGGTTTCGGGGTGAAGAAGACGGGAAGTGAAGGACCGAGGGAGAGCGCCAGGGCATTCACTATGACACAAGAGGAGGCTAGGACGGACCCTGACATTGTGTCCGGTACGTTTTTAGTGAACCAAACTTTAGCTTCTGTGTTATTTGATTAGGGTGCCGGTAGAAGTTTTATTTCTGTTGCTTTCTAAACTGCCTGTTAGTAGTAGACGAGTTGACGTGCCCTTTGATGTAGAAACTGCTATAGGTGAGTCTACCAGGTTTTCTGAGATGATAAAGAACTGTGATGTGGAATTAGAAGGTCATAAGTTTCCTGTTCGACTGTTTGAGATGATCCTAGGCGGTTTCGATTTGGTTCTTAGGATGGATTGGTTGGCGGACTTCGAGGCGAATATAGTGTGTCACAAGAAGATGATTCGTTTGATAGCGCCTGACGGGAGTTCGGTAACTGTTTACGGGGATCGGATCATGACGATCCCGAAAGTAAGCTCAATGGCGGTGGCGGGAAAGTGTATGAGGCGTGGATGTAGCGCCTACTTGTGTTATGTAAAGGATGTGGAAACGCCAACACCACAACTATCCGATGTTCCGGTTGTGTGTGACTTTCGTGATGTGTTTCCCAAAGACTTGCCAGGAGTGCCACCTGACCGAGAGATCGAGTTTCAGATTGATCTGATACCGGGTGCCCAACCTGTTGCCAAGGCACCATATCGGTTGGCTCCGACGGAGATGAAAGAGTTGATGGAGCAGTTGCAAGAGCTGCTTGATAAAGGGTTCATCAGACCGAGTATCTCTCCTTGGGGTGCTCCAGTCTTATTTGTAAAGAAGAAGATGGTAGTACGAGGATGTGTATAGACTACCGTGAGCTGAACAAGTTGACGGTGAAGAATCGGTACCCGTTACCGAGGATAGATGATTTGTTCAATCAGCTTCAAGGTGCCAATTGGTTTTCAAGGATCGACCTTCGATCTGGCTACCATCAGCTAAAGGTGAAAGAACAGGATATTCCTAAAACAGCTTTTCGCACACGTTACGGTCATTACGAGTTTCTTGTCATGTCTTTTGGTTTGACCAATGCGCCAGCTGCTTTTATGGACTTGATGAATCGAGTGTGTCGGCCGATGTTGGATAAATCAGTGATTGTGTTTATTGATGATATCCTGATTTATCCAAAGAGCGAGATAGAGCATGCCAGTCACATTCGAGAAGTGTTGGAGACGTTGAGAAGGGAGAAGTTGTATGCCAAGTTCTCCGAGTGCGCGTTCTGGTTGCACGACGTTCAATTCTTGGGTCACGTGGTGAATCCGGAGGGGATTATGGTGGATCCAGCAAAGGTGGAAGCGGTGATGCAATGGAAGTCTCCAAAGACGCCATCCGAGATCCGTAGTTTCTTGGGTTTGGCGGGCTATTACAGAAGATTCATTCAAGGCTTCTCAAAGATCGCTTCTCCACTAACCAAGTTGACCCGTAAGGATGTGAAGTTTGTATGGGGTCAAGTTCAAGAGAAGGCGTTCGAAGAATTGAAGACGAGATTGACTCAAGCTCCTGTTCTGTCATTACCCGATAGAAGTGAAGATCTGGTGGTTTGTTTTGATGCTTCCTACTCGGGGTTGGGGTGTGTGTTAATGCAGAGAGGAAACGTTATAGCTTACGCATCCCGACAATTGAAGGTTCATGAGGTTAACTATCCTACTCATGACTTGGAGCTAGCAACCGTGGTCTTTGCACTAAAGATTTGGAGGCACTATCTTTACGGGACGAAGTGCACCATTTTAACTGACCACAAGAGCTTGAAGTATTTCTTCGAGCAGAAAGACTTGAACATGAGGCAGAGGATATGGTTGGAGCTCATAAAAGATTATGATTGTGAGATCCATTATCATCCAGGCAAAACCAATGTGGTGGCGGATGCCCTTAGCCAAAAAGAAAGACCCGAGCCGATTCGGGTGAAAGCGTACCAGTTGATTATGACCTCTGATGTGATGAAGCAAATCAAAGAGTTCCAAGATGAGGCATTGAAGGAAGATCATCTTAACTCTGAAAGAATGAGAGGTCTGGTTGCGGAATTGGGTAAAAACACACTCGGTGTTAAAACCCGATTCGGGCGGATGTGGATTCCTCGTTTTGGGGATCTACGGGTGAAGATTATGGATGAAGCTCATAAGACTCGATACTTTATTCATCCCGGTGCTACAAAGATGTACCAAGACATGAAGAAAGATTATTGGTGGCCGGGTATGAAGCGTGACGTGGTGGAGTATATGAGTAAGTGCCTTACTTGCTTGCAAGTGAAGGCCGAGCATCAAAAGCCGTATGGGAAAATCCAACCTTTGGATATACCGAAATAGAAGTGGGAGCACATCACCATGGATTTCATTACGAAGCTGCCTCGTACTCCGAAAGGGTATGATGCTATATGGGTGATTGTGGACCGCTTGACGAAGAGTGCTCACTTCCTACCGATGCGCGAGATATATTCCTCTAAGAGGTTGGCGGATCTATTCATCAAGGAAATTGTAACTCTTCATGGTATGCCGGTGTCTATTGTTTCTGATCGTGACACCCGGTTTACATCCAAATTCTGGAAGAAATTCCACGATGCCATGGGTATGAGGTTACATATTAGCACGGCTTATCAACCCCAGACTGATGGTCAGCAGAAAGGACCATTCAAACATTGGAGGACATGCTTCAGGCATGTGTGATTGATTTTGGGGGAAGTTGGCATGACCACTTACCGTTAGCTGAATTCTCATACAACAACAGCTATCATGCCAACATTGGTATGCCACCTTATGAGATGCTATACGGTAGGAGATGCAGGACGCCTGTTTGTTGGGGTGATATTGGTCATAAAGAGTTAGGGAGCGTCGAGGTGATCGAGGCTACGACTGAAAAGCTTGAAAGGATCAAGGCCTTCATGAAGGCAGCCAAAGATAGACAGAAGTCGTATGCTGATAAACGACGCAGGCCGAATGAGTTCCATGGTGGGTGACCGGGTTATGTTGAAGGTATCAACTTGGAAGGGTATCATTCGGTTCAGAAAGCGGGGCAAGTTGAGCCTGAGATACATAGGCCCTTTCCGAGTCATTGCTTGAGTAGGAGAGGTGGCCTATAGATTGGAGTTACCAGATGAGTTAAGTGGAATTCACCCGATATTCCACGTATCTCATCTAAGGAAGTGTTTGGCAGATGAAGATATGATTGTTCCACTGGAGGATATCGAAGTAGATGAATGGCTCAATTATGTTGAGCAACCAGTGGCAATCATCGATCGAAAAGAGAAGAGGCTGAGAAATAAAGTGGTTCCTCGTGTGCGTGTACAGTGGAAGCACAGGAAGGGATCCGAGTCAACGTGGGAGATCGAAAAAGAAACGAGACAGCATTACCCGTGCTTGTTCAAGGAATGACAAGTTTTAGGGACGAAATCTATATAAGGGGGGTGGACTTGTAACACCCGGATATTTTTCTTTAAAGCCGACGACAGAAGAAAAAGAGAAATAAAGTCCAAAGTCGGGGGACCAAACTCGCCAACGTGAGAAAGTCAGGTAAGTGGGGGTATATAAAGGGAGAGGGCAGCCCTTACCCTCTCCCCACACCTACACATTTCAGCCATAGAGAGAAAGAGAAGAGAAAAGGGAGAAGAGAAGAGAAAAAGGTTGGTTCGAGTGGATTCGAGCGTGCAAAATCGTCGTGTAGCGGGTCTAGACGAAGCTCTTCTTCTTCTTGTAGTTTGTGTGAGTTCTAAAACCCCTGTTTTACTCGTTTTCAACTGATTTGGGGCTGGAACACATAGTAAACCCGTTTTTGTATGTGTGTGTATTTGGCCCATTTGGGTGTGTTTGCGTGTGATGCGTTTGGAGTATGTTTTCGGGCTTGTGTATGCTTGAATGGTGTTGTAGTATGCATTCCTAAGGTTTAGGATGGTTGATTTGGGCTTAGAATGGGTTTGGATGAGCTTGGAGGTCGAAAATGGCAGATTGGGTTCGGGATAAACTGCATTCTGCATCAGTTAGGGCTAGGCGACCGACTGGAGGCTATTCGGCCGACTGGAGTGCGAATGGGGTTCAGTCACACGACTGAGGTTCAGTCGCAGGACTGGGGGTCCAGTCGCATGGGGGGTCATGCGACTGAGAGCCTAGTCGTATAGGTACTCATTCGTATTTAGTCCATCCGCATGAGGTCCATTCGCATAAGGTCCATTCACATAGTGTTCAACCGCATGAGGTCCATTCGCACGATTGGGTGTTCATCCGCATTGGTGTTCATCTGCATTGGTGTTCAACCGCATAGGTCCAATCGCATGATGTTCAGTCGCATGAAGGCCGTGCGACTGAAGGGTGCCCATACGCCTAAATAGGGCTGTTGTACTAGAGGAGGAGCATAGTTAAAGTACTAACTTTCGGGTGAAAGTGTAGATGTAAGTTTTGACGTGGAAGTTCCCGTAGGTACACGTAAGATGACCTTTGGAGGCCTTAGAGGGTATGTAGGGCATGATGATTATGTTGCATGTTTATGCATGATGTATGTTAAGTATGTATGATGATGCCCTGTATGATGATGCTATAGTGTATATTGATGTTCCTATTTATGACGTATGTTTATCTTTTCGTGGCTTTATGTGTTATGTTAATGAATGAAACGAAAGTGTTATGTAACGTAAACTGGAAGATAATGAAAGCGGAACATGATGAACGAATGCATGCATTAATGAATGAACGAATGAATGTAAGAAAGGCTTGCAAGCAAATGTATGGAGGTGCACACCCAATGAAGGTGTTAGCTCAACGGTGTGCGGGTTAGCTACCCCGAAGGATGCATACTAGGGTCCAATCTTTGTGATTGACCATATGTACGGGATCCTTGCCGCTTGCCCTAGGTGACTGGATCAGCTTCGTGCACAATGTTCGTGATTTAATTACCACAGGTCCAGCATCAGCTTCGTGCACAATGTTCGGGGTATAGCATATGGCATTGATCCAAAGTGAAAGAGGAAAGATAAGTGATGAATGTACTTGCCCTAGGTACTGGAGCCAGCTCCGTGCCCAATGTTCGAGGTGTATGAAAGACCTCAGGCTCGGTTACCCGCTTTGTGCACAATGTTCGGGGTAATGTACAGGTCATCGAAAGTAATGAACGTACGAATGAAATTAAGAATTTATGAACGAATGTGAAGGAAAGTAACGAATGTGAATGGTAATGACGTACGTTGAATGAACAAAAGTTAAAGAATGAACAAATGAAAGAAATGAACGGACGAGATATAATAACACTGTACAAAACGGGATCCTTGTCACTCGACCTCAGAAATCATGGCTGTGTGCCATGAAGAGGGTAAAGTTTGATAGGATCCAGATAGAAGTAAATGATAATGAACGATAAGGATAATAATGATATTATCTATGTGTACGTATGATGTATGATTGCGTGAAAGTAAAGGAACGGTTTTAAGGAGAGTAAAGTATTTTATTTATAAAACTAGAACTCACTCAGCAACGCTGACTTTTTATGTGTTTCCAGTTGGCAGGTAAGGTTGCTGAGGATGGCACGGGGCGGCTACTCAGCTCTTTTGGATGGCATCCATTTATATAATGCTTTTGTGATGTAATGCAACAATATTTAACAATGTATTATTTTACAAAAGCTTTTATGATGAAATGAGATGTCCTTTTTATTGATTTCGCTGCGATGTTTTATTAAAGTTAATAGGAAGGTATGATTTTGTGCGATGATCAACCAGCTGTAAGCATCCCGGGAACGGGGCCTTACACTCATCTCTTCTACCAAGAGTTCTGGTTCATGTTCAAATCATCTCAGCATCAAGAAGAAGGCTGATCCTTTGTGTACCACTGCTACACAGTGTGAACCATCCAACTCCAAGAACAGTCATCAACCTAAAGGGACTGTCTCAGCATCTGCAAAGTTGAAGGTGGATAAGGGAAGTGATCAAAGTCAGCCTTGTTCTCAGAAGAAAACTCTTGGGAAGAAAAAGATAAGTTGTGTCATGTGTGAAAGTAGCTCTCATCTTGCTATGGATTGTCTATACAATCCAAAGAGTACTCTTAATATGACCAAGAAGGAGACTCCTAAGAGATCTAAGAAGAACTCATCTTCGAAAGAAAAATTTGTTTTCTTGGAAGCTCCAAAGGAAAGAAAAAGGCAGGTGGAAAATTGCCTTCGGAAGAAGATTTGGTCTCGAAAGAAAAGAATACTTCCAAAGCACTAAAGTCTGCTACAGTGTTAGCAGGATCTTCCGAAGGTTCAGTCATCAAAACTTCTGAAGTCTCCAAAGCTTCCGAAGTGTTGAAGGTCAGGTCCAAACTTCCAAAGGTGGCGTGGAAGTCAAGGAAAGACCAAGTGACTGAAAGTTCTCCATCAACAACAGCAAGAGATCCTCAGAGCACAACTATAGGATCTATTACTGTTTTATTACCCTCTACTTCCTTTGATAAGCCCAAGACCAATAAGGCTTGGGTTTCCAAATGTAACTAATCATTTTCTTTGTGTAGGAACAACTCAAGTCAAACAAAAATGTCTGGATCATTGATAGTGGCTGTTCCAGGCACATGACAGGCAATAGGTCACTACTCTAGAACTTTGAAAGGATTGATGGTGGACCAGTTGCTTTTGGAGGAGATGAAGGAGGTTACATTTCTAGAAGGGGCAAAGTCACAAATGGTAAGCTCAACATTGAGAAGGTAAACTTTGTCAAGGAGCTTGGGTACAATCTTCTGAGTGTATCCCAATTTTGTAATCAGAGTCATAACATGCTCTTTACTGAGCATGAGTGCATTGTTCTCAAACCCGGGGTGATTATTCCTCATGAGCATATGCTGCTTAGAGCTCCCAGGAAAGGGAACATGTATAAGATGGATTTGCAAGAAACATCTCCCTTAGGAGAAAGTTTCATGCTTCCTATCTAAAGCCAATAATGATGAGTCTTTTCTTTGTCATAAAAGAATGTGCCATGTAAACTTTAAGAACATGAATAAGCTAATTAAGAACGATTTGGTAACTGGAATGCCAAAGAAAGAGTTTACAAGTGATGACCATTGTGTTGCATGCCTAAAAGGAAAGCAACATAAGGTATCTCACAAGCCTAAGGAAAGAAACTCCATCACTACACCCATACTCTTGTTACATATGGATCTCTTTGGCCCCACCAGTGTAATGAGTCTAGGAAGGACCTCTTACTATCTGGTAATCACAGATGACTTTACAAGATTCAATTAGGTCTTTTTTTAGAACTAAGGATGAGACCCCTGAGATTCTGAAGAATTTCATCTTAAGGATTGAGAATCAATGTGATCACAAGGTCAAAACCATAAGATGTGATCAAGGTACTGAATTTAAGAACCAAATCCTTGACACATTTTGCGATGAAAAGGGTATTACAAGACAATACAGTGCACCCAGGACTCCTTAGCAGAATGGTGTTGCTGAGAGGAGAAACAGGACTATGATTGAAGCTGCAAGAACCGTGTTGTCTGACTCTAAACTGCCCATCACCTTCTGGGCAGAGGCAGTCAACACTGTCTGCTATGTACAAAACAAAGTTTTAGTGGTTAAGACACATGGCAAGACTTCTTATGAACTTTGGCATAAGAGAAAACCTTTCGTTGGTTTTCTCAGGTCATTTGGATATCCATGCAGCCTCTTGAATACCAAAGATCAAATTGCCAAGTTTGCTGAGAAATCAGATGATGGACACTTTATTGGATACTCTTCACAAGCTAAAGCTTATAGAGTATACAATCTCAGAACTAGAGTAGTTGAGGAGTCAGCCAATGTGACTTTCAATGAGCACACTCCCAGTGTGAAAGGTTCTGGTCCGGATTGGCTATTTGATCTTGACTTAGTTACAAACTGTTTTAACAAATCTTGTGAGAATGTTTCAGGATCTACAGACATTTTACCTCTAGGTGATCCTGATCCAAGATTTGAGCTAAGAAGACCTTCAAGTTACACATCTTCAGCTCCAGTTGTAACTACTTCAGCAAATGAAGTTTCTATCAGCAAAACAATGACAATTTCAGCTGATACATCTGAGATGCCTTCAAGTTCCAGCTCAGAGGCTCAACAGACTAACAAAGAAACTTCAAATGCAGAAGAAGATAATGGTGATGGTGACAGTGATCAAGAATTTCTTGATGCTGATAACCACTCCATAGATGAACATATCAATGATGTCACACACTTATTGGATAAAGTTTCTCTTGATAAGTGTGTTGAAGTGGTGGAAGAAGCATCTATGCCAGATCTAAATTTCTCTAATTTAGATCTGTCTCAGCAACTTGCTGTGATCCCTCAGCTAAGGATCCATAAGTCTCATCCTACCACAAACATCATCGGAGATGTCAACACCGGGGTAAAAACAAGAGGACAAACCCATGAAGCAAATGTTTGTCTTCACTCTTGTTTCTTATCCCAGATAGAGCCTAAGAAAGTTGATGAGGCTCTGAAGGATGGAAGTTGGATTGAAGCCATGCAAGAGGAGCTACTTCAATTCAAGAGACAGAAGGTTTTGAACCTATGCCCTCTTCCTCATGGGAAGACTACTATAGGAACTAAATGGGTATTTAGGAATAAGAAAGATGATAGAGGTATTGTCATTAAGAACAAAGCTAGACTAGTTGTTCAAGGATACACACAAGAAGAGGGAATTGATTACACTGATGTCTTTGCTCCTGTAGCAAGACTAGAAGCTGTTAGGATATTCTTGGCCTTTACTGCATCCAAGAACTTCAAGGTCTATCAACTTGATGTTAAGTGTGCTTTTCTGTATGGGGTGGTTGATGAAGAGGTGTATTTAAAACAACCACCTAGTTTTGCAGATCCTTATCATCCTGATTATATCTGTAAACTTGATAAGGCTCTCTATGGGCTACACCAAGCACCAAGAAAGTGGTATGAGACTCTATCTCAGTATCTCTGTAAGCATGGATACAGAAGGGGTACTATAGATGGAACTCTCTTCATCAAAGGACAGGGAAATGACTTACTGCTAGTTCAAGTGTATGTAGATGACATCATCTTTAGTTTAACTAATCTAAGGCTCTGCAAAGACTTTGAGAAGCTGATGAAAGACAGATTTGAAATGAGTGCCATGGGGGAACTCAATTTCTTTCTGGGAATTCAAGTGAAGCAAGTTGAAGATGGAATCTTCATAAGTCAGTCAAAGTATGTTTAGGACACACTCAAAAGATTCAACATGATTGACTGTAAGATTGCTAAGACACCCATAGCAAGAAACCACTCCCTTGGGCCTGATCTTAAGGGGGAGTGTGTGGATGAACACCTTTATAGGGCTATGATTAGGTCTCTTATGTATCTTACAACTAGTAGGCCTGATATCATGTTTGCCACATGCATTTGTGCAAGATATCAAGCCAACCCCAAGATGTCTCACCTCATCACTGTCAAGAGAATTCTAAGATACCTCAAAGGTGCCTTAATACTTGGTCTTTGGTATCCCAAGAATTCTGACTTCAATCTGTATGCATATACAGATAGTGATTATGGTGGTTGCAATATGACTGCAAAGTCTACATCTGGGGGATGTCAGTTCCTTAGTGGAAGGGTTGTCTCATGGCAATGCAAGAAACAATCTTGTGTCTCTGCATCAACTGCTGAAGCTGAATACATTGCTGCTATAAGCTGCTGTGCTCAAGTACTTTGGATTCAGAATCAGATGCTTGACTATGGTTTCAACTTCAAGGAGACTCCCATTCACGTAGACAATAACAGTGCTATCTCTATCATAGAGAATCCTGTGCAGCACTCAAGGACAAAACACATAAACATCAGGTATCATTTAATTAGAGATAACTTTGAAAAGGGATTAATTAAACTAATTAAGGTTAACACAAATGAACAATATGCTGATCTATTCACAAAAGCCTTTGATGAATAGAGATTTAAGTATCTTATATCAGCTATTGGGATGATTAACTTTGAGTAGCCTATTCTTAAAACTAATTCATTTTATTTCTTAAAATCTGTGTGCCCTAAATTGTCTAGTCTATCACCTACAAAAGCTCATGTTTTCCATGGATAAAAACTTTTTGAAGAGTTTTTCTTAGACTTTTGACAAATCTTAATCCTTCGGAAGATATGATTTTTATCTTCAGAAGAAAATATACCTTCAAAACAAATAACTGTCTAAGTAAAATTTGTATTCGGAAGAAATTTCTGAAATATCTTCCGAAGCTTAAAACTCTCTTAGGCACTTATATGTTTTTAAGGACCATTTTTCTTCCGAAGGATATTAACTCTCGGAAGATTTGTTTTGTGTAACAAAACATCCGAGTTTAAAATTATCTTCCAAAGCAAATTTGTCACAACTCTTTGAGAAATTCTTCCGAAGTCATTTTGGCTTTGGAAGCTTTTTCACTAAAGCTTCCGAAGACAATTTACCTTCGTAAGTTTTTTTTCGATTTCCAAGAAAACTACTTTTTGAGCAAAGAGCAAAACACTTTTGTAGAGGTGGGACCGCCTTTCGGATTTCAAAGTTTATCCTCTTTCATTAACTTTGTCTTAAATCTTTTTCTTCTATTAACCCTAACGGTTCCCCCTCTTTCTATCATCTTCATTTTCCTCTAAACCTAAAATCCATATTTCTCTCTGAAACCGCCTTCGTTCATCCTTCCTTCACCTTCAAGCTTTCTCAAAATGGCAAATCTTGACAGACGCAATGACCCAGATTTTTCCATGCAGTTACACAGGCAACACAATCAGGTTGCACTGTTAAGCTCTGAGAAAGATTCACATTTCTCAGAGGTATGCCAATTCTTGGCTTTGTCCAACTACTTCACATCCCTTACCATTGATCCTCCTCTTTATGAGGATCATTTGCTTGAATTTTGGAGGACCTGCCAAGAAGTTATTATGGACGGAGATAAGGCACCGTCTGCCACAGTGCAGGGGAGAATAGTCTTTATCACTCCGGTCATCATCAACAATCATCTTCAGCTGGATGATAAAGAAGGTGAGGTGTTCTTCCCAAAGAAGTTGTTAATCATTCCTTTGAGTAGATGGACTATGAAGGAGATTTCTCTATAAAGACCTTCAGGAAAGGCAAGGTCTCATCTAAGTAGAAGTACCTTCTTCATGTGGTCATCCACAGCTTGTCCAACAAGCATGGAGGATGGGACTAGATTCCTGAAGATCTCTCCTTCATAGTGCATGGAATGGTTCAGTGGGTCAAATTCAGGCATTATTAGTTTGTTTATACAAATCTGATTACCAACTTAGACTCCTTAGAATATTACATGTTTCCTAGATATGTTCAATACATTCTCAACTGTGAACTGGGCTCACAGTTGAGGGAAACAGGTAATATTCTTAAATTAGACAGATGAAGCCTGACATCTTTAAAATCTTGAAGAAGCCAACTGTTGGCTTCTCAGGGGTAGAAACAACCCTAGTCCTAAAAATGTTAGAGCTCATTGCTCAAGGTGACAACCTAGCAATAGAAGCTAGTGTTGAACCCACACCTTCTACATCCCAACCACCAAAACAGCCACAAATCACCCTCACCTACCAAAGAAAACACAAACGAACCCTTGCACAAGCTACTGAGTCTGTGCAGGCACCCATATACTCACCTACACAGGAGGAAGTGGACACTAGAGCTCCCACTTCCCCTGAGGAGCAAACCACTCCCATCACTTCAAGAATCAGTGTTGAGGTTCCTCATGCTCAGCCTGATGAGCTCACAAGCCCAACAACCTTAAGCCTTCACTCTAAGTCTCAACACTCAAGTGAACAAACTTCAGGGGACAACTATAATCCCCAGCCTTTAGATTTAAACCAACCAATTCCCAACCTTGACTTCTATACTGATAAGGACTTAGATACCAGTGAGTATCATGAGTCTTCCTACTACACCACTCCTCAAAGGGAGATGAGTGCTCCTGAGTCACCTAGGTCTAGTCCACATCACTGAGGTAGATACTTCTAAACATGTTCAAGATATCCATATGGAAGAGGCTCTCACTTCAGCAAGTGATTACATCATTCAGACCTCAACCATGGCAACTCAGCCCATTGACACTTCAACTGAAGCGGTCACTGAGCAGAGGAAATCTAGCAGCCAAGGACACCATGCTGGTGATGAGGAAGAGGACCTTGGTCCAATTCTCTCATCCCCCAGTGATTCTTTTGATGAAGATGAGGGGAATCTGAGACTAAAGGTGCAATAACTGTAAAAAACATGCACCTATTTAGTCTCCAAGGTTAGTCATCTTGAATCTCAAGTGACTACCTTGCAAAACAGGGTCAATGATCAGCAACTTGAGACATCTTATCTTAAGGAAAAACTTGCTGGGAGACCTTTAAGAGGAGCTCAACCAGGAACACAAGAACCTGTGACTGTTATTGACCTAATTCCTAGCTCACCTATGCAAGAAGGTGATGCTACCAAAAAGGGGGAGGATGTCAGTCTAGTCATAGAACCTGGGAGTTCTTTAGGGAGTATGAACATTGAGGACTCACCATCCTATCTTGCAAATATGCATACTTAACAACTTTCTCAAGTTCATATTGATGTGGACAACATAGACTCTGTTATTAGGAGTCTCCTTGAGAAAGGGATTCCAAGGGCTATGTCATCCCCACGAACTTCAAATTACATTATGGAGTGGAGGTATGATGCTGACAGAAGAGCCCTCATCCTTCTTAGAGTTCAAGGGCAGCAAGAAGTCTTTAACTTTCATACCTTGAACTACTATGAAGCTCTTGACCTTGTCAACATGCCACTTGTCAACAAGGCCAATCTAGATAAGCTGACAGGTTGGCTCAAAGGATTCAAGATAGGATCACTGCAAAGTTCAACTTCAGAAGAAGATTGTGGCAATCAGGCAATACCATCGGTCAACTGGATGTTGAGGCAGACCCTGAGATTAGCTTTAAAGGGAAAACCTTGACTGAAGGCCCAGTGGTAGAACCTGAGAGCCCTGTCTCACCATCAACTGCTGTAGAGGTTCAAACCCTTGATAAGACACATGCTGGTGAAGGTGCATCTCAACCTCTCTCTGGCCAGAGCTTGGAAGCTACACCAAGCAATGAAGGCCAAAACTCTCTCCACCCTGAGTGATAAAGGTCTGTGAGTGACAAAAGGAAAAGGAAATTAACTTCTAAGAAGATTGAGGAGGAGAAGAGAGAGAGGAAAAGGAAGCTAAGGAAAGAAAGTTCCTCTACTGGGTCTGCAAGGCTCATGGAAAGTGCTATCAGGGCTGCCCCCAAACCAAATACTCAGGATGATGAGTTAAGGGTAGTCAGGATAAACTACTTACAGACTAGGAACTATGATATTGATAATATCATTTCTCTCCCCTTAGATGAGTTGAATGAACTGGCTAACATGGAACTATCAAAAGAAAGAAAGGAAAAAGAGGATGCAGAGCTTCTTCTGAAAATCAAAGAAGAAAGAAGAAGGAAGAGGCTCTATAAGCATATACCTACTCTATCACCAGTTGAAGAAACTCAGGAACAAGAGGATGTGGTACCACAAGAACCTCAGGTAGACAAAGAAAAGGATATGATCAATATGATCAACTACCTGAGTGCCACATGCCTCTATCAAGCTGATACACTTCTTCCCTTACCCTTTGACTACATTAAGTTTGAGTACCTCCAACAACTTGAAGTTGATGTAGCCAAAGAAAGAAAGATCATCAAAAGGAAGTTAAGGGAAGAAGCTATAAAATCAAGAGCCATCATCCATAAGAACTTGAAAAAGTCTGCTGACAGGCAGAAGACGATGAGCTTCTTGAAGTTGTATGGATTCTCCGAAAGGAGACTTGGTCCCATGTCTCTATCCACCATGGATGAGCACATTAGGGTGATCAAGCAGAAGATCCAAAGAGGTGAACTTATTGACTTACACTCCCCACCAAGTCAGGTCCCTCAGGAAGTGGAGGTTAAGGTTGAAACACCTAAGACAACACAACCTGAACCTCCTGCTGAACCTCAGTAAACTTCCACTTCTGATCCATAGCAGGGATCTATCCCCTCTCAATCTGAACCTATGAGAGAGGAAGACCCAACTAAGAAAGACAAAGAAGATCAATCAGGTGCTTCAGGACAGTCTTCTCAGTTAAAAAGTTCAAAGATGTCACACCCCGACCAAAGCGGCGGAACATGCCGGGGCGCGACTATGATTGTTCAAATGCACACGACACTACTAAAGTGACAATATTTAATCAACTCATTCATTTCACAAAATGTTCTTACAAATGCAAGAAAATAAATAGTTCTTAACTAATAACCTAACGGTCCAAAATATAGTAACGTCTTTAAATCTTCAATCAACCTACAATCAAACCTGTAGCATTGCATAAAATATATTTTGTCAACATGTATGTTGGTGAGCAATTCCATGACTTTATAAATATAATATAATGCAAAAAAAATCACAACTCAAATATGTGAAACCATAAATAAAAGCGACAATTGAGGTATATAAATCATAAGTAAATGGGTCTCCTTTCTAATAGATAAAACTACCATATTACAAGGAGGAGCGTATGATCATACTTATTAAAGATGAGGATGAGGCTAACCGATCAAAAGCAATAAACATGTAGCAATTAATCATATGAGGTATATAACATACAATTGGACAATTATTCTAAGTACACATAACCTAGAGGTTGTGGGTTGAGGATCTAAGTGTTAAATCATTTTCGATTGAGTAAGTATGCTTGCTACCCCCAAAGTATAGAAGAGAAAACGGGGATGAAATTACTCACATGGAAAAAAAGTGACGTTGATGAACAAACTTAGAATAAAATCCTCAAGTAAGCGAGCCCGACGGTTTAACGTGCGTGTCCTAAATTGAAAGATCTTGAGTAAGTTTTAAGTCTTGAAGATGGAATATAAATGGTATAAAAGTTCATAAAAATAAGGCTTGGGTTTTTCGGAAGTTTTAGTTATATTTTACAAAAGTGTGTTTAAATAGAGTAAGGGTGAAATGAGTTTTACAAGAAACCGGATCCTTGATGTTTAGTTTTACTCAACTTTTGTTAAGTTTTACATAGGGGACTTGGTTTAGTGCTAGTGTGCACGATCCCGCTAATGTAAGCATCAAGATCCGACCTACACTCTCTTAAACCCGAGTTTGAGACTTTGATAATAAAAAAATTCTCTTAAACCCAATCTTAGTATAACATCAAGTTTGGTTCCGTCATACCATAATCTTATAAATATAAGTAATATAAAGTGAAACATAAGTTAAAAAAGTTAAGAAAGATTTTTGGTGGTTTGAACGGCGACTAGCTCGTTAAGACGAGAAGTTCGACTTTTACTCGGTTTTTACCTGAAGCTTGGGTTCAAGCCAAGATTTATTCTATACTTCCAAAATCTTAAGTAATATGAGTAATATAAAGTAAAACAAACTAAAAAGATAGGTTGAACTTTTGATAATTTGAACATTGACTAACTCGTTAAAACGGATGTTCGGTTTTACTTGGTTTTTACCCGAAACTTGGGTTCAAGCCAAGATTTGTTCTACACCTTCGTATCATATAATAACTAAAATATAACAAAAAAACTCAGATCTAAAATGTTTGATGTAACATGGTTGCTTAAAAGTTATTTAAAGTGCTTAAACGGACGTTCGGTTTGGTTCGATCCTTGACTCGGTATGATGGTTATCACATGTCCAAAACTATAGAACTAAAAATAAGATAAAAGTTCCAGATCTAAACTCAAACAAGAAAGTTAAGCGAATAAACCTCCCGAAAACGACCCAAACGAGCCTAAAATGCATAAATATGTGTTTGAATGCCCAAAAGCCTTAAATAAAGATGAAAATGGTTTTGTCAACATAAAATAACTTATAAAAACTAAAAATATCTAAAAACACATACCCGAAATGGTTTGAAATGCAAGATTCGGTTCCGTTGACTTTTTAAAGTCAAACTTAAGCAAAACTAGCTAGAACAACTTGCAAGATCAAAAATTTGGAAGAAGAAGATGAAAATGTGCAGGTGAAATGGTTGAGAATGAGTGGTATTTATAGGGAAGGATTAGGGTTTGAGGGAATTGGTAATGCGTTTGTCCGGTGGGTAAAAGGGTGCACTTTGATTCTTTTATTTAAAATAAATTTTGATTTAAATAAATTATGACCAGGTATAAAAACATATTTGGAGGGTTCTAGAATAATTATGTGTTAGGTCTTGGTTGATTTGGATGGTTAAAATACGAGTCCGGGCCTTAAACAAGCTTAAACGAACCGAAAACGTTAAAAAAACAGATTTTGCTGAAACGAACTGTGGGTCACGCCACGACAAGTATGAAACATGGTTATAACATAAAATCCATCATTTTATTAATATGCAAAGATTTTAAGACCAAAACGGGTCGGGTTTACAATACAGAATAACAAACACAAAGCTAGTCGAAAATGACGAATGTCACAATATTCCCTACTTTTGGAAATTTCGTCCCGAAATTAGGAAGAATCTATGACGAAGAGATGCGGATACTTTTCCTTCATGGCGTCTTCTCTTTCCCAAGTAAATTCGGCCCCACGTCTTGATTCCTAACGAATTTTCACTAACCGAATACATCTTCATTTGGTTCGTTTCTCGTTGCGATCCATAATTTCTACGGGTCTTTCAACAAATTGCGTTGTCTCATCGATATGTACTTCATCGAGTGGTATATGGAGATTTCCCTCGGCTAAGCATTTCTTGAGGTTTGAGACATGAAAGGTAGGATGAACACCGGAAAGTTCTTTTGGTAAATCAAGTCTATAAGCCACTTTTCCAATCCTTTCGAGGATCTTGAATGGGCCTACGAAACGAGGAGCTAGTTTCCTTTCTTTCCAAAATGGACTACCCCCTTCTAAGGAGATACTTTGAGAAGGACAAGGTCATCGACGTTGAATTCTAGAGGCTTTCGTCGTTTATCGGCATAACTCTTTTGACGACTTCTAGCGGCGAGTAGATTCTTGTGGATTTGATCAATACGGTCGGTAGTGTCTTGAACCATCTCAGGACCGGTAATTTGAGTTTCACCAATCTCGTTCCAACAAATTGGAGAATGACACTTACGACCATAGAGAGCTTCAAACGGAGCCATACCAATGCTAGAATGTAAACTATTGTTGTATGAGAACTCAATAAGCGGAATATGAGAGTCCCAATTTCCACCAAAGTCGAGTACGCATGATCGAAGCATATCCTCAAGGGTTTGGATTGTACGCTCGGATTGGCCATCGGTTTGAGGGTGATAAGCGGTACTAAGATCAAGGCGAGTTCCCAAAGCATTTTGAAGCGATTTCCAAAAATGAGATGTGAAACGAGCATCATGATCGAAGATGATGGTGACTGGTATATCATGGCGGCACACGATTCCTCGGACATAGATTTGAGCTAGTTGTTCCACGGAGTACTTTTCTCGGATTGGAATGAAGTGAGCCGATTTGGTCAATCGATCGATGATTACCCAAATACTATCATTTTGGTTTCGGGTATTTGGGAGCTTAGTGATGAAATCCATGGCAATGTCTACCCATTTCCAAACAGGAATCAGGGGTTGCTCGAGTAAACCAAAAGGTTTTTGATGCTCGGCTTTAACCTTTGAGCATGTAAGACATTTTGAAACGTAAAGTGCCACATCCTTTTTCATACCGGGCCACCAATAAATGGAACGAAGATCGAAGTACATTTTATCCGCACCGGGATGCACAGAATAACGTGACGTATGAGCCTCGTCAAGAATGAAAGTACGAAGTTTGTCACGATTGGGAACCCATAAACGATTGAGAAAGTAAAGTAAGCCATCGGGTTTGGTTTCGAGTTGAAGTTCGGCTCCACACGACATTTCGTCGTACATGTTACCTTCATCAACGGAGGTGCATTGGGCTCGATAGATGCGGTTTTGAAGATCTGTTTGGATGATAATGCTATGAAGCAGAATGGATTTGACATTAACTTTTCGACTAAGGGCATCGGCCATGACATTCGCTTTACCGGGATGGTAGCGAATTTCGCAATCGTAGTCACTAAGTAGTTTGGCCCATCGCCGTTGTCTCATGTTGAGATCTTTTTGGTCGAAAATTTGTTGAAGACTTTTATGATCGGTGAATACTACACATTTTGTACCATAAAGATAGTGTCTCCAGATTTTTAAAGCGAAAACGACGGCACCAAGTTTGAGATCGTGAGTTGTGTAATTTTTCTCGTGAACTTTAAGTTGTCTTGAGGCATAAGCGATAACTCGACCTCGTTGCATGAGAACGCAACCGAGACCTTGGTTGGATGCATCGCAAAATACCACAAAATCGTCGTTTCCTTCAGGGAGGGCTAAGATAGAAGCATTGCAAAGCATATGTTTTGGAGTTTGGAAAGCTTCTTCGTGTTTCGGTCCCCATTCGTAAGATTTTCCCTTATGAGTTAATGCGGTGAGGGGTAACGCAATTTTGGAGAAGTTTAGAATGAAACGTCGATAATACCCGGCCAAACCAAGGAAGGATCGAACTTCGGTAGGTGTGGATGGAGTCTTCCAATCTTTTACGGCCTCAATTTTAGCGGGATCAACATGAATACCTTTATCGTTAACGATGTGACCCAAAAATTGAACTTCCTTTAATCAAAATTCACATTTTGAAAATTTGGCATAAAGTTGTTCTTTTCTTAGGAGATCGAGAATGGAACGTAAATGATGCTCATGCTCGGCTTCGGTCTTAGAAAAGATGAGGGTGTCGTCAATAAAGACTAACGAATTTATCCAAAAATGGTTTGCAAACGCGGTTCATGAGGTCCATGAATACCGCGGGAGCATTGGTTAATCAAATGGCATAACCATGAACTCGTAATGTCCATACCGCGTACGAAAAGCAGTTTTGGGAATGTCATCTTCGTGAACACGCAATTGATGATAACCCGATCGAAGATCGATTTTGGAGAAGCAAGTTGCACCTTGGAGTTGATCGAAGAGATCGTCAATTCGAGGCAAAGGGTAACGATTTTTTTGGTGAGTTTATTGAGCTCACGGTAGTCGATACACATACGAAACGAGCCATCTTTCTTTTGCACGAAGAGAAGGGGTGCACCCCAAGGAGATGAGCTTAGACGGATAAAACCCTTATTGGAGAGTTCTTGGAGTTGGTTTGACAATTCTTGCATTTCAGAAGGAGCTAAACGATAGGGAGCCTTAGCTACAGGAGTTGCTCCGGGCACAAGGTCGATTCGAAATTCGACGGGACGGATAAGTGGAAGACCAGAGATGTCGTCGGAAAAAACGTCAGGAAAATCACGAACAACGGGAATGTCATGAATTTTCCTTTCATCGGGGTCTTTTGCCACCGCTTGAGCTAGGAACGGAACGTACTTTTGGCGTACGTACTTTTGAGATTGAGAGCACGACATGAGGTTTAGCTTTTTGGGAGACGTTTTGCCAAAGATTTTGAGAGTTTTACCATTGGCGAGTGGAATTCGAATAAACTTATCATAGCAAACAACTTCGGCACGATGCAAGGCTAACCAATCCATGCCAACTATGATGTCGAAACTTCCCATTTGCATCGGGATGAGGTCAATCGAGAATTTACACTTGCAAAGAGTGAGGATGCAATCGCGGATGACCGAATCGATAGTGATAGAGCTACCATTGGCGACTTCGACAGAAAAAGGTTGAGAAAGTTTAGTACGGGGTACGGGAAGAGTTGATTCAAATTTAAATGAAATAAAACTCCTATCAGCTCCGGTATTGAATATAATTAAAGCTAAATGCTCATTAACTAAAAACATACCATTCACTACGTCGTTGGCAACTTGGGCTTGGTTGACATTCATCATAAGAGCACGCCCTTGGTTGCCGTGGGTAACTTACGGAGCTTGCAAAGGCGGGGGAGGAGGAGCTTGAATTGCTTGGAGCGGTTGAACCGGAGGAGCAATGAGTTGCGGGACTTGAGGTTGGAAGGTTTGCAATTGGTAGGCTTGAGTTGTGTAGTAAGGTGCGGGCATGATTTGGGCTTGATTTACAAAAGTGAGTCGGGGGCAAGCATTGCGAAAGTGATTTGGGTCTCCACAATGGAAACAAGCTCTCGGTTGAGGAGGAGTTTGAGCAAAAGGCGTGGGTCGGTTTTGAGGATTATGCAGAACAAACCTTGGTAGAGTGGTTTGTCCACGGGAGGCTTCACGACACACATTGCTAAGGTGACCGAAACGATTGCAATTTGAGCATTGGCGACAAGCGGAGTAAGATAGGTGGTGGCGTTGACAAGTGTTGCATAAAGGATGGGGACCGGTGTAAGGTTTACGATTTTAGGAAGCTTGAGATTGAGATTGGGGTTGAGTTGGGTGAGTGACGACAAAGTTTCGATGGTTTGGTTTATGCTTCTTTTTAGAGTGGTGAGATGAGTTGGAGTAATTGATGGATTGGGGTTGGGATTCAACTTTGAAGCTTGGAGATGGATCGGTGGTGGCCTTGAAATTTGGTTTCTTGGAATCCTTTCGGGATAAATTCCCTGCTTTGACATGGTTCTCCGAAAGGGCGGCGGCAAGAGTGATCGCATCATTGAGCGTTTGTGGCTTGCTACTCATGACGGAATCTCGGATTTGCATAGGCAAACCCGAAACGTACTTGTCGATTGCCCTCTCGAGTGGAGTAACCAAATAGGGCACTAGAAGGCTAAGCTCGTGGAAGCGGTTTGAGTAAGCGGAGTTGTTACCACTATCTTGTTTAAGATCCCAAAATTCGGCCTCCAATTTTTGAATTTCATGCTTGGGGCAAAACTTTTTGAGCATGATGTCCTTCAGTTCATCCCAAGGGAGAGTCATAGCGACTTCCGCTCCCTTGGCATTCATGATGCTATTCTACCACGTTAGGGCGGTTAGCTCGAACACACTTGATGCGAAAGTGATTTGCTTGGCCTCTGGGCATTCACAATGCAAGAACACGCTTTCCATGCATTCAAACCATTGGAGGAGCGTGGTAGCACACTCCTCACCCACAAATTTTGGTGGTTTGGCACCGTAAACTGTTTGTAAGTAAAGGTAGCATGAGCGGGTGTGGCTTGAGTAGCAACAGGTTGCGATTGGATGGCTTGAATTTGAGCAACAAGGGTGGGGAGTACAGCGGCCATTTGAGTTGTAACCAATTCGGCTATCTTAAGGTCGGAGCGACGAGTTTGACGTGCTTGACGAGCTTGGCGTGCTTGACGAGCTTGGCAATGAAGGGGAGGCATTCTAAAAATAATAAAAGTGAGGCAATATGAGATTTTGGGTAACTAGTGCAAATATGAGAATGATTAATTTAAATATTAGATTGTAGTGAAATATTTTGTGAACCTTATAATCATGAAAAAAATCATTTCAACACATAAAAAAATCATTTTAACACATAAAAAAAATCTTTGAAATTTGAAACGCTAAGATTTGAGGCGGGAAATACATGCATGAATCACCATGACTTGTTGTCCCGACAGTAATCTTACAGAAGAACGAGGTAATGCGGGGAGTCGAAACATTGCGTGAATCACTGCGTCTTTCATGTTTTAACCAAGATCATAATAATGTGATAGAATGAGAGTCAAAAACACTAGTCCACGTATCACCGTGGCTTTCATGATTCAACTTAAAATAAAACGAAATCGAGGGAAGGATCAAAACACTAGTCCGCGTATCACCGTGGCTTTCATATTTTAATCCAAAAATATTAATGGAGGTAACCAGAACGGTTACGGCGACTACTTAAAGTTAGCAACCTATATAACGCGCATTCGCTTTGGCCTATAAGGTCAAACACCTTGACTTGAACCTTCCACGTAAGTAAATCACCTTTGATTCTCGGAATCGTTTAGCTAAAGGTTCACATCTAGGTATTTTCCCTCTTCCAGTTAGTACGAGCCCGTTATAATGTCACACTTTAAGGAGATGAGAAATATAAAAAAATTGGGACCCAAACTCAAATGTTGAGATCCAAGATTTATTTATTTATTTATTATTATATTTTTTTGAGGTAAGATAAGGATACCTTGGATTTCTATGAGAGTGTGTGAGTGTAGATGGGGGTAAACGAAACAAATAAGTAAATAAAGGCAAATAAACAATCAAGCAGGGTAACACGTATAGGCAACACGTTTTAGGACCCTAAAGCATAAACTATACTTGGTCGTTACGTCTAACCACCTATCCTATAGTCATGGCTCTGATACCAATCTGTCACACCCCGACCAAAGCGGTGGAATATGCCGGGGCGCGACTATGATTGTTCAAATGCACACGACACTACTAAAGTGACAATATTTAATCAACTCATTCATTTCACAAAATGTTTTTACAAATACAAGAAAATAAATAGTTCTTAACTAATAACCTACGGTCCAAATATAGCAACGCCTTTAAATCTTCAATCAACCTACAATCAAACCTGTAGCATTGCATAAAATATATTTTGTCAACATGTATGTTGGTGAGCAATTCCATGACTTTATAAATATAATATAAGGCAAAAAAAATCCACAACTCAAATATGTGAAACCGTAAATAAAAGCGACAATTGAGGTATATAAATCATAAGTAAATGTGGCTCCTTTCTAATAGATAAAACTACCATATTACAAGGAGGAGGGTATGATCATACTTATTGAGGATGAGGATGAGGCTAACCGATCAAAAGGAATAAACATGTAGCAATTAATCATATGAGGTATATAACATACAATTGGACAATTATTCTAAGTACACATAACTTAGAGGTTGTGGGTTAAGGATCTAAGTGTTAAATCATTTTCGTTTGAGTAAGTATGCTTGCTACCCCCAAAGTATAGAAGAGAAAACGGAGATGAAATTACTCACATGGAAAAAAAGTGACGTTGATGAACAAACTTAGAATAAAATCCTCAAGTAAGCGAGCCCGACGGTTTAACGTGCGTGTCCTAAATTGAAAGATCTTGAGTAAGTTTTGAGTCTTGAAGATGGAATATAAATGGTATAAAAGTTCATAAAAATAATGCTTGGGTTTTTTGGAAGTTTTAGTTATATTTTACAAAAGTGTGTTTAAATAGAGTAAGGATGAAATGAGTTTTACAAGAAACCGGATCCTTGATGTTTAGTTTTACTCAACTTTTGTTAAGTTTTACATAGGGAGTTGGTTTAGTGCTAGTGTGCATGATCCCGCTAATGTAAGCATCAAGATCCGACCTACACTCTCTTAAACCCGAGTTTGAGACTTTGATAATAAAAAAATCCGCTTAAACCCAATCTTAGTATAATATCAAGTTTGGTTCCGTCATACCATAATCTTATAAATATAATTAATATAAAGTGAAACATAAGTTAAAAAAGTTAAGAAAGATTTTTGGTGGTTTGAACGGCACTAGCTCGTTAAGACGAGAAGTTCGACTTTTACTCGGTTTTTACCCGAAACTTGGGTTCAAGCCAAGATTTATTCTACACTTTCAAAATCTTAAGTAATATGAGTAATATAAAGTAAAACATAACTAAAAGATAGGGTGAACTTTTGGTGGTTTGAACATTGACTAACTCGTTAAAACGGGTGTTCGGTTTTACTTGGTTTTTACCCGAAACTTGGGTTCAAGCCAAGATTTGTTCTACACCTTCGTATCAACCATATAATAACTAAAATATAACAAAAAACTCAGATCTAAAATGTTTGATGTAACATGGTTGCTTAAAAGTTATTTAAAGTGCTTAAACAGACGTTCGGTTTGGTTCGATCCTTGACTCGGTATGAACCCGAGGATGGTTACCACATGTCCAAAACCATAGAACTAAAAACAAGATAAAAGTTCCATATCTAAACTCAAACAAGAAAGTTAAGCGAATAAACCTCCCGAAAACGACCCAAACGGGCCTAAAATGCATAAATATGTGTTTGAACGCCCCAAAGCCTTAAATAAAGATGAAATGGTTTTGTCAACATAAAATAACTTATTAAAACTAAAAATATCTAAAAACACATACCCGAAATGGTTTGAAATGCAAGATTCGGTTCCGTTGACTTTTTAAAGTCAAACTTAAGCAAAACTAGCTAGAACAACTTGCAAGATCAAAAATTTGGAAGAAGAAGATGAAAATATGCAGGTGAAAAGGTTGAGAATGAGTGGTATTTATAGGGAAGGATTAGGGTTTGAGGGAATGGGTAATGCGTTTGTCCGGTGGGTAAAAGGGTGCACTTTGATTCTTTTATTTAAAATAATTTTGATTTAAATAAATTATGACCAGGTATAAAAACATATTTGGAGGGTTCTAGAATAATTATGTGTTAGGTCTTGGTTGATTTGGATGGTTAAAATACGAGTCCGGGCCTTAAACGAGCTTAAACGAACCGAAAACGTTAAAAAAACAGATTTTGCTGAAACGAACTGTGGGTCACGCCACGACAAGTATGAAACATGGTTACAACATAAAATCCATCATTTTATTAATATCCAAAGATCCGAAGACCAAAACGGGTCGGGTTTACAATACAGAATAACAAACACAAAGCTTGTCGAAAATGACGAATGTCACAAAAGAGGAGGAAAAGGATGGTTTCCAAACCAAAGTCAAAGAATAAGAAAAAGGAAACATCCACCTCCAAACCTCAGGATGAGTCAGAACATCCTAAGGATGTGCAACAGGAGGATGCTCTACCAACTCCAATTCAAGCAGCTCCTCTGGCATCAGATAGACCCATCTTATCTTGGACATACACCACAAATCCAGTAAGATGGCATGTCATAAGAGATCAAGGTATTGAACATGTCTACACATGACAGGATATGTTCAATCTACCTCTGCATGATCTCTTTAACATGAGAAGATATTATGAGAGTCTGAGTGATCCTGACAATCTCATGAAGAAAGGGATGGTTATCATCATAATAAGGACTGTCAATATCTGAAGTCTTCAAGTGTTTTGGTAGTATCAGCCTGGGGGGAGTTTGTAAGGATATTAGTAAGGCTGATGCAACCCAAACACTTAAAGTCTTTCCTGCATGCATGCAAAAGTATACTGAAGTGGAATGCTTCGAAAGTTTCACACTGCCTTAGAAATTATTCTAAGTGTGAAATCTTTCAAAGCCAAGACCAATATCTTCCGAAGCCAAAAGATGAAGTCTTCCGAAGCTTCAAGGACAAAGTCTTCCGAAGCCAACCATTGAAGATAGATTTCTTTCGAAGACTTTTAAATTACATGCTTTATCTGATGTACTTTTTACCTAAAGCTGAACCACTTTCCGCTGCCACTCTGATAAGTCACTAACCTTTCATGAGTTGGTGAAAAATCCATGCTTTTGGTAAACTATACATTGAGGTCTTGAGTTTGTAACTTTCCACTTAATGTACTTTATCCTTTTTGTAATATATTAGGATGTGAGCTATGACATGTCATAGTTACTAGCCAAAAAGCAATCTGGCTTTTGACTTTACATGGATTTTGTTGTCTAGTTCATGTATCCAGCTGGCCTTCAAAGTATGGCCGACTGTAGGTAGTAGTATATGTATTTTCTGATCCTTGTAACTTTGTAAGTTTGCGTTGAACTTTGTAAACCATTTTGTAAGGAACTAGAAGATCAATATACATCAACCTTGAAAACCAACTGCTTGTGTTTTGTTCTAGTTTTTGTCTCATTTACATCTTGTGTTTCTTAGTTCTCTAAACTCAGTTTACCAGTTCCCCATTTTGAATTGTTAAGTGTTGTCCCACACTCTCCTCTTTGTGCTGTTGTGTTGTACAAATGCATAAACCCTTCACCTGGTACTGCAGGTAGCTTTGGTACCGGTCAACCTCACCCATAGTAACCAAAATATAATATTGGCATCTTGTAAATTATAAAAGCGCTACTAAATATAAGCGTTGCCCTTTTTGTTTTAAGTTGGTTGCCGTACATTTAAGCTTAACGTTGGCGTAAAAAAACCTGCTGAAACGCTTATATTTTTCAAATTTCTTAAAGAGCCAAAGGTAAGTCCGTGTATATAATAAATGAGCTCTTTATGATTAAACAAAAATAGTCCACCTTGATGCGTGAATTTTGTTTGAAGCAACAAAAAAGATTCTTAACTTTCTAAAACAAATTAAAAAGTATAATTGTAAAATCACAAGAAACATTCATTTAATTTACTCTAAACTTGATAATACTTTTAAAAAACACAAGAAACATACGTTTAATTTACTATAAACTTGATAAAAGCACCAAGTTTCAAAAGTTAAGCTTATGAGAAAGGTTCAAATAAAAAGGCTTTTAGAACTAAAAATTATAAAAAGTAATCTTAACCGCTAATCTCTTTAATCAATGGTTGAGATTAATTTATGTAAAAAAGTTTGTTATAGCATTCACTTACTCGTTTCCCATTTTTACGTGAGTGAGTACCATATATTATAGGGGATTGTTGTTAATGGTTATAAATGAACGACAAAGAAAATATATAGGGGTTGTATTGTGTTTTCGCATATTTGGAGAAACAAGGTACAAACCCTATAAATCTTTTAATATTTTTAAAAGTGGTTGTGAGTGGATAAGACAGAAAAATTAATAGTAAAAGTATAAAAAATATTTAATTGAAAAGAATAGAGAAAAAATAAAAGTTTTTAGTGTAATTGTAAGGATGTGGATGAGAGATGGACTGCGATTGCTCTTAGAGGGGTATTTTATAAATAGACACTTTTGTTGATTTTTTACAAGTTCTTTCATTTTTTAAACGTTCATAACTTTTATGTACGGGTGTTCATTTCTTTATAAAAATTACACCACAAAAACAAGCGTTCTTTTATCTTCAAAACGAGTACAATGTTGGTATATAAAAAGATAATAATTTTTTTACGTTTTAAGCTCATATCTCATCATATTGTCTTTAATGCAGTTAATTGTATCTTTTTGTTAGTTATTATGTTAACCTGAATATTATTGTGTGTTGTCTAAAATGATAAATTAAAAAATATAATGGTAGAATAATTTTATTGTGTATCTCTAATATGTAAACATAATAATAACTTAACAACCAATTAATCTGATACATTAAAAATAGTGACAAAATAACACAATGTCTTATTGTGTTTTTTCTATTGTTATTGTATTATTTTAAACACTATTAGTTTTAAAAAATAGATTGATATAATAATATTATTGTATACTCTAATTGTAAACACAATGCTAAATAACAAGTTTATATGATCGATGAAGAATAACGACAAAAATAACATATTTTATCTTAAACATTATGAGTTTTGAAAAACACATTGATAAAAGTGTATCATTATGTATGTCTAATTATAAAAACAATGATAGATAACAAGTTTATATAATCTATAGAAACAATAACAAAAATAACATAAAATGATTTAAAACGTAAAACCCAATGATGAATACATATATCATTTTATGTAATATATATGACACAATGAATAAATATTTGACACAATGAACGTATAAGACAGAATGAGTTGAAATATTTGACATAATGACCAAAATACTCTTATCTTTAAAACAATAGAATAACACATGTCCAGCACACAATCTTTCTTAGGGGTTGTTTGGTAGTATCTGAGTCAACCTCTTAATGATTAAGATGGCTGAATGGTTTAGCACTTAATGGTTCAGACTATTTGTTTTGCAAGCAAATGTCTGAATGGTTCGTACATTTGCCTCCGAATGGTTAAACATTATACTAATGTTGAATGGTTAAGAGATCTAATGCTGAATGGTTAAGACATTTTATCTGAATTGGTCAGACATTTGCCTTTGAATAGTTAAGCGATATACTAGCTCTTAATAGTTCAGACCTCTTAATAGTTCAACAATTAATAGGCCGGCGGAAGGGTCGCCGGCGGTGGTAGGTGACAGGAGATGGGGGGGGGGGTTCGATGGTTGTAGGAAATGGGTGGGTTGATTTTTTTTGTTTGAGGGGTACATGGGTTATAATTTCCATTCAACACTCCCCCATCACTTAACCATTCAGTGTTGATGGTCCCATTTAGAGGTCCTTTTTTTCTGAAACAAACACATACACTTCTTAGTGGTGTAGAGATAGCCTTTTTAATGGTCCCATTAATAGGCTATCAAACAACCCCTTAATGGTTCCAATCTTTTATTGGTTCAGCACTTAATCATTCAGATATTACCAAACAACCCCTTAGCCTTTTTAGATTAAACACCTTTTAAGTATAACCCTCCCCTAAACTTATAACTAATGAAAATTAGTAATTTCAAGAATCAACTAATACAAAAAGCTATAATTTTTAAATTACTTTATCTTCATAGGTTTTTGAATTTATTTTGGAAGAATTAAACTTCTTCTAGAGGGAAAAAGGGTTATAGATTATGATTGGCATCGTGGAATGTAGGAACGCTAACTAGTAAGTTATTAGAGTTAATAGACGTGCTGAAGAGACGTAGGGTATGGATAGCATGTATTTAGGAGACTAGATGGCATGGTAGGAGAGCAACAGAGTGCAATGAGTATAAACTATGGTATTCAGGATCAGATAGAACAAAAAATAGGGTGGGTTTCCTAGTTGCTAAAGAACTTCAAGATAATATAGTGGAGGTGAGAAGATATAATGATAGACTTATGCTGTTAAGAATAGTAATAGGGGATGAAGTAGTGGCAGTAGTTACTGCGTATGCACCACAGGTTGGATTAGGGGAAGCGGAAAGAAAGAATTTCTAGGAGAGTTTAGATCAAACTATGGGAGACATACCTCGAGAAGAAAAAATATGCATAGGAGGAGATTTTAATGGGCATATTTGAAATGATAATGATCACTTCCCTTTGGTGCATGGAGGCTTTGGATATGGTCTTAAGAATGATGGCGGTAAGAAGCTTCTTGACTTTGCATTAGCGCATGAACTAGACGTTATAGATTCGTTTTTCAAGAAAAGAGACTCACATCTAATCATGTTTAGCAGCGGCGGGAGACACACGCAGATAGACTATTTGCTAATGAGAAGAGAAGACCGTAGTTCGTGGAAAGACTTTAAGGCAATCCCGGGCAAGACAGTAGTGACCCAACATCATATGTTGGTGGTGGATCTATGTGTGAAGAGAGCAATTCTTGAACCAACCAAGAGAATTAGACCTACAATCAAATAGTGGCAGCTGAAAGACGAAAATATTACCATCTTTAGAGATAAGGTCATACCAATGACCCAGACTGAGTCACAGGAAGACACAAACCAAAAGTGGGAGGCCATGGCCACTAGAGTCATTCAAGCAGCTAAAGAAACTCTTGGAGTTACAACAGATAGGACATTCGGTCATAAGGAATCCTGGTGGTGGAATGAAGATGTACAAGAGAAGATAAGAATTAAACAACAAAGCTTTAGAGAGCTTTTACACTATAATAATGAGGAAGAATGAGTAGAACTAAAAGATAAATACAAGGAGGCCAAACGAGAGGCGAAAAAGTCTTTGTCAGAGGCAAAGAACATAGCTTATGAGAGGATGTACAAGCGATTAGAGACGAACGAAGGAGAACATGACATGTTTAATATTGCCAAAGCATGAGAACGTAGATGACAGGACTTAAGAATGGTGAAGTTTGTAAAGGCTGAGGATGGAAAGTCTTGGTAAAGGAGAGAGACATCAAGGTGAGATGGAAAACTTACTTCAATAGCCTTTTCAATGTAAGGAACCCTAATCAACAAACAGAGTTCGATCAAATAACTCAAACAACGCAACAAAATAAGTGTTATTGTAGAAGCATCACAGTCGAGGAAGTTACGAGAGCTCTTAAGAAAATGGGGAGGGCTAAGGCGGTGGGGCCATACAACATATCTATTGAAGTGTGGAAGTGCCTTGGAGAAGATGGACTGTAATGGCTAACAAAGTTATTCAACACTATCTTCAAGACCGGGAAGATGCCAGAGAAGTAGAGAAGTAGTGTCATAGTCCCATATATAAGAAAAAAGGAGATGTCCAAGGCTGCGCAAACTATAGGGGAATAAAGCTCTTGAGCCACACGATGAAACTATAGGAAAGAGTTATCTACACGAGAATTAGAATTGAAACTCAGATACCGATATACCAATTTGGATTTATGCCAGGGCGCTTTACAACAGCGACCATACCCGTCATAAGGAGGATAATGGAGAAATATAGAGAAAAGAAAATGGATCTCCATATGGTCTTCATTAACCTAGAAAAAGCCTATGACAGTGTTCCGCGACAACTCATTTGGGAAAGTCTACGAGATAGAAGGGTACCAGAGAGATATATCAAGATAATCAAGGATATGTATGATGGGGTAAAAATATGTGTGCGAGCCCTAGTCGGAGACACAGACTTCTTCCCAGTGGAAGTGAGACTTCACCAAGGATCGGTATTGAGCCTATTTCTCTTCACAGTAGTGTTGGATGAGATGACTAAGTCTATATAGGAGCTATTCCCGTGGTGCATGTTGTTTGCAGACGATATTATGTTAATATTAGAATCTAAAAGGGTGCTTAACGAGAGGTTAGAACAGTGGAGAGCGGCACTAGAGCACAAAGTCTTAAGGATAAATCATCTAAGACGGAATACATGCATTGTAACTTTAGTGATGAGAATGAAGAGGACACCCAAATCAGTATCCAGGGTCTAGTGGTCCCACAGACATCTAGGTTTAAATTCCTAGGCTCGTACGTACAGGAGGATGGAGAGATACACAGTGATGTAGCACACCGTGTTCAAGCATGATGGTGTAAGTGGAGAGCAGCATCAGGGATTTTGTATGATAGGAGGTTCCCAGCAAAACTAAATGAAAAACTATATAGAGTGGCAGTACGTCCGACTATGTTATACGGAACAGACTCTTAAAGAAATCGCATGAACGACAAATAGAGGTCTCGGAAATACGAATGCTGAGGTGGATGTGTGGACACACAAGACTGGATCGGATAAGGAATGATATGTTTCGGTAGAGGCTAGAGGTGGCCTGTATCACAGATAAAATACGAGAGGGAAGATTAAGATGGTTTGGGCACGTGAAGAGGAGATCGATGTCAGTGCCAGTTAGAGCAGTAGAGAACATCACCTTTGATGGTAGGAGGAGTAGAGGAAGACCTAAGTTGACTTGGGATGAGATAATTAGGCTGGATATGGTGGAGTTGCACCTCTCCGAGCACATGGTCGAGGATAGGAGTGCGTGGAGGCATACAATTAAAACTAAGGACATCTAGTGGGATCTGTTGGTAGGAGGAGTAAAGGAATACCTGATGCGTGAGGCCACGCGTGATGTGTAAGATATCGAGATTGGCCCTTTATAGGTGAAGCATGTTGCTTAGTCGATGTATGCACTATCTTCGGGTTGTCATGCTTATGCGTATGCTTATGCTTATGCTTATGTGATGTATGATTATAAGATGTATGAGATGTATGCACTATAATCTGGTTGTTATACTCATGAATATACCTATAAATATGCCTATGCTTATTCTAAACTCATATGTGAATATCTATATGTTGTATGCTCTATAATATGCTCTATAATCTGCTTGCTATTGTTTTTCAGTCAGAGGTCTCTTTAGAAGCGGTCTCTCTATCTCTCAAGATAAAGGAAAGACTCGCCACCACCTACCCATCCCAGACTCTGCTTTTTAGTGGGATATACTGGGTGTTTTTTTTGTTTTCTTTGTTTGTTTGTTTGTTTGTAAAATTCTTCTACAAATACACTAAACCCTACATAATTCTATAAATGCTAGAAATAATTGATTTTTTAATACCCTGATTTTAGAGGTTCATATAAAAGAATTTATTATTTATTCTCTTCACACATTTGAAATTTACTATAACTTAAAAGGTATTTAATATATCACATATAGATGTGAAAATCCAAATACTATTTCAAGCTTATAAATATGCTAGAAATTTTAAGAGTTTTAAGTAATTATAACTTTTAAAAATATTACAATATTTAAAGTTAAATTAATCTAGAAACTAAATATATTTTTAGATCAACTTCCCCAATGATTTTTTAAATAAAGTAGTTGTATTCCATCTGCGCGCTTCGCAGCGGGATTAAATCTATTTTAACGTTTTTGAAGGCTCAGATATGCCCGTTTATTGTGATTGCAAACGACCGTTTACCATGCCAAAACAATAAGCACCAAATGCATAAATTCATTATCATTGCCTACAGAGTTTGATGTCACTAAAGTCAGGATTTGTATACTATCTATTAATTTTCAAATGTAATGAAAGATCAGTGAAAATGAGGTCTAGATAGAACAAACACCATCATCATCATCAACAAAACACAAAGATATGATGTGGATGTGACCATCATTTGTCATCGGCTTTAAGATAGGTATATTACCATCAAGTAGGACAGGTGAGGCCAAGAAAGAGGACAAGAGTACCACTTGTTGGTGGTCTAACTACTATATCAAAGCCATATAAAATCGCAGTCGCCAACATCTGTAATACCAAACCAAACAAAGAACCCATAAACCTTATCCCCTTAAAATTAGAGGCACAAAGCTTTAAATGCAGCTCTAATGCAACATACAGCGAGGATTAATGGGCAGTTGCCGGTAATTGGCATCGATGCTGTCAAACAATAATCGTCAGCGAGATGGGAGATGAGAAGACGGTCGCCAAGCCAGAGCGGCACCCGCCGCTGCCGTCTCCAACAACACCAAACATCGTAACACCCTTTCTTTCTCTACAACTGGAACCGATCGACAACCACATGGAGGTGAGGAGACGACAACCAAGCCGGAGCTGCCACTGCCTCCACCGTCACCGGCAATACCAACGTTCGCAAAGCCCTATCTCTCTACAATCTACTTTTCTTTACGTATAAATCTTATAGTGAGGAAGGACCAAAGTTCAAAGAATGAAAAACCATATGGCCAAAATCTAAACCTCACAAACTTTGCTGCTTCTTTAACTTAGTTTTAAATATATAGGGTGATAACCTTTTCATATATTAACATTAAAAAAACAATAACCATACAATCAGAAATGTTATTTTTTTAATATAAATATGATCATGTTATATTTTTATTAAAAAATTTAAATGTTATGTTCCCTATCATATCACACGAACATCTCTCTAATTTATAAACATGCAGCTTTTACGAGTGTGATGCTCTTAATATGAATCTTTTACATATGTGATACTCACAATTTAAATTATATTCATTTTTGTAAATGTCAATAAATTATACTATAACTCAACCCTCAATGTCTGTGGAAAATCACCTTAGTTTTTCCTTTATTTCAACTGTAGAATATAATCTAATATGTGGAGACCTTAGCTAAAGATTTCATTTTGGTGTAGCAGTTGTTAAACTTTACCCCACACACGCTAACCTGGGTTCTACTTCGTGTCTTGCTCATTATGTTCTTTCTTTTGTTTTTTAAATGTTTAAATCCTTTTTAAAGGCCACCAAGCCTTTCACACTTCACATGTTGTATTAAATATATCGTATTTTCTTTTTCTTTTAATATTAGAACATATTCTGATCCTTAGAAATTTTCATATTTTAATGACTTCTTAAGTTTCAAACATAAGATAATAATATTGTAAGAGTTATACTTAGAGGCTGATGCAACCAAAGAGCTCTCAGCATGCACATGTGAAGTACAAAGAAAGTTACTTTGGAAGATTTGATACAACTCAATAAAATTCACTAAGTATCAAATCTTTCAAATTCAAAAGACCAATTCTTCAAAGCCAAAGATGAAGTCTTCCGAAGCTTCAAGACGAAGTCTTCCAAAGCCAAGAGACTGATTTCTTCCGAATACAGAGAATACAACTTTCTCTGACCTGCTTTTGACAAAAGCTGAACCACTTTCCGCTGTAATCTTTAAATACTCACCAACTTATACAACTTGGTGAAAAGTCCATACTTTTATCAATTATAGATTAAAGTATTAGAGTCTGTAACTTTATACCTTTGTACTTTTATCCTTTTTGTAATAGATAAGGATATGAGCTATGTTATGTCATAGTTACTAGTGAAAAGACAACATGTCTTTTGACTTTACATTGATCTTGTTGTCTAGATTAGTGTTCCAGCTGGCCTTCAAAGTATGGCCGGCTGTAGGATGTAGTATAAAGTATATCAAATACTAGTCATTAGAACCAAGCTTTGTAACACTTTGTAAAAGCACTTGAGAGCAATATACAACATTCTTGAAAACTATATTATTATGTTCTGCTTGTGTTCTTTACTTGTGTTCATTGTTTCACCTTAATCTGGTTTCCTATTTGATCTGTTAAGTATTCTAAGTCTCTCTAACCTTGTGAAATGTTACATTGACCCCCCTACACCAATCTTACAATTGGTATTAGAGCATTTTAGGCTCTTGATTGGAAAATCTCACCAGATTTAATCTCTTTAGTTTCATAAAATACTTACTAGCTCAAATGACAGCTCTCACAAAAGCTGAAATAGAAACCAGTACCATGATAAAATCTCCACTTATCACTCCTAATAACTTTGATACTTGGTGCCAACGTATGAAAGGGTTTACCAAGTCTCAAGACATCAGAATGTGCAGATCTGTTGTCAAAGGACCTCACATCGTAAACACCTATTCAACCACTGCTGGAGGTGGGATGATTCCTAAGGAAATGACTGCCTATTCTAAAGAAGATTGTAAGAAGATTGATATAAATCAGAAGACCATGACCGCTCTATAAACTGCTATTCTAAACTCTATATACATAGGTTTCAAAATGTGCAAACTGCTAAGCAGCTCTATGATGCACTAAAGCTTATGAATGAGTGGTCTGATGAAGCTAAAGAAATTAAGAAGGATCTCATGAAGCAGCAATTGAGAACTTCACCTGCAAGTTAGGTGAAACTATGACTCAATAATACTTTAGGTATGTTAAGATTGTAGATACTCTAATTAATGTTGGAGTTAAGCTTGAGAATATGGACATTGTGAGCAAATTCATGTTCTTTATTCCCAGACAATGGACTCACTACCGTGTGACCATTGAGAGAACTAAAAATCTTTCCACCCTTACTCTTACAGAGCTGTATGGTATCCTTAGTGGCTAGAAGATGGAGATTAACATGCAGAATCCATTAAACAGCTCTTCTAGCAATCAATAGAGTTCACCTCTCCATGTGATTGAAACGGATAGTAGAGAACCACAACATCATCTTATCTGCTATCCTAATAACTCATAAAAAGACCCTTTCATCACCTTCCCTGAGACACCAAGGGAGAGCTACATCCAAGGAATCCCATTTGAAGAGACAACCTCATCTCAAGTATTTGTGTCTGCTGATGAAAGTTGTGGCAACTTTCTCTTTACTCTTGAACACTTGGATTGTATTCATCCAGATGACCTGGAGTATATGGAGATATTCCAGCAAATGGCTCTTCTTACTCACAAAGGCAAGAAGTTCTATAAGTGAGTCACAAAAAAATTTCCCAGTAATGTAACAAGTGGAAAGTTTGGATTAGATAAAAACAAAGTGAAGTGTTACAATTGTAACCAGATCAGACAATTTCCTAGGGAGTGCAAGGCACCAAGGACTAATGGTGGCCAAGCACAATCCAAGCCTAACTACACTGGTAATGCTCCCAGATTTGAGAATCCAAGCTAACCAAAACAACAAGCTGTTGTTGTTGTTGAAGAGTGAGGCTTTAACTGGAGCTTTTAGGTAAAGGATGTAAATCCCAACCAAGCACTGATGGCTGACCATTAAGAAGCCAATGTATTAGAACAACTTTATACACATGAATGCATTACTAAAGTAAACATGTATAGGTTCTATAACCTAGAAGTGAGATCTGACTTTGAGTTTTTGAATATTTAAAAGCTGATTTCAAAAGAGTTGAAAATGACTATACACTTAAAATTGAATATTTAGAGAAAACAATTTCAACTCAGCATGAACACATAAATTACAAGATTTAAATCAAAGATATCATTACCAAGTTGACTGAATGCTAGAATGAACTTATGATCAGCAAAATCAGGACATAAATGTGTGTTCTTATAGAGAAAACCTTCAAGAACATCATATCTTCATCCATGGATGCAAAGATTTTTTTTATCAAAATAGGCAGTGATTAGATTCAAGTGAGATAGCTCCTCCACACACATTACCATCTATAAGATCTCTAAGGTGTGAAACTAGTCAAGATGAGCTGCCCCTTAAAGACCCTATCTAAGAAGAGGATAAAGATGAAAAGGAGATAGTAAAGGATGAATCTGCAGTGAGTGAAGAGTATCATCCTAAGAAGGGTCACTATCCTCCTTAAGAGAAGAAAGAACCAAGGATGGCCAAGTCATCAAGGAAGAATTTGATTAGGACAGCTAAAAGAAAATCAAAGAAAGCCTAAGAGATCAAATCTAGTTTCAACTCCAAGCAAAAAAGCCTTTATTTCTGCTGAATTTTAAGTGGTAAAGATTGAAGACTCAACTATGGACTATAATACAAGGAGCCCTAGTTCAAGTTCAAACCATTCTAGTCGAAAGAAGAAGGTTGATCAAATATGCACCACTGCTGCACAATCTAAACCATCCAAGTGGGTTTTTAGGAATAATAAATATGATAGAGGACTTGTGATCAAGAACAAGGCAAGACTAGTTTTTTAATGGTACACTCAAGTAGAAGGGATTGACTACACAAATGTTTTTTCTCCTGTAGCAAGACTTGAAGCTGTTAGGATGTTCCTTGCTTTTGCTGCATCCAAGGATTTCAAGGTCTACCAACTTGATGTTAAGTGTGCCTTTTTATATGGTGTGATAGACGAAGAAGTGTATGCCAGACAACTACCTAGCTTTATAGACCTAAATCATCCTGATTATGTCTGCAAGCTTGACAAATCTCTTTATGGGCTGCGTCAAACTCTAAGAAAGTGGTATAAGACACTGTCACAATATCTTATTTAGCATCGCTATAAGAGGGGTACTATTGACAACACACTCTTCATCAAAGAAATAAGGAATGACTTGATGCCTGTTTAATTTTATATAGATGATATCATCTTTGGGTCAACTAATCCAAAGCTCTGCAAAGACTTTGAGAAGCTGATGAAAAATAGATTTGAAATGAGTGCCATGAGGGAGCTCAATTTCTTTCTATGAATTCAAGTGAAGCAGGTTGACAATGACATCTTCTTAAGCCAGTCAAAGTATGTGCAAGACATGCAAACCAAATTTTATCTAACTAAGCGTAAAGTTGCTAAGACTCCCATAGCCAGAAAGCACTCCCTAGGACTTGATTTTGAGGGGGTGTTTGTTGATGAAAATCTTTAAAGGGCTATGCTTGGGTATCTTATTCACCTCATAGCCAGCAAGCCTGATATCATGTTTGCCATATACATATGTGAAAGATATGAAGCTAACCCTAAGATGTCATATCTGGTTGCTGTCAAAAGGATTCTTAGATACCTCAAAGGAGCTCCCAAGCTATAACTTTGGTATCCAAAGAATTCTGACTTTAATCTGTATGCTTATATAGATAGTGACTATGGTGGTTGTAACATGACTGCAAAGTCTACATCAGGGGGATGTCAAATCCTTAGTGGAAGGATAGTTTCATGGCAATGCAAGAAACAATCTTGTGTGTCTGCATTAACTGCCGAAGCTGAATGAATACATTGCTACTGCAAGCTGCTGTGCTCAAGTGCTTTGGATTCAGAATCAGATACTGGACTATGGATTCAACTTTAAAGAGACTCCCATGCACATAGACAACAACAATACTATCTCTATTACACAGAATCCTGTGTAGCACTCAAAGACAAAGCAAATCAACATCATGTATCATTTGATAAGAGATAATTTGAATAAGGATTGATAAAACTAGTCAAAGTTAACAGAAATGAACAATATGCTGATATGTCCTCAAAAGCCTTTGATGGACAGAGATTTAAGTATTTTGTATTAGTTATTGGGATGATTAACCTTGATTACATTAATTTCAAGATTATTTTTGTAGGGTTTTTTTAACATGTTTATCAAAGCTCATATAACCTTGTTTATATGAAAACGCAACGGAATTTTATGTTTTAAAACATGTTACTAAGATGTTTATTAAACTCATTTAATAAAGAACCCCAAACCATGGATCATTATACAAATGCATACAATAAAAGAACACAAGATAGTTAAGAATATACTACCTTTGTAGCTTCCTAAAACCGAACTTGTGAGGTGAGAAAGATGACTTTCGTGGCTGAGACTTCAAGCTAGAAGTCCTCAATAGGTGATACCCCAAGCTTGTACAAACACCTTCTTGCTAGGTCCTTTAACACCAACTTGAAAAACTCTCCTTTTGTTGAATCTTTTCAGCCAAGAACACTTCTTGCAAAGCTGAAAATCCTGATTCTTTTCTTCTAAAAACCGAGATTAGAGAGGGAGAAAGGAGAGAACTTGCTCTTGTGTGTGTGTGAGAGAAAGAGAGGAATGCAAGAGAGTTGAAGTGAAAGTAATTGCATGTCCTTGAAACATTAAAAGGGAGTTCCCAAGACACACCAAAGGGGTGGCCGAAATTGGTCCCCTTTTGGTTTCCCTCTCAATTCAATTTTTATAAAAAATATACTCTTGCATTCTACTTTTTTTTTTATAAAATTAAACCATTTTAATTTTATTGCACTTACACACTATTATATGTCATTGTTTAACTAATTTAAGCAATGAAACAAATAATCCCTCATGAACAAATTATCTATATATATATATATAATCTTGTCCATTTACAAAAGCAATGATTTAGAAAAGTCGGTTTCTAAATTGGTGCTAATATTTATTTGTATGATCTTATCAACGAATAAATATTTATCGGTGTTTGTTTGGCTTGTTATTGGGTATGACCCGACTTGAATCATATCACACTAGCCACATCAATTTAATATGTATCTTGGGCAGATCAATTCTTTCAATCTCCCACTTGCACAAGACTCATAGAAGATTGATGCAAGCAGCAAATAATGCCTAGCAACGGTTTGCTACCCCTAATGTATATGACTAAGTGCCATTCAATAACATCATCCTTTTCAAGTACCTTACTTGAATATGTTTTAGGTGAATTAATCATTTATCCTTTTGTTCAGATGTCATGTTAAATCCAAGAGACACAGAATTGTCATTCTCCGATGATTTAACTTTAATAGGCCTTAGACATCTAACTCTCAACGAATAAGAGGAACAAATTCCATCTTGACTACATACGTCTCTCACAATCACCTCATATCATACCTGAACTCAGCCTTATGTACTGCTAATATTTCAGAACAACAAAGTACTAAGTCAAAGTACAATACTTGGTGAATATCAAGACCTAATATGTATCTCAGGTCTGAGGATACAATGATATTCGCCTTTACTCAATATCTCTTATGACTAATCACAAAGATTCCATGCAGAAATAATTGAGAGTGGGTCGGTCCAATATCTATATCCCATAGATATCAATGAACCTTGGTAGCAACCTCTTGCTCTATATTCATACCTTATGAATATTAAGCAATCCAAGTTCATTATAGTCTTACATTCATAATTGTTCCCACAAGTATGATCGACTACGGACGTTTAGAATAACTCATTTATTCACGGATTTAAAACATGCTAACGTAGAAGAACAAATGAAAATTATAACCATGTAATTAAGTCAAATAACATAAGTTCTAATATCCAAATACAAAATACAACATCAAACCCAGTCACTTGAATATCTAAGTCCCATGGCACAAGCATGACCTTCATGCTTTGCCTTTTCAAGGAGCTTTGTGAGTGGATCCGCAATGTTTTTATCAGTGTGGACTTTACGAATACATATCTTTCCTTTTTCAACTTTATCCCTTATGTAGTTGAATCTCCGTTCAATGTGCCAAGTCTTTTGATGAGCACGAGGTTCCTTGATTTGAGCAATCGCACCCTCGTTGTCACAAAAGATCTCTAGGGGATCCTGAATGGAAGGGACTACCCCTAGATCGGCTATGAATTTCTTCAGCCATGTAGCTTCCTGTGCTGCCATTGAAGCGGCGACATATTCAGACTCTGTAGTGGACAACGCTACGACTTCTTGCTTTGAGCTTTTCCAAGAAACAGCTCCCCCATTCAGAATAAAGATGTACCCCGATTGAGATCGTGAATCATCTCGATCGGTTTGGAAACTCGCATCCGTGTAACCTTTTACAACGAGTTCCTCTTCACCAGACCCGTAGATCAAGAACATGTCCTTAGTCCTTCTTAGGTACTTCAGAATGTTCTTGACAGCCATCCAATGACTATCACCAGGATTTTGCTGGTATCTACTTGTCATGCTTAAAGCGCATGACACGTCCGGTCTAGTGCATATCATTGCATACATGATGGATCCTATAGCAGATGCATATGGGATTGCCTTCATTCTATTTTGCTCCTCCTTTGAGCTTGGACATTGAGTCGTACTTAATATTGTCCCTCTTTGAATAGGTACAGTACCTTTTTTAGAGTTTTCCATCTTGAACCTTTTCAAGATTTTGTCAATGTATGCACTTTGATTCAAAACAATCAGCCGCCTTGATCTATCCCTATAGATCTTTATTCCCAGAATATAGGCGGCTTCACCAAGATCCTTGATGGAAAAACAACTTCCAAGCCAGTTTTTACACCTTCCAAGGTTGGAATGTCATTTCCAAACTGTAGTATGTCATCAACATACAATACTAGGAAGGTTATTGTACTCCTACTAGCCTTCTTATACACACAAGCCTCATCAGCGTTTTTGATGAAGCCAAATTTCTTTACTTCATCATCAAAACGGTGATTCCAACTTCTCGATGCTTGTTTCAATCCATAGATTGATTTCTTTAACTTGCATACTTTATTAGGATGTTTTGGATCGACAAAACCTTCAGGATGAACCATATAGACATCTTCCTCAAGATATCCATTTAGGAAAGCGGTTTTGACATCCATTTGCCAAATCTCATAATCATAATGAGCAGCTATGGCAAACAATATCCTTATAGACTTTAGCATCGCAACAGGTGAGAAATTTCATCATAATCAACCCCTTGAGTTTGAGTGAAACCCTTTGCTACAAGTCTAGCTTTGTAAGTATCCAAGTTTCTATGCATATCGTTTTTCTTCTTGAAAACCCACTTACTTCTAACTACCTTGGAATTAAGAGGTGGTACAATAAGTTCCCAAACTTGATTGTCATACATGGATTGCATCTCAACGTTCATGGCTTCGAGCCATTTGTCACAATCCAAATTGGACACTGCATCATGATATGTGGTTGGTTCATCTGAATCTACCATAAAGCATCCATCCATGAAAAATCCGTATCTTTCAGGTGGATTACTAGTTCTACCACTTCTGCGAACATTTTATGTGTATTGATCAACCGCTTAATCATCCTCAACATCCTCATGTTGAGTGCTAGTTTCAACCAAACGTGTATCGGGCTGTGGTTCTTGATCCTCCTCAAGATCCACTGTTCTACTGCTAGTTTCTTCCATAAGGAACTTTGTTTCTAAGAACTCACCCTTTCTGGCAACAAACACCTTTTGTTCCAGTGGATCATAGAAATAATATCCCATAGAATCTCTAGGATATCCAACAAAGATACACTTGGTGGATCGGACAACTAATTTGTTTGGGGTGGGAGTCTTAACATAAGCCTCACAACCCCAGACGCTTAAGTATGATAGGGATGGAACTCTTCCATGCCATATCTCAAAAGGTGTCTTTTCCACCTTTTTGGTTGGGGCCATATTCAGAATACGGGCCGCAGAGAGCAAAGCGAAACCCCAAAATGATAGAGGCAATGTGCTTCTAGTCATCATAGATCGAACCATATCCAATAAGGTTCGATTCCTCCTCTCAGACACACCATTATGTTGTGGTGTTCCAGGTGGAGTGAGTTGTGAGACAATCCCACAACTCCTAAGATGATCTTGAAAAACATCACTTAGGTATTCACCACCTCTATCGGTGCGGAGAACTTTAATTGACTTGTTGAGTTGATTTTCTACTTCATTCTTGAAGATTTTGAACATTTCAAAAGCTTCATCTTTGTGCCTCAATAAGTACACATACCTATAGCGACTATAATCGTCGGTAAAGGTAATGAAGTATCTTTCACCATTCCTAGTCATTGGCTTAAAAGGACCACATACATCCGAATGTATGATACCTAATAAATCTTTTGCCCTTTCGTTAGTTCCACTAAAGGGTGCCTTAGTCATTTTTCCTTGTAAACAAGATTCACATACATCAAATGAATCACATTCATTTGTGTTTAAAAGACCATTCTTTTGAAGTGTTTGTATATGTTTCTTGTTTATATGACCAAGACGACAATGCCAAAGGAGGGTATCACTCAAATCTAATTTGAGTCTTTTGGTGGTTGCTTGGTATATTGAGCTATCATATGTTGCATTTTCATGAACCAATTCATAAATACCATTACAAGGTATAGCTTTAAAATAAAATACATGATTTAAAGAAACATGAATATCATTGTCAACAAACTTGAAATCATAATCATATAATCTTAAACGGGAAACAAAAATTATGTTCCTAGTCAAACTAGGAGCATATAATACATTATTTAAAATAACTTCCAAACCACTTGGAAGCTTCAAAATGTAGTCTCCTTGGGCTTCCATGTGAACCTTTGCACCATTGCCCATGAAGAGACTTATTTTCCCTTTTGCATAATGCTCATTTCTTTTGAACCCCTGTAACAAATTGCAAATGTGAGTTCCACATCCGGTATCTAATACCCATGTGTTAGAAGAAATAACATTTAGCTCAACATGTATCATGTAAATTATACCTGAGGTTTGCCCCGCATCCCTCTTTTCTCTCAACTCTTTGAGATAGACTGGACAATTTCTCATCCAATGCCCTATCTCACCACATTTGAAGCATGGGTCGTTGACAGCAACCTTTTGCTTCTTCTCCTTGGGCTTTGGAGGTTGCGCCCTAACAACCATCTTCCCCTTTCCCCCAACGTGCCCCTTTCCTTTGGCAACAGTTGCCTTAGGAGGGGGTAGAGACCTTCTCCTTCTCCCACCTTCATTAATGGTGAGAACGGGTAAAACCCTTTTACCCATTCCCGCCTCGGCTGATTTGAGCATTGAATGAAGTTCATTTATGCTCTTGTCCCATCCGTTCATGTTGTAGTTCATGACAAATGCCTCAAACTTTTTAGTTAGGCCGTTAAGGATCAAATCCGTGGCCAACTCTTTTGAGACAGGACAGTTTAGCCTTTGAAGGCGGTCGATGTGGCTTTTCATCTTATGAACATAAGATGAAACTGATTGGGATTCCTCCATCCGAACTCGAACCGTTTCGTAGCGCTCCACTCTAGCTTGTTGCTGGAACGTTTCCCGCAACTGAGTGATCATGTCATAAGCTCCATGGAGCTCATACTCCTTTTGGAGTTCGGGTGTCATACTTGCTAACATTAGGCAAGAGACTTGGATGGAGTCTTCCACATATCTAACCCAATCATTATAGGCTCCACATCCTCCTCGTTAGGTTCATCAGGGATGGGATAATCAAGGATGTAGGCCCGCTTTTCTTGTTTGAGAACGATTCTCAAGTTGCGGTACCAATCCATGAAATTGTTAGGTGTTAGACGATCCCTTTGAAGGATCGCCCTTAGGGATTGGTTGTTTTGGTTTGGTACATCGTTATTAGCGTTGTTGTTGTCGGCCATCTACAAGATTTTACAAAGTTCCATTAGTAATCGTTGATATAATTATATTTCATTTATTAATACCCTTTATGTCTCATAGACTATTAATAAATAAAATTTTAGAATCCAACGTTATATTTAAATATTAGTTAGGTGACCTTTATCCCATTATTTAAATAAACAAGGTAGTCATAAATGACAATTGCAACCTATTGCAACTTCTAGTGGTATGGGATCGTTTGAACATTTTATGTTTAAAACGACATGTTTATCCCATCAACACCTTTTGTAAAACATATTTTAGGTGATCCATTCAATATATTTTACAAATCAAGTCGTCCTACTTACACACACGTGTGAGTTTACTACATAAGTGGTTAGGTGACCTTTATCCCACAAACATGGTATTCTCACCTCAAGTTACAAGTTCCCTCAAAGTGGTTAGGTGACCTTTATCCCACTAAGAGTTTGCAAGTAACCTGAGTGTTGTGTAAAAGGATGGTGTTTAACTTGTTTTCTAAAGGGATTTACATTTTCACAATTCTTGTTTAGAAAAGTCTATGTACCATATGATTGTATGCATTCAACCATATGGTACCCTATTGGTTCTTTTTAAATAAAACCCATTTTATTTAACAAACCATTAACTCCTTTTATAGAACCATTCTATTTGTACTTAATGATTTGAGAACCAATTTCTTGTTTATAGCTTGTTATAATTGACGGTTTGTTAATCACATCCAAATATTCAAAACAAACATCATCATAAGCATTCAACCAAGCATAAACAAACAATCACATATGCATAACAAAGCATACTAGATTGAGCACACTTGTTTAGCCAAAACAAGTGTGTCAAAAGGTCTTGTCCTAAGGGTTAAGAACATGACACATGGTTGACAAAAGGACTCCCACTTGAATCCACATCTTCAAGCATCCTCTTTGTCCATCTTTTCTTCAAGTCAAGATCTTGAGCATCCTTACAAAATATGTATCCTAATACATTTTTTCTAGTAAAGAAAAACTCCTAATCTATTTATTACAAACCATATGAATGAATAGATTACAAAACAAGACTTGAAACAAAAATTAAATTATTACATGCCCAAATGAATATAACATGACAACCAATCAATCATCCACAAGGTCTAGGCTTTGTTATGCATAACCAAAACAATATATCCAAATATACCAATAAGTCACGATTTTGGCAGCCCCTTTTTAACCATTTTTCTTGGCCAACATAAACCAAGAACAAATGGGTTTTGTCCAAACAAATAATCATCTCATGATTTATATTTTAAAGATCATTACATGCATAAAGTAACATCTTTAAAATCAAAAGGGGATGACCATAACAACCCTCTAACTCACAGGTATGTGGTGTCAAACACCACAAAACCGTGAACTAGCAAGTATAATACATGTATGCATATGTATAAGTGGCTCTTGATGCCATTGTAGGGTTTTTTTTAACATGTTTATCAAAGCTCATATAACCTTGTTTATATGAAAACGCAGCGGAATTTTATGTTTTAAAACATGTTACTAAGATGTTTATTAAACCCATTTAATAAAGAACCCCAAACCATGGATCATTATACAAATGCATACAATAAAAGAACACAAGATAGTTAAGAATATACAACCTTTGTAGCTTTCTAAAACTGAACTTGTGAGGTGAGAAAGATGACTTTCGTGGCTGAGACTTCAAGCTAGAAGTCCTCAAGAGGTGATACCCCAAGCTTGTACAAACACTTTCTTGCTAGGTCCTTCAACACCAACTTGAAAAACTCTCCTTTTGTTGAATCTTTTCAGCCAAGAACACTTCTTGCAAAGCTGAAAATCCTGATTCTTTTCTTCTAAAAACCGAGATTACAGAGGGAGAAAGGAGAGAACTTGCTCTTGTGTGTATGTGAGAGAAAGAGAGGAATGCAAGAGAGTTGAAGTGAAAGTAATTGCATGTCCTTGAAACATTAAAAGGGAGTTCCCAAGACACACCAAAGGGGCGGCCGAAATTGGTCCCCTTTTGGTTTCCCTCTCAATTCAATTTTTATAAAAAAATATACTCTTGCATTCTACTTTTTTTTATAAAATTAAACCATTTTAATTTTATAGCACTTACACACTATTATATGTCATTGTTTAACTAATTTAAGCAATGAAACAAATAATCCCTCATGAACAAATTATCTATATATATATATATAATCTTGTCCATTTACAAAAGCAATGATTTAGAAAAGCCGGTTTCTAAATTGGTGCTAATATTTATTTGTATGATCTTATCAACGAATAAATATTTATCGATGTTTGTTTGGCTTGTTATTGGGTATGACCCGACTTGGATCATATCACACTAGCCACATCAATTTAATATGTATCTTGGGTAGATCAATTCTTTCAATTTTTTAAATATGTATGTCTTAAGTTATCTATTCATGACTCATATAAGCCAAGTTTACCTTGGAGAAATTTTTTAAAACTAATATTCCTTAGAATTTTGAGAATTTAAGATATATTTTTTTAAAAAACATTAAGTTGACTTTGGAAGAAAATTATATTTTCAAAATTAATTACTACTTACTAAGAAATTTACATTCGGAAGGAATTCTGATATCTTCCTAGCTTAAATGTGTTTTTAAGTACTTATATGTTTTGATAGCCAATTCTCTTCCGAAAGCAATTAAGTCTCGGAAGCTTGATTCATCCTTTGAATAAAACTTCTGACTTTAATATCTTCCAAAACCAAACATATCTCGGAAGCAAAATACTCTAAGTATTTTTATTTCAAAGCAAATTCTTATCAAGCTAAGGAATATATTCCAAAGTCAAATTGGTTTCGCACGTTTCCCAAAACTTTCAAAGACAAATTAGCTTCGAAAGTTTTTCGACTTCCAAGAAAACTACCTTTTTGGCACTTTTTCAGAGGTGGAACCGACATCCGAATTTCAAAGTTTATCATTTTGCATTATCTTTTTCTCAAATCCTATCATATAAATATCCTTACAACGGTTCCCCCTTTTTCTTTTTTCTCTTCATCTACAAAAGTTTAAACCCTAAATTCACCCATAAACCCTTTTTGTTTTTAGCTTTCTTCACTTAAAAGGTTTCTCAAATTGCTAAACACGAACCTCGAAACCAACCAGATTTCTCCATACACCTTCACAGTCAATATAGTCAAATTGCTCTGTTGTCATCTAAGAAAGTTCCAGGTTTCTCATATGTCTGCCGTTTCCTTGCTCAATCAATCTACCTCACCGCTCTTACTATCGATCCTCCATTATGTGAAAACCAACTCCTTGAGTTCTGGAGGACCTGTCAAGAGGTGATCTTGGACGATAAGAAGACACTATCTGCCATAATGCAGGGGATGACACTTTTATCACCCAGCCACAATCAACACTCATCCAAGGCTGGATGATGAAGAATGCGAGCTGTCCTTTACTAAATCTGCTATAAATGAGTCATTCCGGCAAATGGGCTATGAAGGGGACTTCACAGTCAGAACCTTCAAAAAGGGTAGGGTCTCCTACCAGTGAAAGTACCTCCTCCGTGTTATTATTCACTCTTTATTTAACAAACATGGACGATGGGACCAGATTCCTGAGAACTTATCATACATAGTCCATGGAATGATTCAAGGGGTCAAGTTCAAGTACTCCCAGTTTGTCTATACAAACTTGCTTGCTAACTTGGACTACTTAGAGTACTACATATTTTCTAGATATGTTTAATTCTTAACTGTGATATGGGCTCACATTTAAGGGAACAGGTGCTACTGTTAAACAGATAAAGACCTACTTCCCTTGTTCTATAAATGTATAGAATTTGAGTACCTTAAGCAGATTGATTCTGATAAGGACTATCAATAGATGAAAATCAATACTTAAAGCCATTCTTCAGTTTTGGTAGCATCAGCCTAGGGGGAGTTTTATACTTAAATACTGATGTAACCAAAGAGCTCTCAGCATGCACATGTGAAGTACAAGAAAAGTTATTTCAGAAGATTTGATACAACTCAATGAAATTCACTAAGTATCAAATCTTCCAAAGCCAAAAGACCAATTCTTTCGAAGCCAAAAATGAAGTCTTCTGAAGCTTCAAGACAAAGTCTTCCAAAGCCAAGAAACCGATTTCTTCCGTAGAAAGAGAAGACATGCTTTCTCTGACATGTTCTTGACAAAAACTGAACCACTTTCTGTTGTCATCTCTAAAGACTCACCAACTTATACAAGTTGTTGAAATGTCCATACTTTTGTCAACTATAGATTAAGGTCTTACGGTTTGTAACTTTCTAACTTTATACTTTTATCCTTTTTGTAATAGATAAGGATGTGAGCTATGACATGTCATAGTCACTAATCAAAAGGTATTCTGCCTTTTGACTTTACATTGATCTTGTTGTCTAGATTAGTGTTTCCGCTGACCTTCAAAGTATGGCCCGCTATAGGATGTAGTATAAAGTATCTCAAGTACTAGTCATTAGAACCAAACTTTGTAACACTTTGTAAAAGCACTTGAGAGTCATATACAACATTCTCAAAAACCATCTTATTGTGTTCTGCTTGTGTTCTTTACTTGTGTTTATTGTTACACAGGTTCCCTATTTTATATGTTAAGTGTTCTATGTTTCTCCAACCTTGTGAAACTGTTGCATTGGGCCTTTTCACCGGTCCTACAAATATGATTACTTTCTAATTTCTTTTACCTGTCAACATAAATTTTAGTTAAAATCAAGTTGAGTAAAATATAATACATTTCTATTCTTTTTGGCTTGAATTTTTTCTCTACGCTTATATTTGTAATAATATAACTTCCTATATATACCCCTTGTAATATTTTTTTTATCTATATTCCAATATTAAAAAAAACTATAATCACTTTATTATTAATATAAACATATGTATGAGCAAGTAAAATATAGAAAATAAAGATTATTTTGTTTCAAAAGTATACCTGTATATATAAGTATACTTTTTGATATTTAGATATATTGTCACAATGTGCCCTTTTATCTGTATTTCAATATTTAGATACGAGTCATTGAAATTTCATATGCTTCTTTTTACATACTTAATCATTTCAATTCACCTTCGCAATGCGTAAGTGACACCACCTAGTTTAAGTTAAAGACACTATAAGGTGCTTTTAAAAATAAACCATAGTTTTAGTTATTGTTATTAATTCACTATTACTAGTGAAGGCTCTGTGTTTCGTGTCAGAGTATATCTTTATGTTTTATGAGTTTAAATTGTTATTTTTTACATATTCTTATGCCATTTTATATTTCATATGTAACTCTTTTTTTTCTTTTTTTGAGTTTCACTTAACCGATTTCTTTTTTATAAAACTTTTGCTAAAAGAATAAAGGTCACACTGAATGTATAGAACATATTTTGATATATTATGATAATATTTTTCTTATTTAATTTTTGACTACGTTTACTTGAACATTTCTAACATTTTATGTTTTCAATCTTATATGACCCATATGATTTACAAACACATTCTTGTCAAATATACAACAAAATAGATAAAGATTTGCATGTGTCATAGCCACATCTTATTTTTGTACTAATCTTTAGTTCATGTTTAAAATTATGTCTTAACATAAAAGTAGAGTATATGTGTGTAGTTAATTAGATATTTTATATACAAAATTTAAATTAATAATTTAAATGAGAGTTTAAGAAATATATTGTTTTATATAAACTTAAATTAGAACATGCATTTAATAAATACTTATTAATGTTTATATTAAATCTTTGAAACATAATATATATGACATTAAATAATAAAATAGATTTATAAATATCAAATTTATTAAGTACCCAAAATGTCCGTGTCTTAAAATTAAGTGAAGTGTAAATTTTTCTCTAAGGAGATGCATTGCAAGGTAGTATTTAATTAATAATTAATTTATTCTCTTAAGCATCATGAATTCTTGCAATAATATCATATTACATACGATTCTAGTAATCTAATCTAGTACTTTGAATTTGCTCATAAAAATATAAATGCAGCATTGATTATCATAAAGTTATGCTCTCCGACTCTTCTTTGTGTTTAAAAGAATCTTAAAGAGCACCATCACCATGGTCAAGCTGAGCGAATCATGCTTCATCGTCTTTTGTTTATGCTTTCTAGTGTTGATTATCCATCATGAGTGTAAGTTTCGATCGTCAACTTGGTTTCTTTATATACGTAGCATTATTTTTAATGATCATTACAACTAATGTCGTTCGACTTTGAACTTATAGGTCAAAGAAATGACATTCGTGTCGTTACAAGGGAAGGATTTCCTCGATCACCGTGGTGTAATCCTAGGTGTTGGGAACTTATAGTTCACGGAAAACATCAATATTGTTGCTGTATTGATAAGCATATGTGCAAGGACACTTTTAAACAATGTGATGCGATGTGTAGCAAACTTCAAAGTTGTCCCGGTTGTCAACCGATGGTGTAATTGACTTCTTTAAGATAACTTTCTAGTAAGTTGATTAAAATATTTATTTCCTCAATAAGTGAACTTATCTATTTACTTGTCAATCATTTAATAGTTCATACACGGGGAGGGTTTTTAATAACCGTAAATATTACATGAATCAATCAAAATTATTTATTTGGATATATATATACTAGCTATAGTAACCCGTGTGTTACACGGGTTGAATAAATAAAAAATTAATATAACAAAATTTATTAATTATAAAATAAAATTTTAAGATATAATATCATTGAAATTATGTATTAGAAATGACTGTAAGCTATAAAATAGTGATATCAACTTTTTAAAACTTTATTTTTTTTCAAAAAGAAAAAACGTTTTGTTCTAAAACAAACCGTATAAAAATGCCATTTTTAAAAAATTTCTTATTATAACTCTTAAATTTAATTATTTTTTGTTTTAAAAAATAACTTTTTAAAAATACCAATTTTAAATGTTTCATATTTTTTAAAAAAGTCTTATGCTTTAAATAAATTTATTATTTTATAAAAAATTGTTTATTTAGAAATAACATTAATAAATAGATCTCTTTATTAATTTATTAAATCTAAAAAAGTGTTAAATAGTATTATTAGTAATTAAGGTAATTATTTAATAGGAGAGAGAGGCGGGAAAATTTTGGTGAGAATGATTGTGGTGTTGACACGTGTCATCCCAGATACCCTTTTATTAGAGTAGGAAGATTAATTGTAACATGGCTATCAGAGGAAGTAGTCTCGGGTTCTCCAATGACCGGGTTGCCACATCATATTTTTATAATTTTCGTAGTTTATCAATGTTTCGTCTCGTTTTCCTCATATTTTCCTAGTGTGTTGTCAAAGTTCAATAAAACTCATAACACATAAAATTAATTGGTGGATCATGATAAATATTTACCGGATTAAGGAGTATAAGTTGAAGCCGAGACTGAAGGGGTGGTGTTCCCACCCAGGACCGGGACTTCCCCACATATTTCCATTCATGAAAGCGTGATAAAATATTTTATGTATCATTAAATTGACTAGTACTTGATCACTAGCCTATAGATATACGTATGTATATACACACATATATAAAAGAGAGATCTAAACAAAACACAACCGAGTACCAATCATTTATTTTTTGATCTTAGAAATTTAAATGTAAATAAAAAGTTATAAAAATAATTCAATTATTCCCACCAAATAATTTTAGTTAGTCAATCTGTATAATATTGTTCGCAAAGCTAACATGCGTCCTTCCCACAAAGAGTACTAGTCAGCATGACAGATCAGCTTTCCACTAACTTTCATCTATCCTTGCCACAAACACATTTTACTTCCAACACTATCCTCCCCACAAAGAACTATTTATTTCTACATCACCATTTATTTTTTCATTTATCTTAACAATCATATTCATTTTATTAATAAACAAACTAAATAAAATTAACAATTAACTAAATAAAACCTTCATTAATTAAATAAAATTACATAAAACTAAATACTTAAACTAAAAAACAAGTTAAACTAAAAAACAACTTAAACTAAAAAACAACAAATTAAACTAAATAGACTAATTGCGATGGGTCATTCCGTATTTCTCCCTAATCTCGTTGCATAACTCTTAATGTTAGGAGCAACTCACTAGATCTATAAAACTTGTGTCCATGAAAATGATTTTCTTCTTTTTGATCATTAATTTTTTCCTTCCAATTTCATGAATCTATTAAGTGATGAATCAAGATTTTGTATTGCCTTCTTCTTCATCCTAGTCGTCTCGGCAATGTCTTCAACGAGGCTAAGCCTCTTTGCTTCGTATACGAGTGAAGTAGAATAAGAAGAAGAAACTCCTTTACCCCTCATCTTGGCCAGTTTTTTGGATTTGTCCCTTCCAATTGGACAAGTTGTATGTTGTTAAGGTTCTTGAAGTTCCTCATCAGCTGTAACAAAATCATTATCATCATTAAGTGATACCCCAAACTCTGAAGTATTTGCTTCCGGAGTATTGTTGAAGTTTGCATAAAAAAAACCATATAATCTCCCGTGCTACTTGTCTTTGATCTTTTGGTGGCTTGATGACCAAACACCTTAGTAGAAGAAGCATACTTTGGACAATCTTTAACCACATTCCATAAATATTCCTAAGGGAAATAATGGCTATTGGTATTCTTGCTATCATGAATGTACATTTCTTTGGCTTGGTTGATGAAATCCTCATCATTCTAACCACTATGGTATTGTCTCTTGAGTTGAAGATAAAACTCATTAAATTTAACAACCTTAGCATTAACAATGTGCAAGTGGCTCCTAAGGTTGTAAGCACTTCTTTGAAGTAGAGGGTTTGACTTATTATAGTACTCCTCTGCCCTTGCCCTAAACACTTGATTGTTTTGGTTGTTGCCAATGATTGAATCTACAGAAACTGATACCCAACTCTTACCTATCAACAATTCATCATCTAGTGACAACTTCTGACGATTTACCTTCTTAAGTTTTTCTTTCCTTTTTCCTTTTGGTTAGTGTTTTTTTGGGTGATGAAGGTGAGGGTGATTTAGTTTGGGTGTTGGTGTTTGTTGATTTTGTGATTCAGTCATCTGCTTGTGTTTGAGAAATACTTTGTATTATTGAAATTCTTTAAACCGATTAGTTTGAGATAAAGATGGAAATTGGGAGAACCCGACTTGTTGAAAATGAGCGAAGCTGAGTTGTGTAAATTAGGATCGTTGGTATTGAGACATTGGATGGTTTGGGTTTTCATCGTTGGTGTCATCGTTGAGCAAACCAGTGAAAGAAAATGGAGCTCTTGGATCCATTGAGAGTTGTTTGAAAGTGTAGATGAAGGTTAGATTAAAAGAAAGTATCGAGTGAGATGTGTAAAAATTGTGAAGTGTTAAACATATTTATAGTGTGGGAAAAAACTAACTGTTACAACTAATCGTTAGGAAAAAACAAAACACCGGCCGTTAGAAAAAAGATAAAAAATAGCCGTTAGGAAAAATACAAAACCTAGCCATTAGAAAAAAAATTGCCGCTTTTTAATCATTTTTAAATGTGGTATTAAACATTTTCATTGTAACATTAAACATTTTATTAAAAAGATTTAAACCTTTTTATTAACCATTTTTCAAAAAAAAAAAGAATATGTTGAATGCTCATGGTGTCACACCCTTAATTTCCACAAACAGGGTTTTACCGCTAGGTGTGTGACATAACCAGGATCTCAGATAAGCATCAGTTACACCAAACGACTCGACAATTACAAATCATAAAAGTTGCTTAGTAATAATGAAATAACCAACTTGTATTTAAGTATTGCGGAAGCGAAAACAGGAAAACATTTAACAATAGTTTGAAACACGCAAACACGCACCCAATCCAATTTATATAAAGTAAATGAAATTAAATCTTGAAAACAGTTTGGGATGAATGCGGAATGACATGTAGTGGATGCTGTGCTCCTAAACGTGCCATTTCAATGTCCTGAGAGAAAACATGCAAAATGTGACAACCCGAGTTTTCGGTTAATATTATTAAACTAACCTTAACCGATTATCGCCAATTTAATCCATTTTACTATTATTTAAGAATAATAATAATAATAATAATAATAATAATAATAATAATAATAATAATAATAATAATAATAATAATAATAATAATAATAATAATAATAACAAAATTGTTTTATAAGATTAAAAAGCTTAGGGGGTTAAAATGTAAATTTTAAAACTTATTTTAAAATGTTTCTGCATGAAATGATAAGAGCACAAAACCCCAGGGACCAAATGTGTAATTTTTCCTTTTAAACCACCCCCCCCCCCCCCCGCCCGTCGCCTTCCTCCTCACCGCCGGCCACTCTCCAGCCAACTCCGGCGACTCCCCCAACACCCAAACGAACGCGTTTCTGGACCAGATTAATACCCCCGACACATTTCAGTGGATGAATCGAACGTGGGGCAACTTTCAATTTAAGAATTATTGAGTGCAATGACCACCGAACCTGACCACCTCCACTTCGGCCGACCACCCACCCAATCAGGCACTAAACACCTAAAATAATCAAATTAATCGAAGTGGAAGGACCATTTATCTGTTTTTAAGCTATTAACATTACCAATCGCATCTGAAACGAACTAAAACACCTCCACTGATCACCACCTTCGACCGCAACCTGCACCATACTCGGACGACATCATTCGAGCTTCAATATTCACAAATAACATAGGGCTTTGCATTAGGAACCTCATTCGAAGCTTTCCTAGAAGTTAATTTGATTCTAGTCATCGATTTTATCTCGAATCACTTCTTCACCGAGCCGCGACCTGTTCTTTGACTGATCATCACCCAAACATCTTCAAATCTGGTAATTAAATATACATACTGATTCGATTTTCCATGAGGAACAAAAGCCCCATGGTTACAGACACTATCAAGATCGAATCGACCTCCAATTTGGTCTATTTCAGATCTAGGGTTCTTCGGGTTGGGGATGTGCTATTGAGGTTGTGTTTAAAAGGTTTGGAACCCGGGTTACGTTGCGGCTGCGGCCTTTGGTTCACCGGTTCCATGCCTCCAACTCGACCTTGAGGTCCCGGGTTCGACCCCGGGCCACCTCATTTATTTTTTTAGGGCTTTTTAAGCCTCTGAAAAATAAATAAAAATTCCTAAAAATTATAAAAATAATTTTTATAAACTCTTCTTATTTAAAAGGTTAAATAAATATTTCTGTAAATTTATTTTATTTAAAAACCTTAATAGTTTTTATAAAATAATATTTATAAGCATGATAAATAACTATGTTTATAAAAATGAACTCTAAATCATGGGTAATTATGAAATAATTGTGAAAATCATAGAAATTATACATCTTTTAATTTCACAATTAATTACAAACGCAATTATAGATTATATTTTTATACTTTAATTAATAAATTGGATTATGTGTAATCATAATCAATGTTAAATAATATTCATTCCAAAAGATTACAAAGAATAAAGATATATCTAATCGTGTGCGTCAAACCGAAACCGACTTGAATCCAACCAAATATATCTATTCACGTTGCGCATATCTTAAAGACGTAATTACAATTAATAATAGGTATTGCTCGTGTTTGATCGTGCATTGCTTTATTCTTTGAAGCTCTTGTTGCTTTCATTACATCAATTCAAGGTGAGTTTACAGCCCCACTTTTACTTTATACTCTTTTTGGGGGAGAGAAACATGCTGTTTTCATAAAAATTACATTACATTGGATTTTTGTAATACTGCATATACTTGATACTATGGTGTTATACTTGCCCAACGGACCGTTAATATGGACTTAGCGAGGTAATTGTTAGTAGTACTACTGGGATTGACATACCCCACCCGGGCTAGTCGCGCTAGCACAACGTTCGTCAAACGGGTGAACGGTTAGCCTAATTACAAGTGTTGTGGTGTGTGATCCACATCCGGGCCTGTTTTATTATTTGATTACATGTCAGCTCGGCCGCGACTTCATACACATAGTGATCAATATGGACTAGCTACCCATTATATGCTTTAATTACATAATCCGGGAATTTCATTATACTTATCGGATTACATAATCCGGGAATTTTATTACTGATACTTATCGGATTACATAATCCGGGGATTTCATTACAGATACTTATCGGATTACATAATCTGGGGATTTCTTTACTGATACTTATCGGATTACATAATCCGGGGATTTCATTACTGATACTTACTGTTTTCTGATAAACCTGTGAACTCACCAGTCTTGTACTGAGATTCTTGCATGTTTTCTCTCAGGACATTGATATGACACGTTTAGGAGCACAGCATCTACAGCATGACATTCCGTATTCACCACAAACTGTTTTCAAGACTTAATTTGCATTTACTTTACATAAACTGGATTGGACACGTGTTTGTGTGTTCCAAAACTATTATTAAATGTTTTACTGTATTCGCTTCCGCATTACTTAAACATAATTGGTTTGTTTCATTATTATTAAGCAATCTATATGTTTTGTAATTATCGAGTCGTTTGGTGTAACTGATGTTTATCTGAGATCCTGGTTATGTCACACGCCTGACGGTAAAACCCCGTTAGCGGATTTTGAGGGTGTGACAGATTGGTATCAGAGCATTAGTTATAGCGAACTAAAATGAACTTTGCATCTCATCTGCATTGCATTTTAGACTATAGCTGGATTTGCATTAGTTACACACACATAGATTACTAAGGTATGCCTACTAAATTGGTTGCCTGAGAATTTTTTTCTTTAACATATCCCTGTGAGCATAGGGCTACCGGGATGGTGGCTCCGAGTTGCTGTGAGTCATGGGAGAGTTTGTGTGCATTTGACACCGCCTAAACGTTCTTTATGATTTGTGTGACACATAGACACCTGTATTCTGGATTTCCTGGAAAAAGGCCCTCGGGCTAAGGCAAGCATATCGCATAAATCTCATTGTGAGACCAGTTATGCTTACCTGGGGATTTCTAGGATGAGTGATAAACTATGGTCAATACACAGGTCTCTAAGGCAAATGGGTCAAATTACCTTGGCGTGTCAATGATTCCCAAATTTTACTGATCCTTTCGTATACTTTGATTGATCGACCCCGATATAATACATACATATTTGGTACTTCTATCATTGATGACCACTGTACTTGACAAGATATGTTAGCCTGATAGGAGGAACCGGGGTGATCATGCAAAGCAAATTACCATTACGGGTGCACACGTAATTGTAATTTGTCGTGCATGCTAAGTCCGGTAAGTCTGGTCAGGTGGTAACATTGTAGTCAGTATGAGTCATCATTCCTACACCTTGAGCAAGAAAGTCTCGGTCTTCGTAGAACATAGCCACTGATGTGGAAACTATCTATCAGTTCTACTTGTAGGAATGTTCACCTTTACCTTGAATTTGGACGAAATTCAAACCATGACATTTGTGTTAATCCCTCGGATTCGGACTGATTCTCTAGTTTGTCTATTTTTTTAAATCCTTGAATTGCTCTTCCTTTTCATTCCAAGACAAAAGGTTTATTTTCATATTACTGATAGCTTTTGATATTTGGTAATGTAAAGAATGTCTGGAAGAGGACGTAGACGCGGGAGAGGTAACATCTCAATGACGCCTGCAGAATTGGCAGCGATAATCAATCATAGTATTACCGTAGCGTTGGCAAACCAACCCCCTCCACAGCAGAACCCTATTAGCCAACCAACTTGCACCTACAAGTCCTTTATGGACTGCAAGCCTAACCCGTTCAATGGAACCGAGGGAGCGGTGGGACTGCTCCGTTGGTTCGAAAAGCTAGAGTCGGTGTTCGAAATCTGCAACTGCCCTGCTGGGAATAGGGTAAAATATGCTGCTGGTACACTGGATGGTGCTGCTCTGAGCTGGTGGAACACACAAGTTCAGATGTTGGGCGTTGAAACTGCAAACGCCACGACGTGGGTAGAATTCAAGAATCTGCTGAAAGAGGAGTACTGTTCACGAGATGAAATACAAAAACTGGAAACTGAATTTTGGAACCTGAAGATGGTAGGTTCTGAAATCGAAGCCTACACAACTCGTTCTCACGAGTTGGCTACTCTGTGCCCTACTATGATTAACCCGGCTTACAAACGGGTTGAAAGATACATCGACGGACTAGTACCTGAAATCCAGAGCATGGTCACCAGTGCTAGACCAGCTACCATTCAGGAAGCTGTCCAACTGGCCCATAAGTTGACTGACCAGGCTGTCGCGCAGGCTAAACTGCCCCCGCGTGGTGCTGCATCTGGTTTCCACAATAACAAGAGGAAATAGGAACCATCTGCTAGCGGGAAGCAATCTTCATCCTCCACTTATCAACCTCAACACAAGAAGTTTAATCCGTCCCAACCTTCTCATTCGGGCGGCTATCATGGAAATCTCCCAAAGTGCAACAAATGTCAGCTCCATCATACTGGGCAGTGCACAAGGAGCACTTGTGAGAGGTGCGGGAAGTTTGGGCATGTTGCCAAGTATTGCCGGGTGAACCTCTCGGGAAAAGCACCTCAACAACAGCAGAACCACAATCAGACTGTGTGTTATGAATGTGGTCAACCCGGACACTTTAAAAGGGATTGCCCGAGACGGAAAAAGAATGGTGACAATGGTGCTGCTGATAAGCCCAAAGACAACAACAATGGTGGTGGCGGTGGCAGAGGCAGAGTCTTCATCATGGGCTCAGGTGAGGCTCGAAACGACCCTACTGCAGTATCTGGTAGATTCTCTATTAATGGGTGTTATGCCTCTGTTTTATTTGACTCTGGTGCTGATAAGAGTTATGTGTCCACCAAGTTTAGTAAAACACTAGGGATGGTGCCTACTGACTTGAGTTCTAAGTATGCCACAGAAATAGCCGATGGTAGGACGATAACAGCAACACAAGTGTTTAAAAACTGTATGCTAGGCTTATCCAGACACACTTTCAGCATAGACCTTATTCCTGTCACACTAGGAAGCTTCGATGTAGTAGTCGGGATGGATTGGTTATCCCAGAATAGTGCTGAGATCGTTTGCAAGGAGAAGCTGATCAAGTTACCTATTTCGGACGATGAAATTCTTACAGTGGAAGGTGAAAAGGTGGGTGCGGTGGTCAACATCATATCATATTTGAAGACTCAGAAATGTCTCAGAAAAGGACACCTTGCCTTATTGGCACTTGTTACTGAAACGAAGACGGATGAAAGGCGAGTTGAAGATATTCCCGTTGTTAGAGACTTTCCTGAGGTATTTCCCGAAGACCTACCTGGCCTTCCTCCACACAGACAGGTAGAATTTCAGATTGAACTAGCACCAGGAGCAACTCTGATCGCTCGGGCGCCGTACCGTCTGGCACCGAACGAAGTACAAGAGCTGTCTAAGCAATTGCAAGAGTTGTTGAACAAAGGATTCATACGTCCCAGCTCTTCACCTTGGGGAGCCCCAGTGCTTTTCGTTAAAAAGAAAGATGGAACCTTCAGGATGTGTATTGACTACCGTGAACTGAACAAGGTGACAATCAAGAATAGGTATCCACTTCCATGCATTGATGATTTGTTCGACCAGTTGCAAGGATCTAGCTACTATTCCAAGATTGACTTGAGATCAGGTTATCATCAGTTGAGGGTTCGAGAGGAAGACATCTCCAAGACTGCGTTTAGAACACGCTATGGGCACTACGAGTTCACCGTAATGACTTTTGGGCTGACCAATGCCCCAGCAGTTTTCATGGACCTCATGAACCATGTCTGCAAACCTTATCTGGATAAGTTTGTCATTGTCTTCATTGATGACATACTGATCTACTCCCGTAATAAGGAAGATCATGAGGGACATTTGAGGACCATACTGGAATTGCTGAGAGATGAACAGCTTTACGCAAAGTTCTTAAAATGTGACTTCTGGATGCGTGAAGTGCAATTCCTTGGGCACGTGGTGAATGAAAAGGGTATACATGTTGATCCTTCAAAGATTAAAGCAATCAAGGATTGGCCGGCACCAAAGACGCCTACTGAGGTGCGACAATTCCTTGGTTTGGCAGGCTATTACCGGAGGTTTATCGAAGGATTTTCTAAATTGGCGCAACCTTTGACTGCCCTAACTCATAAGGGAATAATTTATAAGTGGGGCAGCAAAGAGGAAACAGCGTTTCAGGCGCTTAAAGACAAACTCTGCAGCGCACCAATCCTAGCCTTACCAGAAGGAACTAATGACTTTGTTGTATACTGTGATGCATCCATCCAAGGTTTGGGGTGTGTATTGATGCAACGTGACAAAGTCATAGCTTATGCATCTAGATAGCTCAAGGTGCATGAGAAGAACTACACAACGCATGATCTGGAACTAGGAGCTGTAGTGTTTGCCTTGAAGATCTGGAGGCAATACCTATATGGAACCAGGTGCACGATTTATACAGATCATAAGAGCCTCCAGCACATATTTAACCAGAAGGAACTGAATATGCGGCAACGACGATGGTTAGAATTACTCAATGATTATGACTGTGTGATCAAGTACCATCCGGGTAAGGCTAATGTGGTAGCCGATGCCCTTAGTCGTAAGGAAACCCTAAAGCCTCATCAGGTGCGCGCATTACAAATGACTATCCACTCTGACCTACCAGTGCAAATCAAAGCTGCTCAATCTGAGGCCTTGAATACGGAGAATCTCAAAGCAGAATCCATGCGAGGCATGGAGAAACAATTGGAGGTTAAAGCTGATGGAATCCGTTATTTTATGAAACGGATCTGGGTACCACAGTACGGGAACTTGCGAGAGCTGATAATGGATGAAGCTTATAAGTCACGTTACTCGATCCATCCAGGTTCAGACAAGATGTATCAGGACCTGAAAGAATTTTATGGGTGGTCGAAAATGAAAGCAGAGATAGCCACATACGTAAGCAGATGCCTAACTTGTTCCAAGGTTAAGGTAGAATACCAGAGACCATCCGGTTTACTCCAATAACCGGAAATTCTAGTGTGGAAATGGGAGCAGATCTCAATGGACTTCATCACGAAGTTACCTAGGACTCCCAGCGGATGCGATACCATTTGGGTTATAGTAGATCGCTTAACGAAATCCGCACACTTTCTGGCAATCCACGAGACTGATCGAATGGAGAAGCTGACACGTATCTATTTAAGGGAAATAGTCTCTCGGCATGGAGTGACGATATCTATCATCTCTGATCGTGACGCTCGGTTCACTTCTCATTTCTGGCAATCATTACAACGATCATTGGGAATGCGGTTGGATATGAGTACCGCTTATCACCCGCAAACCGATGGTCAAAGTGAGCGTATGATCCAGACACTGGAAGACATGTTGCGTGCATGTGTGATTGATTTTGGCAGCAGCTGGGAAACTCATTTACCATTGGTTGAGTTCTCCTATAATATATAATACCCACATATAAGAAAAAAATATATATATAATAATAATAACTTTGGGAATAAAATAAAACAAACACCAAACCACAGGGACTAGTTGTGTAAAATTAAAAAAATCAAATCTGTCTCTCTCTCCCTATCCCGATTTTCCGGCGGAGTTTTCCGGCCAAGTCCGGCCGCGGCACCGGCGACCCCATACCGCCTCAAAAACTTGACCATTTTGCTCCTAATCGGTCCCATTACGCACGTGAACACGATTCGAACAATACCCCACTAAAATTTGATTCGATTTGAGTGCGATTTAAACCGAATTCTTTCCCTTTTTCTTTTCGGCCGACCACCATGTGCAAATCGCACTAAACGCGTATAATAACCTAAAGTAATCATGCACTATCGAATGATTAATCATGCCTAATCTGTTCATATATTCAATTATATCATATTCACAACCAGAACACCCAATTCATCATCCTCTCTATCGCGAACCTGCAATTCGTTTGAAACCCTCAATCCGACCCTTCTAACTTGAAATTAACAGAGGGCTTATCATCATTTGAGCTATTCGGAGCTTTATGTAGAAAGAATTCGATTCTCATCACGAATTGCAACCTGAACGAACTACAGAAATCCGCGACCTGTTCTTGAACTCGTTCGCTATCGGATTTACATCAATTCAGGTAATTAAACATCAATTTACACTCGGTTTTACATGGGAATCAAATGCCCCATGAATGATTCCATTAACATCTGCGTTTGGATGGTCGATTGCATCGAAATCGAATCTAGGGTTTATCCGATTGGGGCTGTTTTGGAAACTAGTGTTTATAAGGATTGGGAACCAAGTAAAACCAAGGCTGCAGCCTTGGTTCACTGGTTCACGCATCACCTTGCTTAACACAAGGTCCCGGGTTCGAACCCGGGTGTCCACAACCATTTTTTTAAGCCTTTTTGGGCTTTAAAAAAATTAAATAAAATTTCTAAAAATTATAAAAAAATCTGTTTTATAAACCTCGTTTATTTTAAAAGTTATTTAATCATTTTCTGTAAATTTATTTATTTAAACACCTTAACAATTCATATATATATACATATTAACAAATGTTATAATTAGTTTATTTTTATAAAAATAAACTTTAAATAGTGGGAGTCAGTAAGATGTTATTAGTCATTATGTTATCCTTGAATCTTAGATATCCTAATTAGTATTTTAGTTCATTGCCCTTGACCATATGATGCCGGTTCGTATAAGTACTCGTTTATGTTCGGTTTATGTTTTAAACATATTTGCCTTGCTTAACTTAGTAAACTTGATATGAACCCATTTTGATATTGTTTTAGCTACTGGAAATATAAGTATTTTGACCAAATTAAGATTTAGACCTTAACCGAGCATTTTAAACAAGTCACACGTTTAACTAGTTTTTATGAGTATTTTGGGATGTGATTTTATAAATAACAAACGGATTCATAATATGATTAGCCAAATTTTTTAGAAGTCAATCATGATTTATACTTATTTATAAAAATAATTCTAGACCTGTAACGGACGTATTTTAACTAGAAATAATTTTACGGTTTACCAAAATACCCTTGACTTAGGCTAGTATTTTACAGCCAACTTACAGAGGCCATAACTTCTTCATAACAGATTCAAATCAGTTAAACCTTATGTCCATGACGAATTTCGTCGAAAGAGGAATCCGTTGATATATAAAACATCTAAAAACTCATTTGTTTAGACCCCCAAACGATCGTTTTCGTAACAGCTAGCAGTTCTGCGCAGCTGTAAAGATCCACGTTTTTCTCATATTTCGGTAATCCAAATCAAAAACTTTTCTAAATGAAAGTTGTTTAGAAATCACTAACCTAGTAAACTGGAGATTTTCAGAATTTTTCTGATTATTGTCATTCGTGTATAAGGTACGGATTCTGTTTCTTTGTTATCATAAGTATTTACTTTTAGTTCCGTTACTTTACAGTACAGATTCCTGATTTCTGTCTCGTATTTTATTTCCGTTCATTTCTAGTTTGATTCCTGTCATACATAGATAATTTGCTTTTGATTCTGTTATAAGTAGCTTGACTACTATATATTTCTGAATTTGTTACCCGAGCTCTCCCTATCTTGGGGGTGACCAAGACGCGTTATTGCGGCATCGATAACGTGGCACCAACCGTGGCGGTGAGCTGAGATCACGGCGTCTCTAAAGAGGACTCTGAAATTATGACTTGTTATATTATTATTTCATCAGAGGCGTATGGATCGATCCTAGGCTAGTTCTGTTATTTCCTGATGGATGGTTACACACCATTCCATTCAGGACTCTGGTGAATGGTTTGTATGTCTGCCCATACTCCATTTCACATTGGTTCACGGGCTCGCTACCTGTGTTCCCCCTGTTCAGTTATTATATGATATGATTATTAGCTCGGGGTATGTTCTATCTGATATATGTCTTATGACGTATGTTCTATTTGATATATATGTTTTATGATCTTTGATTCTCCGTTATCACCATGTCTGTTTATTTTTGATATCTGCCAATTCTTTGATTATCATCAAGTCTGTTATTTTTGATATCTGCCAATTCTTTAATTATCGTCATGTCTGTTTATTTTTGTTATCCGCTATTCCGTTTACAAAGCGTTATGCTCAGGCGTGCTTTTGTTTTCATGCACGTCAGGTCAGCAGGGTAATCCGGGAAACCAGTGAAGAGTGAATTGAAGACCAAGATTATCTGTTATTTTAATTGATGTATTGTACATCTTAATTAGGTTTTGGAATTTGAACTTGTAATCGTTATTAATAATGGGAATGCGTTTGGATTTTGATTACCGTGATAGTGACACGTCAGCCTTGTCGGGTTGGGGTGTTACAGTTGTGGTATCAGAGCAAAGGCTCTTCCTGTAGAAAAGTTAAACATTAATAATAAACTTGTGAGGTTATGGGTAGATGTTGGGTTAGGATCTAATTTGTTTTCCAATCTAAATTCCAGTGTTCACACGTATATTTTCATTTCAGATGGCTCCTAAGAAACGTGTGAACAACCGCAATAAATCGAGCGGCCCCTCATCTGATACTCCTCTTGAAACCCTCGTTGCTAATGCTGTAAACGCTGCTATTTCTAGAATACTCCCTAATCTGATGACTCAGACTGCTCAAACAGTCATCCAGCAGATGCAACAGGCAAATTCGGAGGGAAACAACATAGGACCTTCACCCGGTGGAAATAACTCAGAGCCACCTTCTGGCGGGAACAACACTGGACCATCTTCCGGTGGAAATGCAACACCACCTGTGGCTGAGATTCATGTTTGGCTTGAGCGCTTTATGAAGCAAAGACCAAGATCTTTTAGTGATGCTGCTACACCGATGGATGCTCGGAACTGGATAGCCCATATGGAAAAAATATTCGAAGTGCTAGGAGTCGATGACCTATTCAAAACTAGGTTGGCTTCTTACAAACTGGAGGATGATGCTCTAGTTTGGTGGGAAGGGGTAAAACTTGCACATGGTGGAGAGGGTTATGCTGCTACCCTTCCTTGGGTCGATTTCCGCACAATATTCTTCCGAAAGTATTTCTCTGAAGTGGAACGAAGTGAGTATGCACGGGAATATGCATCTATTGAGCAACGAGATGGTGAACCTTGGCAAGAATTCATGGCAAGATTCTGTAGGCTGGCTAGTTTTCTTGGGGAAGCTGCAGGTAGCCCAGAGGTCCAAGCAGAAAAGTTGAAATGGGCTGTTCATGAGAGAACTCGGAGATGGATAGTGACTCAAAGGTTTAACAATATCAATGACGTAGCTGATGCCGTGAAAACACTTGACATGGAAAACAAGAAGAGGTTAGCTAAAGTTGAGGAGAGTCGAAAGAGAAATCGTGAAGGAAACCATACCGCACTTTCGGGGCAATCTTCAAGCGAGAAACACCATACAGGTGATAGGAAAGCCCAATTCAACAGAAATAATAACCGCCAAGGTAATCAATGGAAACAAAAATAGCAGAATCCTAAACCTGCCGAAAACCAAGGTCAAGAGCAAGTCCCGGTATGCACTACATGTAGAAAACGTCATTTTGGTGTTTGTCGTCGAGCTTCAGGAGCCTGTTTTAGATGTGGAAAGACCGGCCATGTACTAAAAGACTGTCCGTATCCTGATAACAAAGGGAAGGCTGGAAATAGTGCAAAACAGCCTACTAATGGAGGACGAGTGTTTGCTCTGAACGTAAAGGATGCAGCAAACACACCAGGTATGACTCTTGATATTCCCCACATATGTGAACCTGTCGTATCTGAATAATCTAGTAGTCTTACAATTCAAATTATGCTTGTCATCTATATACTAAGTGTATCATGATAACATGAATTCTTTAGGTACTGTTTCTGGTACTCTCATGTTAGGAACTCGTGAAGTTCAAGTCTTATTTGATACTGGAGCAACACACTCCATAGTTTCTCAATCTTTTCTTAAACATCTAATGATGAGCCCAACATTATTAGAAAATACTTTGAATATTATGACTCCTATGGGAAACTTTGTTACAATCTCTCATGTGTATGAGGATTGTCCGATCCGAGTTGAATCACTCGTTCTTACAGCGGATCTGTTGCCCATGCAAATGGAAGATTTTGATATCATCTTGGGAATGGACTGGTTAACTCGGCATCATGTTACAATTGAGTGTCAGACTCGTCGCATTCTGTTTAGAGATCCCCATCATCCTGAACTCATTTATCAGGGGACTAAACCTCGAAAAACTCTTCAAATAATTTCAGCACTTAAGGCTCGTAAATCCCTACTGCACGGCGCTGCGGGATTCCTTGCTTCGGTTAAAATATTATCTTCTAAAGAGCCTAGTATTTCTGATTATCCGGTTGTTTGTGATTTTCCCGATGTGTTTCCTAGGGAGTTACCTGGACTTCCACCAGACCGCGAGGTGGAATTCACTATTGATCTTATTCCTGGTACTGAGCCGATTTCCAAGGCACCTTACCGTATGGCCCCACTTGAACTCAAGGAACTGAAGGAGCAATTACAGGGGTTATTAGATCTTGGATTTATTAGACCAAGTGTCTCACCTTGGGGTGCACCAGTTTTATTTGTAAAAAAGAAAGATGGAACTATGAGGCTTTGCATTGACTACCGGGAATTAAATAAGATCACTATTCGAAATCGTTATCCTCTGCCTCGTATTGATGATTTATTTGATCAGCTTCAGGGTGCAAGGTGTTTCTCTAAAATCGATCTGAGTTCTGGTTACCATCAGCTAAAGATCAAAGATTCTGATGTCCCTAAATCTGCTTTCCGTACTCGGTATGGTCACTATGAATTCTTGGTTATGCCGTTCGGGTTAACGAATGCCCCAGCTGTTTTCATGGACCTAATGAACGAGTTTTCCATGACTATCTGGATAAGTTCGTCATCGTGTTTATAGATGACATTCTTATCTATTCTAAGAGTAAGGAGGAACATGAAGACCATCTTCGTATCGTGCTTGAAACTTTGCGTAAAAAGAAGCTTTATGCTAAGTTTTCAAAATGTGAATTTTGGTTGAGTCAAGTAGCCTTTCTGGGACATGTGGTCTCTGCAGATGGTATTATGGTGGATCCAGCAAAGATAGAGGCAATCACTAAATGGCCAAGACCAACTTCAGCCACAGAGGTCCGGAGTTTTCTTGGTCTTGCTGGTTACTATCGCAGATTTGTCAAAGGGTTCTCTGTTATTGCTTTACCCCTTACGCAACTTCTGAGGAAAGGGGTTAAGTACTCTTGGAATGATGAGCGGGAGAAAAGTTTCGAAGAGCTTAAGAAGAGATTGGTGTCTGCCCCGATTCTTACACTTCCATCGGGTACGGGTGGATACCAGATTTACAGTGATGCATCAAAGAAAGGACTTGGATGTGTGTTGATGCAACACGGAAAGGTCATTGCTTATGCTTCACGGCAGTTAAAACCTTATGAGGTTAACTATCCTACGCATGACCTTGAGCTTGTTGCTGTAATTTTCGCGTTAAAGATCTGGCGTCACTATCTGTATGGAGAGACTTATGATATCTTTACCGATCATAAGAGTTTGAAGTATATCTTCACTCAAAAGAAATTAAATATGAGACAAAGGAGATGGTTAGAGCTGTTGAAAGATTATGACGCTAACATTCAGTATCATCCAGGAAAGGCTAATGTGGTAGCTGATGCTCTTAGCCGTAAGAGTTCGGGAATGGTAGCCTCACTCCAGCTACAGCCTCAGATTATTACCGATCTTGATAGACTTGGTATTGGTCTACGGATTGGTAAGAATGATGGATATCTCGCCAGACTTTAGATTAAGCCAAACCTGGTATCTCGAATTAAGGATGCACAGAAAGATGATGGTGAACTCTGGGCAATCTTACAGAATGTGGAGATTGGTAAACAATCAGAATTCAGAGTAGATGAGCATGGAGTAATCTGGTGTGGTAAACGTTTATGTGTGCCTAATGATCCTTCTCTTCGAGAATCGTTATTAGCTGAGGCACATAGTTCTCCGTTCTCTATCCATCCTGGATCTACTAAGATGTATCGTGATCTTCGTCAGAATTTCTGGTGGAATGGTATGAAAGAAGACGTGGCTAACTTTAACAACCGGCAAAATCAGGTCAATGCTAACTCAATTCTATAAAATTTAAATAATTAAAGTTAAACCGTAGTTGACTTGTTTGACTCCCTTAAGAATTAACTAACGTCTTCCTTAAAAGAAGAAATGTCTTGCTGAATTTAGAATAGGTCACACAGTGCATTGCACCCATGAGAGTCAATGATCAGTATTTGACCATTATTAACCAAACCGTTGGTAGGTTGATCAAATTAAGTCAAATTGTCACTAATGATTATTATTAAAATAATAATAATAACAAAGCTAGTAAATATAATAATAACAAAGTTAGTTAATAAATAACAATAATAACAATATAATAATAATAATTATAATAATAATAATCATGATTGCTAGCAAATCCAAGAAGGATTGTGAAGTCTTGCATGCAAGACAACACATCCTCCCATACATGTTTAAACCTCAACACACACACACACACACACCACCTCTTCATCTACCACACACACACACCACCACACCACTCCATCGCCCCCCCCTTTCTTCTCTCTACCGCCGCGACACCACCATCCGCCAGCCACCGGCCACCGCACCACCACCTACCGCCATACCCACCATCACCATCCCTCACCGTCTCCTTCTCCCTACCACCAACACCCGTCGCCACCAACACCATCACCAACACCCGTCGCCACCAACGCCATCACCAACACCCGTCGCCACCATCACCACCCGCAACCAACACCCTCTTTTCCTTCTCTCTCGGTCACCACAACCTCACCATCATCCTTTCAAGTTTTCACTCCACTCACAAAGCAATATAATAGAACTTTAGACTAGAAACCGAGTTGTTCTTCGAAAGATCGAGGATCGTGCTTGCATTGTGTTCCATCTAGTGTCATCTAAAGTACATTAGATTAGATGTGTTATGTTTGTTCATGCATGGATAATCAAGATGATAATCTTGATGAAACTTGATTCACCCATTTAATAATGTTGGTTTTTATGATTTTGTTACATGAAAATGATTGATTTAGTGATTTTTGGGTATAGAATGGATTTTAAATGGCAAAATAAATCTGAAAATTTGATTAAGATAGGTTAATATTGGATGAAAATGTATTAGTTGGGTAGCCTAGATGGTAAAAATGTATATATGGATGTACACATAATAAAAATAAACACATTGGTTGGAGATTGATGTCTTGTGACTATATTAGGAACACTAAGTGATGATCATGAATAAAGAATTATTGCTAGTATAATGACTTAAGATAATCACTAGGTTAAAGATTTTGGGTGACAATAATAATGTTAAGGTAGAGGTAATTGGACACAATTAAAGGACTTTATTAGGTGAAAGCTACTAGACTAGAAATTATAGATAAAAATCAAAAGAACACCATAACTAACAAACTTGACTAAGACATCAAAAGAAACTCCAAAACCTTATGAAATTATATATTTAGACAACTAATAGGATTTATAATATGTAACCTTAATAAGGAAAAATGATAGTTTTATTAAAAATTCACAGAGTATACATTTCTAAAAAAAAACATGCTATTTAAAAACGACCAAATAAAATGGGTGAAATGCATTCATAAGCATAAAACATTATGTATTGACCATAATGCTCATGACTAGGGTTTCATTATCAAAAAGCCTAAAGCACGTTGGTTCGTTTCATTAACCACACTCGAGGTGAGTTCTTCGGCCCCATTTTTAATATCATTTCAACTGTTTTGGGGTGAAAAGCATGAAATAATGTTTCTTTGAATATATGATGGATTAAACAAAATAATATATTATATGAGGGTATAAGTTCGGGTCATAGTATGGATGTATATACTATTGAGCCCTAAATCCCCCTATAATCATTAACCTCAGGGGTGAGGCCGCAGAATATATTGGTAGATCTATCGGGTTAGAGTGGCCCGCTCTCGCGACCAGTCGCGCTGGTCAGGTTTGTGGCGAGGGAGTTTATATGTCTGGATAGTTGTGGGGCAACGACGTGTTTCTTGGTTTGATTATGGGCTTATGACCTAAATTATCATAGTACCTAGCTAGTCTATGAGGAATATATTATGCCTTGTTTCATCATATTATTTTCAAATGATTGTTTGCGAAACTACAAAAACCCCGAAAGCTCACCAACCTTATGTTGACTTTTTACCCTTCATGCTTTTCAGGGTTATAGGTGAGCTCTATATGGATATTCTGGAACTTTGTCTTTGGAGGGTCAAACGTTTCAAAACATCTTTAAATAAAGTTGGGATCATGTAATAAAAACGGAACTATGTGTTACTACCGAAATGTTTAATGTTGGTTAATAAAATACTTTTATGATAATAATGTACGACTTTCACGACTAACGTTAACTTAAGAACGTTTGACTATAATAGTTGGGTCAACTCCAACTTCCGTTACCACCACGTCACGCGAATCTTCCGCTGCGATTTTCGGGTGTGACAGAAGTTGGTATCAGAGCCAACGTTATAGTGAACTAGAAATTTTAAATCTAGACTATAACCTTTGAAAAGGACTTTTGACTCCAAAGACATTTCCACGTTATAAGTCTTACCTAGATTAGAGTACCATGCAAGCATAATTGTTATATTAATATTTGAGCAAAATATTATCTAGAATATTGCAAAATTTTAAGTACGCATGCATACTCTCTTTTATTGTAGATGTCTGATCGTGTTAACCGAGAGAGGGTACCTAACCGTAGCAGTAGCATGCAGGACCCATCAGAACCCATCTCCCCTACACCATGGTATCACCCGACCCAGCCTTACTTTGCAGCTGCCTTGTACCCGGGAATGGAGAATTCGGGAAACGGTTGGATATCTGAGTCTGACGATGAGGACCCCACACCACCTGTAGTCACCCTTGAGCCCATTACCGAGGAGCCAGAAGGCATGGCCCCGGAAGGTGAGACCCCCACAGATGTGACCCCAGCAGCCCCTATTCCTCTCGCACAGTGCCCGCCAAAGATCAGGATGGTGTATGAGCGGAGGGAGCGCAGAGAGAAGAGAAAGACGATGGATGATGATGCACCACCAAGGATCAGGTTGGTGTATGAATGAAAGAAACGCAGGGAGACGAGAAAGGTGAATGATGGTGCCGGTATGAAGAGTACATCTATGCCCAAACGGGCCAGACTGCTAGATGAATAGTGGGGACGGATCATGGAAACTATGAGAGGATGGGAATCAAGAGATGGGATTCCTTCCACCTTTGAGGTGGGAGAGTCGACTTCCGCACCACGTGGAACTACTATGGAGAACGGGCCCGTCGAACATATGATGATCACTCTGGTAGCACAATGTGCTCGACTCGAGAAGGAATTGCTAACTGTCAGAAAGAAGATGAGTATCCGGGATGAGGTGAGCCAAGCTTTGGATGGGAGATTGATGACGATTGAAGAGGAGAGACTACTGGATAAAAGCGCTCTGAGCCAGATGCACTTCCGTATAGCGGATTTGGAGAGTAGTCTCGCAGAGACTAGGGATCGACTGACCCAGGCGGAACAGAGAGCAGATGTGGCCGAATCAGCATTGGTGACGGTACAACAGTACGCGATGGTGATGGGAGAGAAGACAGAGACCGCATTGGCTATGGCTACATTATGTCTGATGATGATTTCATGCCTTACGCATGTTGGTGCTGGAGGCTTGTATTAGGATAGTTATTGATATAAGCCGGAGAGCTTGGACTCTTTCTTTTGACCGAGTTATGACTCGATGATGCATGTAGACTCTAACTTATGATCTTTTGATAACTAACTGTTGGGTGTTTTGATATTTATGTATGTGTAATTAGACGCCTATGAGATTTAAAAAGTTTTATCCTTATGATTTATGTTGGCTGTGATTAATAATTGATTATTATATGGATATTTTTATATAAGATAAGTCATTATAACAGCAAACATCCGTTATCTAAACACCTTCTTCCCTACCTTCAAAACAGAATTGAACCATGCCACCCGTAACCCGAGGCACACCCTCGAGTGGAAACGTCAATTTACCAACTACCGCGGAAGAATTAGCACAACTAATAGCTCAGCATGTTAAGTCAGCCTTAGAACAACACGATGCAAACCTAGTGGCTAGTCAAGGGAGGAGGCAAGAGAATACGGGCAATGGCCTTGGTAATGGAACGGGAAATGGATCAAACACGGGATCTGGTGTTGGTGCCAATAATGGATCTGGTACGAACGGGAATCCAGGAAGTTCGTCAAGTGGACAACCACAAGGATGCTCATACAAGACCTTTCAAGGGTGCAATCCAAGAACATTCACAGGCGCTGAAGGACCACTAGATATAGTCCGATGGATCGAGAGAATGGAGACTGTTATAGTAATAAGCAATTGTTCTAGCGAACAAAAGGTCAAATACGCGACCTGTTCCTTTCAAGATGCAGCATTATCATGGTGGAATTCCCAGCGCCAAATTTGGGCGATAAGAACGCATATGAACTTACTTGGGAACAACTAAAGGAGATGTTACTTAAAGAATACTGCCCACGTAACGAGCTCCAGAAGATCGAAACCGAATTCTGGAATCATACCATGGAAGGAGCCGAGATCCGGACATACACGTCGAGATTCAATGATCTTGCTAGATTGGTGCCCCGCATGGTTACACCAGAATACGTGCGAATTGAAAGATACATATGGGGATTGACACCCCAAATAAGAAGCAACGTTACAGCTTCCAAGCCTACCACCATCCAAAGTGCAATCGCTATTGCACACTCCTTAACTGATGACGCAATACGAAATGGAACCCTGATCAAGAAGAATGAGCATGGAAAAAGTGCGATGGAAATCAGGAGGAAGGCAATCAAAGTAAACAGAAGACCATTTGATGGAAAGAGGAAGTGGTTTGAAAACCCCAAGGGACAAGCAAGCAACAGGAAAAACTTTGACCAAAGATCCGAACGAATTTATGTTGCAACATCAAACAACAGAGGGGCAAACAAGGAATCTCAAGGGAAATGTAACAAATGCGGATATCTCCATACGGGTGATTGCAAGATTTGTACTCATTGCCATAAACTTGGACATCTGAGCCAAAACTGCCGAGCAAAACCTGATGAAAGGATAATCAGAAATGATCAAGCTTGCTATGAGTGTGGTAGGATCGGACACTTCAGGAAGAACTGCCCAAAGTTGAACCAGTCCAGGGCCAGAGGGAGAGCTTTTGAGATGAATGCCAAGGAAGCACAACAAGAACCGTCAGTGGTTAACGGTACGTTTCTTATCAACAATCACTATGCCTCCATCTTGTTTGACACTGGTGCTGATTTTAAGTTTTGTATCCAAAGAGTTCGAACCATCATTGGGGATTAAACCATGTAAGCTAAGAAAGAAGTATATTATAGAGCTAGCTAATGGAAAGAAAATAGAATCTAATGAAATAATTAGAAATTGCACGATACAACTCAACAATCATCTCTTTAGTATCGACTTATTACCTGTCAATCTGGGAAGCTTCGACGTTGTTATTGGTATGGATTGGCTCTCTCAAAATCATGCCGAAATAGTATGTTTTGAGAAAATCATCCGATTGCCAACTCCTAGTGGAGAACTCTTAATCATTCAAGGAGAAAAAGGAAAACCCTCGTTTAAAGTTTTAAGTGTCATGAAAACTTATGAATACCTAAACGAAGGGTATCCCGCCTTTCTAGTAAAGGCCACTGACACTAAAAATGAGGAGCAAGGAATGGAAGACATCCCCATTGTACGAGAATACCCAGAGATATTCCCCGAAGACTTCCCAGGGCTACCTCCACAAAGGCAGATCGAATTTCGAATTGACTTGATACCCGGAGCTGCACCAGTAGCACGATCACCATATCGACTGGCACCCTCTGAAATGCAGGAATTGTCAAAACAACTGCAAGAATTATTAGACAAGGGATTCATTCGACCAAGTTTTTCTCCTTGGGGAGCACCGGTGCTATTCGTCAAAAAGAAAGACGGATCATTCAGGATGTGCATTGATTATCGAGAATTAAATAAACTCACCATTAAAAATCGATACCCACTACCAAGAATTGATGATCTGTTCGATCAATTACAAGGATCCAGCTACTACTCGAAGATAGATTTACGATCAGGATATCATCAACTGTTGATAACAGAAGAGGACGTTCCAAAAACGGCTTTTAGAACACGTTACGGTCATTACGAATTTCTGGTAATGCCATTTGGATTGACCAACGCGCCTGCCATATTCATGGACCTTATGAATCGGATTTGTAAGCCCTACTTGGACAAGTTTGTGATAGTATTCATCGACGACATTCTGATATACTCACAATCAAAGGAAGAGCATGAGCAGCACCTTAGGCTAATCCTAAACGTCCTCAAGAAAGAAAAGTTGTACGCAAAGTTCTCAAAATGTGAATTTTGGCTTCGAGAAGTTCGATTTCTCGGACACGTTATTAATGAAAAGGGTATCCATGTGGATCCAGCCAAGGTTGAGGCAATTAAGAACTGGGAAGCCCCCAAATCTCCAACAGAAGTACGACAATTCCTAGGGTTAGCAGGCTATTACCGTAGATTTATAGAAAATTTCTCAAAGATAGCCCAACCTTAACCCTATTAACTCGCAAGGATAAGAGTTATGTATGGGGCGAAGATCAAGACAGAGCCTTTCGGTTATTGAAGCGAAAAATTATGCAGTGCACCCATACTATCCTTACCAAATGGGACAGAGGGATTTGTAGTATATTGTGATGCCTCACGATTAGGTCTTGGGTGCGTATTAATGCAGAAGGATAAAGTCATCGCTTATGCGTCAAGACAATTAAGGTGCATGAGAAAAATTACACCACCCATGACCTAGAACTAGGAGCCGTTGTTTTCGCACTCAAGATATGGAGACATTATTTATATGGAACCAAATGTGTGATATATACGGATCACAAGAGTCTGCAACATATCTTTGATCAGAAAGATTTGAACATGAAGCAACGCCGCTGGATAGAGCTATTAAATGATTACGACTGCGATATACGATACCACCCAGGCAAAGCTAACGTCGTGGCTGATGCGCTCAGTAGGAAGGAAAGAGAAAAACCTCTACGGGTGCGAGCAATGGAACTCACCATACACTCAAACCTTACCAATCACATTCGCAATGCTCAAATCGAAGCATTAAAAGATGGAAACATGGAGGGAGAAGATCTACAAGGAATGGTCAAGGGATTAATACCCGACTCCGACAAGTTGATGCGTTTTGTGAACCGAGTATGGGTCCCCAAACATGGAGGTTTACGCAAACTAATTCTTGAAGAAGCCCATAAATCGAGATACTCAATTCACCCAGGGATGGACAAAATGTATCACGATATAAAAGAATTCTTCTGGTGGCCTAATATGAAAGGAGATGTAGCTTCGTATGTAAATCAATGTATCACCTGCGCCAAGGTAAAAGCAGAACATCAGAAGCCATCTGGTCTATTACAACAACCAGAAATTCCAAAATGGAAATGGGAGTGTATTGCTATGGATTTTGTGACAAAACTACCAAGAACAGCTAGTGGTTACGACACCATCTGGGTAATTGTTGATCGGTTGACAAAATCTGCACACTTCTTACCCATGAAAGAGGGGTACAACATGAGCAAGATAGCAAATTTATACATTAAGGAAGTGGTGTCGCGTCATGGGGTACCCGTTTCAATCATATCAGATAGGGATAGTCGATTTACCTCAAGATTTTGGCAATCACTACACGAAGCCATGGGTACTCGACTAGACATGAGCACAGCCTATCACCCACAACAGACGGCCAGAGTGAAAGAACCATCCAAACACTGGAAGACCTACTAAGAGCATGTGTGATCGATTTTGGCGGTAATTGGGACACTCACCTACCATTAGCTGAGTTCTCATATAATAACAGTTATCACACCAGCATTAAGGCCGCCCCGTTTGAAGCATTATACGGAAGGAAATGTCGCTCGCCCTTATGTTGGGCAGAAATGGGTGAAAGGAAATTAACCGGGCCTGAAATTATCCAAGAAACGACCGACAAGATCGGCAAATCAAGAAGAGGTTAGAAGCAGCAAGAAGCAGGCAAAAGAGCTATGCGGATAATCGGAGAAAACCGTTAGAATTCCAAACTGGTGACAGAGTATTTCTAAAGGTGTCGCCGTGGAAAGGCGTGATACGATTTGGTAAACGAGGGAAGCTCAATCCCCGATACATCGGACCATTCGAGATAACCGAACGTATTGGACCAGTAGCATACCGTCTTAACCTACCAAGTGAACTTGGGAGTGTGCACAACGTATTCCACGTATCCAACCTTAAGAAGTGTATGACAGACGAATCACTCATCATTCCACCAGAAGAAGTTTTTATTGACTCATTTCATCGAAGAACCAGTTGAGGCCATGGATCGGAAGGTCCAGAAACTCAGACGAAGACAAATTAAGCTGGTCAAGATAAGATGGAATTCGAAGAGAGGACCTGAATTCACCTGGGAGAGCGAAGATCAGATGCGACAAAAATATCCCCACCTCTTTAAAAATCAGCCTGATAAAAACCCTACAACATAAATTTCGGGACGAAATTTCCTGAACGGGGGGAGACTTTAACAACCGGCAAAATCAGGTCAATGCTAACTCAATTCTATAAAATTTAAATAATTAAAGTTAAACCGTAGTTGACTTGTTTGACTCCCTTAAGAATTAACTAACATCTTCCTTAAAAGAAGAAATGTCTTGCTGAATTTAGAATTGGTCACACAGTGCATTGCACCCATGAGAGTCAATGATCAGTATTTGACCATTATTAACCAAACCGTTGGTAGGTTGATCAAATTAAGTCAAATTGTCACTAATGATTATTATTAAAATATAATAATAACAAAGCTAGTAAATAATAATAATAACTTTTAGTAACAATAACAACAATAACAATATAATAATAATAATCCACACCTAGCAAATCCAAGAAGGATTGTGAAGTCTTGCATGCAAGAAAACATCCTCCATACATGTTTAAAACCTCAACACACACACACACACACACAACACACCACCTCTTCATCTACACACACACACACCACCACACACTCCATCGCCCCCCCCCCCTTTCTCTCTCTACCGCCGTGACACCACCATCCGCCAGCCACCGGCCACCGCACCACCACCTACCGCCGTACCCACCATCACCATCCCTCACCGTCTCCTTCTCCCTACCACCAACACCCGTCGCCACCAACACCATCACCAACACCCGTCGCCACCAACGCCATCACCAACACCCGTCGCCACCATCACCACCCGCAACCAACACCCTCTTTTCCTTCTCTCTCGGTCACCACAACCTCACCATCATCCTTTCAAGTTTTCACTCCACTCACAAAGCAATATATAGAACTTTAGACTAGAAACCGAGTTGTTCTTCGAAAGATCGAGGATCGTGCTTGCATTGTGTTCCATCTAGTGTCATCTAAGGTACATTAGATTAGATGTGTTATGTTTGTTCATGCATGGATAATCAAGATGATAATCTTGATGAAACTTGATTCACCCATTTAATAATGTTGGTTTTTATGATTTTGTTACATGAAAATGATTGATTTAGTGATTTTTGGGTATAGAATGGATTTTAAATGGCAAAATAAATCTGAAATTTGATTAAGATAGGTTAATATTGGATGAAATGTATTAGTTGGGTAGCCTAGATGGTAAAAATGTATATATGGATGTACACATAATAAAAATAAACATATTGGTTGGAGATTGATGTCTTGTGACTATATTAGGAACACTAAGTGATGATCATGAATAAAGAATTATTGCTAGTATAATGACTTAAGATAATCACTAGGTTAAAGATTTTGGGTGACAATAATAATGTTAAGGTAGAGGTAATTGGACACAATTAAAGGACTTTATTAGGTGAAAGCTACTAGACTAGAAATTATAGATAAAAATCAAAAGAACACCAAACTAACAAACTTGACTAAGACATCAAAAGAAACTCCAAAACCTTATGAAATTATATATTTAGACAACTAATAGGATTTATAATATGTAACCTTAATAAGGAAAAATGATAGTTTTATTAAAAATTCACAGAGTATACATTTCTAAAAAAAACATGCTATTTAAAAACGACCAAATAAAATGGGTGAAATGCATTCATAAGCATAAAACATTATGTATTGACCATAATGCTCATGACTAGGGTTTCATTATCAAAAAGCCTAAAGCACGTTGGTTCGTTTCATTAACCACACTCGAGGTGAGTTCTTCGGCCCCATTTTTAATATCATTTCAACTGTTTTGGGGTGAAAAGCATGAAATAATGTTTCTTTGAATATATGATGGATTAAACAAAATAATATATTATATGAGGGTATAAGTTCGGGTCATAGTATGGATGTATATACTATTGAGCCCTAAATCCCCCTATAATCATTAACCTCAGGGGTGAGGCCGCAGAATATATTGGTAGATCTATCGGGTTAGAATGGCCCGCTCTCGCGACTAGTCGCGCTGGTCAGGTTTGTGGCGAGGGAGTTTATATGTCTGGATAGTTGTGGGGCAACGACGTGTTTCTTGGTTTGATTATGGGCTTATGACCTAAATTATCATAGTACCTAGCTAGTCTATGAGGAATATATTATGCCTTGTTTCATCATATTATTTTCAAATGATTGTTTGCGAAACTACAAAAACCCCGAAAGCTCACCAACCTTATGTTGACTTTTTACCCTTCATGCTTTTCAGGGTATAGGTGAGCTCTATATGGATATTCTGGAACTTTGTCTTTGGAGGGTCAAACGTTTCAAAACATCTTTAAATAAAGTTGGGATCATGTAATAAAAACGGAACTATGTGTTACTACCGAAATGTTTAATGTTGGTTAATAAAATACTTTTATGATAATAATGTACGACTTTCACGACTAACGTTAACTTAAGAACGTTTGACTATAATAGTTGGGTCAACTCCAACTTCCGTTACCACCACGTCACGCGAATCTTCCGCTGCGATTTTCGGGGTGTGACACTAAGTATGTTAGCCGTTGCCTTACTTGTCAGCAGGTCAAGATTGAGCATCAGAGAGCTAGTGGTTTGCTTCAGCCACTACCTATTCCTGTATGGAAATAGGATGATATTTCCATGGATTTTGTGATAGGGTTGCCAAGAACATTTAAGAAGAATGATGCAATATGGGTTGTAGTTGACAGATTGTCAAAGTCGGCTCACTTTCTCACAATTCAGCAAGGATTTTCGGTTAGCAAACTATCTGAAGTGTTCACACAAGAGATTGTTAGACTTCATGGCACTCCGGTGTCTATCGTGTTTGATCGAGACCCGAGGTTCACTTCTCGTTTTTGGAAGGGTTTGCAAGCTGCATGGGGTACCAAGTTGAGGTTTAGTACGGCGTTTCATCCTCAGACTGACGGTCAGTCAGAGCGTACTATTCAGACACTCGAGGACATGCTTCGAGCATGTGCCCTAGAGTGGACTGGGAATTGGGATGAATATTTATGCTTGGTCGAGTTTGCCTACAATAATAGTTGGCAAGCTAGCATTGATATGGCACCCTTTGAATTGTTATACGGTCGTAAATGCAGAGCGCCTATATGCTGGGAAGAGGTCAGTGAAAAGATTATTGAAGGACCTGAGTTAGTACAAATTACCAATGAGAAAGTTGCCGTTGCTAGAGAAAAGTTAAAGGAAGCTCAAAGTAGACAGAAAAGTTATGTAGACCGACACCGTCGACTTTTGGAGTTTAAGGTTGGTGACAAAGTATTCCTGAAGGTTTCGCCTTGCAAAGGCGTACGACGTTTTGGTCTTAAAGGGAAACTTAGTCCACGGTTTATCGGACCCTTTGAAATTCTAGAAAGAGTTTGTGAGGTTTCGTATCGTTTGGCTTTACCACCTCAACTGTCACATGTGCACAACGTCTTTCATGTATCTCTTTTAAGGGGGTACAATTATCATCCTCTTCACGTTGTGAATTATCCGCTTCATCTGATTCGTGAAGACTTATCGTTCGAGGAGGAACCCGAGGCCATACTTGACCGACAAGAACGCATTATGCGTAGGAAAACTATTCCTTTGTTAAAGTATTATGGAAAAACCATTCCGAACGTGAAGCTACATGGGAGATAGAAGATGAAATCCGTTCTCAATATCCATATCTATTTACCTCTTAGTTATTATCTGTTATATGTTTCTGCTATCAGTTATGAAGTTGTCAGTTATCTATTTCTTGAACATCACATTAGTCATCTCTTATACGATTTTGTCTGCCGAATCGATTCTGTTTCAGCAGTTGAATAATTATGAGTGATTTCGTTCACTTGTTGATATATTTTTTTACTACTCCGTGTACGTTATGTCATATCTTGTTCAAGCCGTACCTAGCAATTTCGTGGACGAATTTTTTTTAAGGGGGGTAGAATTATAATACCCACATATAAGAAAAAAATATATAATAATAATAACTTTGGGAATAAAATAAAACAAACACCAAACCACAGGGGCTAGTTGTGTAAAATTAAAAAATCAAATCGGTCTCTCTCTCCCTATCCCGCTTTTCCGGCGGAGTTTTCCGGCCAAGTCCGGCTGCGGCACCGGCGACCCCATACCGCCTCAAAAACTTGACCATTTTGCTCCTAATCGGTCCCATTACGCACGTGAACACGATTCGAACAATACCCCACTAAAATTTGATTCGATTTGAGTTCGATTTAACCGAATTCTTTCCCTTTTTCTTTTCGGCCGACCACCATGTGCAAATCGCACTAAACGCGTATAATAACCTAAAGTAATCATGCACTATCAAATGATTAATCATGCCTAATCTGTTCACATATTCAATTATATCATATTCACAACCAGAACACCCAATTCATCATCCTCTCTATCGCGAACCTTCAATTCGTTTGAAACCCTCAATCCGACCCTTCTAACTTGAAATTAACAGAGGGCTTATCATCATTTGAGCTATTCGGAGCTTTATGTAGAAAGAATTCGATTCTCATCACGAATTGCAACCTGAACGAACTACAGAAAGCCGCGACCTGTTCTTGAACTCGTTCGCTATCGGATTTACATCAATTCAGGTAATTAAACATCAATTTACACTCGGTTTTACATGGGAATCAAAAGCCTAATGAATGATTCCATTAACATCTGCGTTTGGATGGTCGATTGCATCGAAATCGAATCTAGGGTTTATCCGATTGGGGCTGTTTTGGAAACTCGTGTTTATAAGGATTGGGAACCAAGTAAAACCAAGGCTGCGGCCCTGGTTCACTGGTTCACGCATCACCTTGCTTAACACAAGGTCCCGGGTTCGAACCCGGGTGTCCACAACCATTTTTTAAGCCTTTTTGGGCTTTAAAAAAATTAAATAAAATTTCTAAAAATTATAAAAAAATCTATTTTATAAACCTCGTTTATTTTAAAAGTTATTTAATCATTTTCTGTAAATTTATTTATTTAAACACCTTAACAATTCATATATATATACATATTAACAAATGTTATAATTAGTTTATTTTTATAAAAATAAACTTTAAATAGTGGGAGTCAGTAAGATGTTATTAGTCATTATGTTATCCTTGAATCTTAGATATCCTAATTAGTATTTAGTTCATTGCCCTTGACCATATGATGCCGGTTCGTATAAGTACTCGTTTATGTTCGGTTTATGTTTTAAACATATTTGCCTTGCTTAACTTAGTAAACTTGATATGAACCCATTTTGATATTGTTTTAGCTACTGGAAATATAAGTATTTTGACCAAATTAAGATTTAGACCTTAACCGAGCATTTTAAACAAGTCACACGTTTAACTAGTTTTTATGAGTATTTTGGGATGTGATTTTATAAATAACAAACGGATTCATAATATGATTAGCCAAATTTTTAGAAGTCAATCATGATTTATACTTATTTATAAAAATAATTCTAGACCTGTAACTGACGTATTTTAACTAGAAATAATTTTACGGTTTACCAAAATACCCTTGACTTAGGCTAGTATTTTACAGCCAACTTACAGAGGCCATAACTTCTTCATAACAGATTCAAATCAGTTAAACCTTATGTCTATGACGAAGTTCGTCGAAAGGCGAATCCGTTGATATATAAAACATCTAAAAACTCATTCGTTTAGACCCCCAAACGATCATTTTCGTAACAGCTAGCAGTTCTGCGCAGCTGTAAAGATCCACGTTTTTCTCATATTTCGGTAATCCAAATCAGAAACTTTTCTAAATGAAAGTTGTTTAGAAATCACTAACCTAGTAAACTGGAGATTTTCAGAATTTTTAAACGTCGTTTAGTATTTTTAACGAGTGCGAAAAGACAAGGGCAGAACTGGAATTTTTCCAATTTAAAATAGGAAAATCCAAACTATAATTTGCGTTACGTTGTCGTAGGTTCTCGCGGCGTTAACCGAGCCTAGACTTTGTTTCTGATTATTGTCATTCGTGTATAAGGTACGGATTCTGTTTCCTTGTTATCATAAGTATTTACTTTTGGTTCCGTTACTTTACAGTACAGATTCCTGATTTCTGTCTCGTATTTGATTTCCGTTCATTTCTAGTTTGATTCCTGTCATACATAGATAATTTGCTTTTGATTCTGTTATAAGTAGCTTGACTACTATATATTTCTGAATTTGTTACCCGAGCTCTCCCTATCTTGGGGGTGACCAAGACGCGTTATTACGGCATCGATAACGTGGCACCAACCGTGGCAGTGAGCTGAGATCACGGCGTCTCTAAAGAGGACTCTGAAATTATGACTTGTTATATTATTATTTCCTCAGAGGCGTATGGATCGATCCTAGGCTAGTTCTGTTATTTCCTGATGGATGGTTACACACCATTCCATTCAGGACTCTGGTGAATGGTTTGTATGTCTGCCCATACTCCATTTCACATTGGTTCACGGGCTCGCTACCTGTGTTCCCCCTGTATAGTTATTATATGATATGATTATTAGCTCGGGGTATGTTCTATCTGATATATGTCTTATGACGTATGTTCTATTTGATATATATGTTTTATGATCTTTGATTCTCCGTTATCACCATGTCTGTTTATTTTGATATCTGTCAATTCTTTGATTATCATCAAGTCTGTTATTTTTGATATCTGCCAATTATTTAATTATCGTCATGTCTATTTATTTTTGTTATCCGCTATTCCGTTCACTGAGCGGGCGTGCTTTTGTTTTCATGCACGTCAGGTCAGCAGGGTAATCCGGGAAACCAGTGAAGAGTGAATTGAAGACCAAGATTATCTGTTATTTTAATTGATGTATTGTACATCTTAATAAGGTTCTTTCGGATTATTTAGTGTATTTGAAGTTATTTCGTCTAACCGTTTCTGTAATATCATGGATTGGTTTTTGATTTGATATCCGTATTAGTGACACGTCAGCCTTATCGGGCTGGGGTGTTACATAATAACAGTTATCATACCTCGATCAAGCCAGCTCCATTTGAGGCATTGTATGGATGTAAGTGCCGATCACCTATCTGTTGGGTAGAAGTAGGAGAAAGTCAATTTACAGGGCCTGAACTTGTGCATGAAACGACTGAGAAGATCGTGCAAATTCGTAACCGTATGGCGGCAGCACGTGATCGATAAAAGAGTTACGCCGACAAGCGTCAGAAGCCATTGGAGTTTCAGGTTGGTGACAAAGTACTACTGAAGGTGTCACCCTGGAAGGGTGTAATACGCTTTGTAAAGCGTGGGAAGTTAAGCCCAAGATACGTGGGGCCATTTGAGATTGTCAAACGGATTGGCCCAGTAGCCTATCAGTTGAATTTACCTGAAGAACTCAGGGGGATACATGATGTGTTTCACGTATCCAATCTGAGGAAATGTCTGTCTGATGAATCATTGATCATGCCTTTGGAGGAACTAAAGATAGATGATCAACTACATTTCATCGAAGAACCAGTGGAGATCATGGATCGAGAGGTCAAGACACTAAAGCGTAGCAAAATTCCCATTGTGCGCATAAGATGGAACTCCAAACGGGGACCAGAATTTACGTGGGAACGGGAGGATCAGATGAAGTCTAAATATCCGCACTTGTTCGTGGATACACCTTCAGAACCTAACTCCAACTGAATTTCAGGACGAAATTCTCTCAACTGAGGGATACTGTGACATCTCACGATATCAAGCAAAGAACATTGTGGGTCTACTTTCACATTTGTTCTACCTCATAAAGTTTCACGTGCGTGTGATAGCTCAGATGATACAGATGGTTTCATGGTTACCTTCTGATGAACAAAAGTGCTAGAAACATTCAAGATATTCCCAAATCAGAAAGGAAACCTAAGATTCTTCTTGTTAAAGATCATGTGGTGAATGTAATGGTGTGTGACATCTGTCACTAACCGGTACGTCAGTTAGCATTGAGCTCGTCAACTCACTGTGTGTAGTCTATTTATCGGTTTAACCGAATTCTCCGTATACTTGGTTGTTAACCCCGGTGTTCCAATTTTCGGGACGAAAATTCCTTCAACAAGGGGATAATATGACAACCCGAGTTTTCGGTTAATATTAGTAAACTAACCTTCACCGATTATCGCCAATTTAATCCATTTTACTATTATTTAAGAATAATAATAATAATAATAATAATAATAATAATAATAATAATAATAATAATAATAATAATAATAATAATAATAATAATAATAATAATAATAATAATAATAATAATAATAACAACAAAATTGTTTTATAAGATTAAAAAGCTTAGGGGGTTAAAATGTAAATTTTAAAACTTATTTTAAAATGTTTCTGCATGAAATTATAAGAGCACAAAACCCCAGGGACCAAATGTGTAATTTTTCCTTTTAAACCACCCCCCCCTGCCCGTCGCCTTCCTCCTCACCGCCGGCCACTCTCCGGCCAACTCCAGCGACTCCCCCAACACCCAAACGACCGCGTTTCTGGACCAGATTAATACCCCCAACACATTTCAGTGGATGAATCGAATGTGGGGCAACTTTCAATTTAAGAATTGTTGAGTGCAATGACCACCGAACCCGACCACCTCCACTTCGGCCGACCACCACCCAATCAGGCACTAAACACCTAAAATAATCAAATTAATCGAAGTAGAAGGACCATTTATCTGTTTTTAAGCTATTAACATTACCAATCGCATCTGAAACGAACTAAAACACCTCCACTGATCACCACCTTCGACCGCAACCTGCACCATACTCGAACGACATCATTCGAGCTTCAATATTCACAAATAACATAGGGCTTTGCATTAGGAACCTCATTCGAAGCTTTTCTAGAAGTTAATTTGATTCTAGTCATCGATTTTATCTCGAATCACTTCTTCACCGAGCCGCGACCTGTTCTTTGACTGATCATCACCAAAACATCTTCAAATCTGGTAATTAAATATACATACTGATTTGATTTTCCATGAGGAACAAAAGCCCCATGGTTACAGACACTATCAAGATCGAATCGACCTCCAATTTGGTCGATTTCAGATCTAGGGTTCTTCGGGTTGGGGATGTGCTATTGAGGTTGTGTTTAAAAGGTTTAGAACCCGGTTTATGTTGCGGCTGCGGCCTTTGGTTCACCGGTTCCATGCCTCCAACTCGACCTTGAGGTCCCGGGTTCGACCCCGGGCCACCTCATTTATTTTTTAGGGCTTTTTAAGCCTCTGAAAAATAAATAAAAATTCCTAAAAATTATAAAAATAATTTTATAAACTCTTCTTATTTAAAAGGTTAAATAAATATTTCTGTAAATTTATTTTATTTAAAAACCTTAATAGTTTTTATAAAATAATATTTATAAGCATGATAAATAACTATGTTTATAAAAATGAACTCTAAATCATGGGTAATTATGAAATAATTGTGAAAATCATAGAAATTATACATCTTTTAATTTCACAATTAATTACAAACGCAATTATAGATTATATTTTTATACTTTAATTAATAAATTGGATTATATGTAATCATAATCAATGTTAAATAATATCCATTCCAAAAGATTACAAAGAATATAGATATATCTAATCGTGTGCGTCAAACCCAAACCGACTCGAATCCAACCAAATATATCTATTCACGTTGCGCATATCTTAAAGACGTAATTACAATTAATAATAGGTATTGCTCGTGTTTGATCGTGCAATGCTTTATTCTTTGAAGCTCTTGTTGCTTTCATTACATCAATTCAATGTGAGTTTACAGCCCCACTTTTACTTTATACTCTTTTTGGGGAGAGAAACATGCTGTTTTCATAAAAGTTACATTACATTGGATTTTTGTAATACTGCATATACTTGATACTATGGTGTTATACTTGCCCAACGGACCGTTAATATGGACTTAGCGAGGTAATTGTTAGTAGTACTACTGGGATTGATATACCCCACCCGGGCTAGTCGCGCTAGCACAACGTTCGTCAAACGGGTGAACGGTTAGCCTAATTACAAGTGTTGTGGTGTGTGATCCACATCCGGGCCTGTTTTATTATTTGATTACATGTCAGCTCGTCCGCGACTTCATACACATAGTGATCAATATGGACTAGCTACCCATTATATGCTTTAATTACATAATCCGGGAATTTCATTACTCTTATCGGATTACATAATTCGGGAATTTCATTACTCATACTTATCGGATTACATAATCCGGGGATTTCATTACAGATACTTATCGGATTACATAATCTGGGGATTTCATTACTGATACTTATCGGATTACATAATCCGGGGATTTCATTACTGATACTTATTGTTTTCTGATAAACCTGTGAACTCACCAGTCTTATACTGAGATTTTTGCATGTTTTCTCTCAGGATATTGATGTGACACGTTTAGGAGCACAGCATCTACAGCATGACATTCCGTATTCACCACAAACTGTTTTCAAGACTTAATTTGCATTTACTTTACATAAACTGGATTGGACTCGTGTTTGTGTATTCCAAAACTATTATTAAATGTTTTACTGTATTCGCTTTCGCATTACTTAAACATAATTGGTTTGTTTCATTATTATTAAGCAATCTATATGTTTTATAATTATCGAGTCGTTTGGTGTAACTGATGTTTATCTGAGATCCTGGTTATGTCACACGCCTGACGGTAAAACCCCGTTAGCGGATTTTGAGGGGGTGACACAAAAGTCAGTACAAGACTGGTGAGTTCACATGTGTATCAGAAAACAGTAAGTATCAGTAATGTAATTCCTGGATTTAGTAATCAAAGCATATAATGGGTAGCTAGCCCATAGCAATCACTATGTGTATGACGTCGCGACCGAGCTGACATGTAATCAATAGTAATAAAGTATGCCCGGCTGTGGATTCCCCACCACAACACTGTAAAACAGGCTGACCGTTCACCCGTTTGACCTCCAGTCAAGCTAGCGCGACTAGCCCGGGCGGGGTATGTCAATCCCAGTAGATCTACTAACAATCACCTCGCTATTTGCATATTAACGGTCCGAAAGGCAAAGTATAACACCATAGTATCAGGTATATGCAGTATTACAAAAACCCAATGTAATGTAACGTTTATGAAAGCAGCATGTTTCTCTCCCCCCAAAAGAGTATAAAGTAAAAGTGAGGCTGTAAACTCACCTGGTATGCGTAACAACTATTTAAAGTTTACTTGGAGAATAAGTGAACTGACAACCTTCAGAGGTTACCTAAATCATGTAAGTACATAAGTACGTGCAAACAGAGAACATGTGGAACCCTAAGCACACACAACCAAAGACTCAAGGTTTCAGAAAAATAGACATGTTTGACCCGTTTGACCTGGTTGACCCGTTTGACCCGTTGGTGACATTATGAGTTGTAGTTCCTTTAAGTAACATAATCATTCCTCAAGCATGGTTAACATACATCATAACAATTAATTTTCAGTCCCAAACATGATGTCCTAATTAGTAATCATCATTCAACATCATACATAATCATCATGTTCCATACAAACCAAGTAATACATTTCATCACAATAAGTATCCTTAATAAATACTCTAGCATGATCCTAACATCATACACAACTCATACCATCAAAATAAATTCTAGTAGTACTATCATTACACGCAAAAGCCAAGTAAATATGCTACAGGCTGTAGGTATTCGTTTTTCAGAATCTGCATTTTCCGGCAGATTCTAGGTGTTCGGAAGATACAATCAAACACATAACCAACCAAGGATTTAGGCCAAGGAAAAACTCCAGTAGGCTCTTCTATGAGTCAATTAAGTATGTGAAAAGTTGTTTTAGGTTTTAAGGGCTTGGAGTTACTAGAAAAACTAAAAATTTTACAGCAGCTCTCAACCGGAAGGCTGCTGGAGTTAGCTTGCCAAATTGTGCATAACTCCCATTTGAAAATAGCTATTGGGTTAATTCTTTTTCTGGAGTTCAGAGGATTCCTGGGACAAATGTTTGAACATAGGGTTTCGTCTCAGTTTTTATGAAATGAAAATAGCACATCGAACAAGTCAACACATACATTCTGTCCAAGAGGACAGAATTGACCCTTCTAGCCAAAACAAGTAAAACACCAACTTAACCACCTCCAATTGGAGTGTGGTTACCCTTTCTAGAAACTAGACTCAGTAACAAACAATTTGGGCACAACAAACACATCATTTGGACCTGTTATGACCTGTTTGTGGCACATACAAAATGAGACTCAGAATCTGTCAGAAAGTTTGTTTCTGATCACACTTCACTAAAATGATCATAACTCACGTTTTACACGTCCAAATCGCACAAGGTTGGATATTTTGAAAACTAGACTCCATGAGGAACATGTTAGACTCAAGAAAACCAGTTTTTGGATTCATCTTCATTTGGTTATGTCATGATGAAAACAGAGTATGCAATATAGATTAATGATTTGTAAAGTTACTGCAGTTTCAGCTTTTCCGTCCGAATTGTAGTTGTGAGAATGAATTTTGTTTGACATTCAAATCGATGAGTTAATTACTGGAAAACTACGTACAGTATCCTCAACATCTTGTGGTGTTAAGATATTTTTCCCTTCAGTTTTGTTGTGAGTCTAAGGTTGTCAATTAAAATCATTTGTATCAACTGCAGCAGAATTTAGCTGTACAGAGTTGTAAAAAGTAATAAATCACCAAATATTCATTATTTAAGATATGCATGCAAGTCCAAGGATCACCTAGACACATAAAATATGCAGTAGCAGAAGGAATTAAGTTAATATCTTCAAAATTGAGGGAGTTACACTCTCGGGAATACGGTCAAGAATCTGCCACTTGAAGACAGATTCGACCTTCAATATGATTTTCCACATTTGACTGGCCAAACGACCTCAAACAAAAGCAAGTCTAGTTGGGTTGGAAAGTAGACTCGAAGCACTACAACCTAGACTCAATAAAGGGCCTAATTCAATCTGTTATGACCAAGATATGAGCCTTACAATACAGGGTTTCGGTTTTCATCAGAATCTGTCTTTTAGTAAACACATACAATAACCCATGTCAGAATCATTAAATTATCAAACTGAGCATTCCAATTCATGCATATGTTGATCTAATAACATTAGAGAGCATACACTAATATCAATTCCCTGTTTTCATGAACAATTAGTTACTCTAACAATTAGGGTTTCATGAATCAATATTACCATGCATAAAATTACGATCCTAGCACCAATATAAAACCATAACAATCATCAATTAACCCAAAAATCATCACCAAGAACATCAATTTATCCCTAAAGCCCTCGGCCGACCTAAAGAACCCACACAAACATCAAACTAACCTTTGATTCTTGCAATAGAACACGAATTAATGCTTGTAACTTGTTGTATTGCTTGAAAACGAACTAAAATCGCAGCCAACTGCTTGTTCTTGGCTGATTTTCGAAGGGAGAAGGGTGTAGAAGAAGAGAGGCGGCCAAAATGATGTTCTAGAGTTGTGTTTTTAGTTTTTAATTCCTTTAAAGTTACCCTTTTACCCCTTGCACTTTGTATGCTTATAAAAAGTAAGCTTTAAACTCTTTTAAAAGTGTTTTTAACTGAATTAGCAAACATATAAACTCATTGAAACATCTATACATTTGATCTTTATAAAACACAAAACATACGAATCTATACATACATTTCCATGTTACGCGATTAATTCTCAATTTACATGTAAAACACACAAGCACATAAACATAACGCAATAATCACATAATCAGTTAAATTATCATTAATCTAACATTATTAATTATCATTAGGTCACCAACTTTAAACGACAACCAGTGTGTGCTCAAGACACGTGTATGCAAGACTCAACGAGACTGATGGAGTTTCGTAACGTAAAATTTCCGGGTGTCACATTATCCCCATGTTGAAAGAATTTTTGTCCCGAAAATTGGAACACTGAGTCAACGTACGTAGTGAGCAACCTAAGCGTTGTGAGCAAACTGGTTAGTTATCCATCACGTAGACGTGCTAAGGTTTCCGAGAGATTCGAAAATGAATCCAAAATAAAGGAACGTAACGTTTTAAGGCTTCGTGAGAGTTGTGACATTATCCCCATGTTGAAGGGAATTTCATCCCAAAATTGAAGGAAAAGATATCTTACAACTGTATCTTAGGAATTGGAAATTTGACCGTTGAAAAGTTGCGGATACTTCTTTTTCATTTGATCTCCGCGTTCCCAGGTAAACTCCGGTCCATGCTTTGAGTTCCACCTAACACGCATAATAGGGATCTTGCTACGTTTTAGGGTTTTGACTTCTCGATCCATGATCTCCACTGGTTCTTCGATGAAATGTAATTGGTCTTCTATCTTTAGTTCCTCCAATGGCACGATTAATGATTCATCAGATAGACATTTCCTCAGATTGGATACGTGAAACACATCGTGTATCCCCCTGAGTTCTTCAGGTAAATTCAACTGATAGGCTACTGGGCCAATCCGTTTGACAATCTCAAATGGCCCCGTGTATCTAGGGCTTAGCTTCCCACGCTTGCCAAAACGTATTACTCCTTTCCACGGCGAGACTTTTAAAAGTACCTTGTCGCTAATCTGGAATTCCAATGGTTTACGATGCTTGTTAGCATAACTTTTCTGTCGATCACGTGCCGCTGCCATCTGATTACGTATTTGTACAATCTTTTCAGTTGTTTCGTGCACCAGTTCCGGACCAGTAAGTTGGCTTTCTCCAACCTCTGCCCAACATACAGGTGACCGACACTTACGTCCATAAAGTGCCTCAAATGGTGCGGCTTTAATTGAGGTGTGATAACTGTTATTGTAGGAGAACTCAACCAATGGTAGATGAATTTCCCAACTGCGGCCAAAATCGATCACACAGGCACGCAACGTGTCTTCTAGTGTCTGGATCGTACGCTCACTCTGGCCATCGGTTTGCGGGTGATACGCAGTGCTCATATCTAGTCGTGTTCCCAATGATCGTTATACAGACCGCCAAAAATAAGAAGTGAACCGAGCGTCACGATCAGATATAATAGATACTGGCATGCCATGCCGAGAGACTATTTCTCTTAAGTAAATGAGTGTTAGTTTCTCCATTTGGTCCGTCTCTCGGATTGCCAGAAAATGTGCAGATTTTGTTAAGCGATCTATTATAAGCCAAATGGTGCCGCGTCCGCTGGGAGTCCTGGGTAAATTCGTAATAAAGTCCATTGAAATCTGCACCCATTTCCACACTGGGATTTCTGGTTACTGGAGTAAGCCGGATGGTCTCTGGTATTCCACCTTAACTTTGGAGCAAGTTAAGCATCTGCTTACATATGCGGCGATCTCCGCTTCCATGTTCGGCCACCAGTAAAACTCCTTTAGGTCTTGATACATCTTATCTGAACCTGGATGAACTGAGTAACGCGTCTTATGAGCTTTATTCATTACCAGTTCTCCCAAATTCCCATACAGTGATACCCAGATCCATTCCATGAAGTAATGAATTCCATCAGTTTTGATCTCCAACTGTTTCTCCATGCCTCGCATGGATTCTGCTTTCAGGTTCCCAGTCTTTAAGGCCTCACTTTGAGCAGCCTTGATTTGCACAGGTAGATCAGAATGTATGGTCATCTGTAATGCGCGCACCCGATGAGGTCTTAATGTTTCTTTCTGACTAAGGGCATCGGCTACACATTAGCTTTAGCCGGGTGATACTTGATCGCACAATCGTAGTCATTGAGTAATTCAAACCGCCGTCGTTGTCGCATTTTCAATTCCTTCTGATCGTATATGTGCTGGAGGCTCTTGTGATCCATATAGATCGTGCACTTGGTTCCATATAGGTAGTGTCTCCAGATCTTCAGGGCAAATACTACAGCTCCCAATTCCAAATCATGCGTTGTGTGGTTTTTCTCATGCACCCTGAGTTGTCTAGACGCATAAGCTATGACTTTGTCATGTTGCATCAGTACGCATCCCAAACCCTAGATGGAAGCATCACAGTAAACAACAAAGTCATCAGTCCCTTCTGGTAAGACTAGGATTGGTGCAGTGTAGGTCTGTCTTTAAGCGTCTGGAATGCTGTTTCCTATTTGCTACCCCACTTATAAACAGTTCCCTTATGGGTCAGGGCAGTCAAAGGTTGTGCCACTTTTCAAAACCCTTTAATAAATCGTCTGTAATAGCCTACCAAACCAAGGAATCGTCGCACCTCGGTAGGCGTCTTCGGTGCTGGCCAATCCTTGATGGCATCAATCTTTGATGGATCCACATGTATACCCTGGTCGTTCACCACATGCCCAAGGAAATGCACTTTGAACATCCAGAAGTCACATTTCGAGAATTTAGCATAAAGTTGTTCATTCCTCAACAATTCTAGTATGGTTCTCAAATGTTCCTTATGATCTTCCTTATTATGGGAGTAGATCAGTATGTCATCGATGAATACAATGACAAACTTATCCAAATAAGGCTTGCAGACGCGATTCATGAGGTCCATGAAAATTGCTAGGGCATTGGTCAGTCCGAACGACATTACAGCAAACTCATAGTGTCCATAGCGAGTCCGGAACGCCGTCTTCGAAATATCCTCTTCTCGAACCCTTAACTGATGATAACCCGATCTCAAGTCAATCTTGGAATAGTAGCTAGATCCTTGCGATTGGTCGAACAAGTCATCGATACGCGGAAGTGGATACTTGTTCTTGATCGTCACCTTGTTCAACTCGCGGTAGTCAATACACATCCTGAAGGTTCCATCTTTCTTTTTAACAAAAAGCACTGGAGCTCCCCAGGGTGAAGAGCTGGGACGTATGAATCCCTTGTCTAACAATTCTTGCAATTGCTTAAACAGCTCTTGTAGTTCGTTTGGTGCCAGACGGTATGGCGCTCGAGCGATCGGAGTCGCTCCCGGGTGCTAATTCAATCTGGAATTCCACCTGTCTGTGTGGAGGAAGGCCAGGTAGGTCTTCGGGAAATACCCCAGGAAAGTCTCTTACAACTGGAATATCTTCGACTCGCCTTTCATCCGTCTTCGTTTCAATAACAAGTGCCAACAAGGCAAGGTGTCCTTTCCTGAGACATTTCTGAGCCTTCAAATATGATACGATACCGACCACCGCACCTACCTTATCACCTTCCACTATAAGAATTTCATCATCCGAAATAGATAACTTGATCCGCTTCTCCTTGCAAATGATCTCAGCACTGTTCTTGGATAACCAATCCATCCCAACCACTACATCAAAGCTACCGAGTGTGACAGGAACAAGGTCTATGCAGAAAGTATGTCCAGATAAGCCTAGCTTACAGTTTCTAAACACTTGGGTTGCTGTTATCGTCCTACCATAGGCTATTTCTATGGTGTACTCAGAAGTCAGGTTAGTAGGTACCATTCCTAGTACTTTGCTAAATTTTATGGATACATAACTTTTATCAGCACCGGAGTCAAATAAAACAGAGGCGTAACATTCATTAATAGGGAATCTACCAGATACTACAGTAGGGTCGTTTCGAGCCTCACCTGAGCCCATGATGAAAGCTCTGCCTCTACCACCATTGTTGTTGTCGTTAGATTTATCAGTAGCACCGCTATTTTCATTCCGTTTTAGCTTTGGGCATTCCCTTTTAAAGTGTCCGGGTTGACCGCATTCATAACACTCAGTACGGTTATAGTTTTGCTGCTGCTGAGGTCTTTTTCCGAGAGGTTTACCCTGCAGTTTTTAGCAACATGCCCAAACTTTCCACACCTCTCACAAGTGTTCCTTGTGCATTGCCCAGCATGATGGAACTTACATTTGTTGCACTTTGGAAGATTTCCATGATAGCCACCCGAGTTCCCTATGTCATGAGAAGATTGGGACGGGTTGAACTTCTTGTGTTAGGGTTGATGAGTAGAGGATGAAGATTGCTTCCCGCTGGCAGATGGTTCCCATTTTCTCTTGTTATCGTTGGAACCAGATGCAGCACCACGTGGGGGCAGTTTACCCTGAGTGACAGCCTGGTCAGTCAGCTTGTAGGCCAGTTGGATATCTTCCTGAATGGTAGCTGGTCTAGCAGTGGTGACCATGCTCTGTATTTCCGGTACTAGCCCATCGATGTACCTTTCAACCCGTTTGTAAGCCGGGTTGACCATAGTAGGACATAGGGTAGCCAACTCGTGGGAACGAGTCGTGTAGGCTTCAACCTCAGAACCCACCATTTTTAAATTTCAAAATTCAGTTTCTAGTTTCTGCACTTCATCTCTGGAACAGTATTCTTCTTTCAGCAAACTCTTGACTTCTTCCCAAGTCATGGCATTTGCAGCTTCAACACTCAACATCTGGACTTGCGTATTCCACCAGCTCAGTGCAACACCATCCATGGTACCAGCAGCATATTTCACCCTACTCTCGGCAGGGCAGTTACAGATTTCAAACACCGACTCCAGCTTTTCGAACCAATGGAGCAGTCCCACTGCTCCCTCAGTTCCCCTGAATGGATTGGGTTTGCAGTCCATAAAGGACTTGTAGGTGCAAACTGGTTGCCAATGGGATTCTGTTGTGGAGGGTGTTGGCTTGCCAAAGCTGCAGTAACACTCTGATTGATTAGCGCCGCCAATTCCGCAGGCGTCATGGAGATGTTACCTCTCCCGCGTCCACGTCCTCTTCCAGACATTCTTTAAATTACCATATACATAAATAAGTAAATATCCATCCAGATATCAAAATCCAAAGCTATCAGTCACATGAAAATAACCCTTTTGTCTTGGAATGAAAAGGAAGAGAAATTCAAGGATTTAAAGAAATAGACAAGCTAGAGAATCAGTCCCAATCCGAGGGATTAGTACAAATGTCATGGTTTGAATTTCAACCAAATTCGAGGTAAGAGTGAGCATTCATACGAGTAGAACTGATAGATAGTTTCCACATCAGTAGCTATATGCTATGAAAACCGAGACTTTCTTGCTCAAGGTGTAGAAATGATGACTTATACTGACTACAATGTTACCACCCGACCAAATTAACCGGACTTAGCATGCATGACAAATTACAATTACGTGTGCACCCTTAATGGTAATTTGCTTTGCATGATCACCCCCGGTTCCTCCTATCAGGCTAACATATCTTGTCAAGTACAGTGGTCATCAATGATAGGAGTACCAAATATGTAAGTATTATATCGGGGTCGATCAATCAAAGTATACGAAAGGATCAGTAAGGTTCAGGAAATTCATGAGTAACCCCTCCCGTGACTCACAGCAACTCGGAGCCACCATCCTTGTAGTCGTAAGTTCACAGGGATATGTTAAAGCAAAAGTTTTCAGGTAACCAAATTAAGTAAGCACAACTTAGTAATCTATGTGTATGTAACTAATGCAAATCCAGCTATAGTAAAAAATGCAATGCAAATGAGATGCAAAGTTCATTTTAGTTCGCTATAACTAATGCTCTAATACCACTCTGTCACACCCTCAATTTCCACAAACGGGGTTTACCGCTAGGCGTGTGACATAACCAGGATCTCAGATAAGCATCAGTTACACCAAACGACTCGACAATTACAAATCATATAAGTTGCTTAGTAATAATGAAATAACCAACTTGTATTTAAGTATTGCGGAAGCAAAAACAGGAAAACATCTAACAATAGTTTGAAACACGCAAACACGTGCCCAATCCAATTTATGTAAAGTAAATGAAATTAAATCTTGAAAACAGTTTGGGATGAATGCGGAATGACATGTAGTGGATGCTGTGCTCCTAAACGTGCCATTTCAATGTCCTGAGAGAAAACATGCAAAAGTCAGTACAAGACTGGTGAGTTCACAGGTTTATCAGAAAACAGTAAGTATCAGTAATGTAATTCCCGGATTTAGTAATCAAAGCATATAATGGGTAGCTAGCCCATAGCAATCACTATGTGTTTGAAGTCGCGACCGAGCTGACATGTAATCATAAGTAATAAAGTATGCCCGGCTGTGGATTCCCCACCACAACACTGTAAAACAGGCTGACCGTTCACCCGTTTGACCTGCAGTCAAGCTAGCGCGACTAGCCCGGGCGGGGTATGTCAATCCCAGTAGATCTACTAACAATCACCTCGCTATTTGCATATTAACGGTCTGAAGGGAAAAGTATAACACCATAGTATCAGGTATATGCAGTATTACAAAAACTCAATGTAATGTAACGTTTATGAAAGCAGCATGTTTCTCTCCCCCCAAAAGAGTATAAAGTAAAAGTGGGGCTGTAAACTCACCTGGTATGCGTAACAACTATTTAAAGTTTACTTGGAGAATAAGTGAACTGACAACCTTCAGAGGTTACCTAAATCATGTAAGTACATAAGTACGTGTAAACAGAGAACATGTGGAACCCTAAGCACACACAACCAAAGACTCAAGGTTTCAGAAAAATAGACATGTTTGACCCGGTTGACCCGTTTGACCCGTTGGTGACATTATGAGTTGTAATCCCTTTAAGTAACATAATCACTCCTCAAGCATGGTTAACATACATCATAACAATTAATTTCCAGTCCCAAACATGATGTCCTAATTAGTAATCATCATTTAACATCATACATGATCATCATGTTCCATACAAACCAATTAACACATTTCATCACAATAAGTATCCTTAATAAATACTCTAGCATGATCCTAAAATCATACACAACTCATACCATCAAAATAAATTCTAGTAGTACTATCATTACACGCAAAATCCAAGTAAATATGCTACAGGTTGTAGGTATTCGTTTTCCAGAATCTGCGTTTTCCGGCAGATTCTAGGTGCTCGGAAGATACGGTCAAACACATAACCAACCAAGGATTTAGGCCAAGGCCAAACTCCAGTAGGCTCTCCTATGAGTCAATTAAGTATGTTAAAACTTGTTTTAGGTTTTAAGGGCCTGGAGTTACTAGTAAAACTAAAAATATTACAGCAGCTCTCAACCGGAAGGCTGCTGGAGTTAGCTTGCCAAATTGTGCATAACTCCCATTTGAAAATAGCTATTGGGTTAATTATTTTTCTGGAGTTCAGAGGATTCCTAGGAAAAATGTTTGACCATAGGGTTTAGGTCTCAGTTTTTATGATATGAAAATGGCACATTGAACAAGTCAACACATACATTCTGTCCAAGAGGACAGAATTGACCCTTCTAGCCAAAACAAGTAAAACACCAACTTAACCACCTCCAATTGGAGTGTGGTTACCCTTTCTGGAAACTAGACTCAGTAACAAACAATTTGGACACAAGAAACACATCATTTGGACCTGTTATGATCTGTTTGTGGCACATACAAAATGAGACTCAGAATCTGTCAGAAAGTTTGTTTCTGACCACACTTCACTAAAATGATCATAACTCATGTTTTGCACGTCCAAATTGCACAAGGTTGAATATTTTGAAAACTAGACTCCATGAGGAACATGTTAGACTCAAGAAAACCAGTTTTTGAATTCATCTTCATTTGGTTATGTCATGATGAAGACAGAGTATGCAATATAGATTAATGATTTGTAAAGTTACTGCAGTTTCAGCTTTTCCGTCCGAATTGTAGTTGTGAGAATGAATTTTGTTTGACATTCAAATCGATGAGTTAAATACTGGAAAACTACGTACAGTATCCTCAACATCTTGTGGTGTTAATATATTTTTCCCTTCAGTTTTGTTGTGAGTCTAAGGTTGTCAATTAAAATCATTTGTATCAACTGCAGCAGAATTTAGCTGTACAGAGTTGTAAAAAGTAATAAATCACCAAAAATTTATTATTTAATATATGCATGCAAGTCCAATTGGAGGATCACCTAGACACATAAAATATGTAGTAGCAGAAGGAATTAAGTCAATATCTTCAAAATTGAGGGAGTTACAATCTCGGGAATACGGTCAAGAATCTGCCACTTGAAGACAGATTCGACCTTCAATATGATTTTCCATATTTGACTGGCCAAACGACCTCAAACAAAAGCAAGTCTAGTTGGGTTGGAAAGTAGACTCGAAGCACTACAACCTAGACTTAATAAAGGGCCTAATTCAATCTGTTATGACCGAGATATGAGCCTTACAATACAGAGTTTCGGTTTTCATCAGAATCTGTCTTTTAGTAAACACATACAACAACCCATGTCAAAATCATTAAATTATCAAATTGAGCATTCCAATTCATGCATATGTTGATCTAATAACATTAGAGAGCATACACTAATATCAATTCCTTTTTTTCATGAACAATTAGTTACTCTAACAATTAGGGTTTCATGAATCAATATTACCATGCATAAAATTACGATCCTAGCACCAATATAAAACCATGACAATCATCAATTAACCCAAAAATCATCACCAAGAACATCAATTTATCCCTAAAGCCCTCGGCCGACCTAAAGAACCCACACAAACATCAAACTAACCTTTGACTCTTGCAATAGAACACGAATTAATGCTTGTAACTTGTTGTATTGCTTGAAAACGAACTAAAATCGCAGCCAACTGCTTGTTCTTGGCTGATTTTCGAAGGGAGAAGGGTGTAGAAGAAGAGAGGCGGCCAAAATGATGTTCTAGAGTTATGTTTTTAGTTTATAATTCCTTTAAAGTTACCCTTTTACCCCTTGCACTTTGTATGCTTATAAAAAGTAAGCTTTAAATTCTTTTAAAAGTGTTTTTAACTGAATTAGCAATCATATAAACTCATGGAAACATCTATACATTTGATCTTTATAAAACACAAAACATACGAATCTATACATACATTTCCATGTTACGCGGTTAATTCTCAATTTACATGTAAAACACACAAGCACATAAACATAACGCAATAATCACATAATCAGTTAAATTATCATTAATCTAACATTATTAATTATCATTAGGTCACCAACGTTAAACGACAACCAGTGTGTGCTCAAGACACGTGTATGCAAGACTCAACGAGACTGACAGAGTTTCGTAATGTAAAATTTCCAGGTGTCACACATGGGGGCAAGCCACCAGTGGACGGGTGGCATGCCCCAACGCCGCCCGTGGCACACCAGGTGACATGCGGTGGTCAAGGACGTTACGTTATGGACGGTCTAAGAAAATAATAATAATATACATTTATGTTATTTATGTTGTTTCTCTCTTCTATCTACTGAATCATTGATAGGATATCCCCACAACACTTTTGTCCAGCGATCTATAAAGTTATTTCTATTGAAATCAAATCTTTAGATGACATGTACATATGTAGGTATTATAATCTATATTAATCCAAGAGGTCAGTGGGTGCAAGAAACTTTTATAACTTTATAAATTGACCACAGGAGTTTGATATTTTATAAAAACTCCTCACCACATGATTGGTTGCTTAAGATGTGGTGACTTCAAATGCATAATGTACTAGCCTCACTGAGATTTCAAATCCTTTTCTCACCGTCATCACACCCATCCCCTACCATCATCATACCCATCCCCTACCATCATCGTCACTTTCTTCCTATGATCAACACACCATCTCTCTCTCTGAACCGATGGTGTTCTTTCATCACCTGTGAGCTGTAGCCACAGGCACCACCGCACCTTCAAACTCTCTCCGGTGAGGGTTTCCACAAGTGAACAAGAACTCCACCACCGTTAAAGATCAAGAACACCACAACGGAATCAATTCATCTGAACCGATGTCAGAACCGTCGTTGCTGTCGTACGCCACCGTGCCTTGACCGTGGTCGACGCCTGATGCGACCAGATCTAGCAGCGGCCCTCACCTTCGTCGCGTTCTTTGTTGAAAAACGCATTCTCCCCTCACGGTGACACCAATATCACCAACGGAAGTGACAGATCTGTCTTTTGGTCGCCGTGAGGGTGTGTTTGTGTTGTTGGCGTTTATTGCAGGCAAGGTGGTGTTGAATCGTCGTGGTGGTGGTGGAACGATTGAGATTGAGAGAGTAGTTTGAGATCTAAGGAGGCAATATATTTAAAAATCTTTTTATAAAGGAGGAAATGATTTTGGGGGGAGTGTGACGAGGAGAGTGATTACAGATCTAACTTTTTTAGATAAATTTAAAACTACAAAGGATTATTGTAAATGGTTAATTCTAAAATTTGAGATCCAAATTCAAATATTGTTTTTATTATTGAGTTATACTTCCTATGCTATTTATTTAACTCCAAAATTTAAATAATATATTTATTTAATACAACATTGAACTATATCAATATTTTCAAATACATAAAACTATAAAACAACTAAGTTTGTAAATAATTAAAAAAATAATGCTTACTATAAGTCGGAAGAGAAAGGTTAAGTGAGTGTAGAGGTTTTAAAATGAGTGAATGATGTAATATTATTAATATTTAAATTTGTGCCACAACAATAGCTAAAACTTATACAACTTGCACACATTTATATTTTGTTTTATTAGTTCTTATTATTTATTCTTTTTGTAAAAACATATAATATTATTTTTATAGCGTTACGAGAAACCCTTCGGCAATGCACGGGAGCAAATACTAGTTAAATCTAATCTAATCTAATCTAATAAATCAAAATAACTATTAGTCATATGATTATTTTCTAGCATGACCATGTCATTGCCACCTATGATTGTTCATGTGTCACCACCACAATAAAATTACAATTTTAATAAAAAAATTGATATAAAAAAAGTTTATTTAATAACTCTCATTTAATATCATATTAATCAAGATAATTGTTTTTATAGAAATAGTCTACTCTAATAAATCAAAATAACTATTAGTCACATGACTATTTTCTAGCATGTACATGTCATCGCTATCTAGGATTGTTCATATGTCATAACTACAATAAATTATAACTTTGGTAGAAATTTTGATTAAATAACATTTTTTAGATAACTTTTGTTTAATACCATATTAATCAAGATAATTTCTTTATAGAAATAAATAACATTTTATTAAAAATACTTTAATAAGGCTTAATTTTGTTAAGGGAGAGGATATGCTACAAAGGCTATATTTCCTAAAAAGGGTGAGAAGTAATTCTGGTCATTGGATCAACTCATTAAAATAGATCAAAGGTTCAAAAAATGCGTGGCAAAAATGTAAATAAGTGGAAAACTGCTAACAGGCAGAGGTGCAAAAAAGTAATTTGACACAATGGTTGTTTGACAAAATGGTTGTTTGACACAATTGTTATTTGACACAATGGTTGTTTGACACAATGGTTGTTTGACACAATAGTTGTTTGACATAATGGTTGTTTGAAACAATGGTAATTTAACACAATCGTAGTTTGACACAATCGTAGTTTGACACAATGGTAATTTGAAACAATAGTAATTTGGTATGTTGGCATGTTATTATATTTTGCTATGTGTTGGCATGTTAATAGTTGTTGCTATATGTTGCTTTACATTACACAATAGTATTTTGGTAACTTGTTTTTATCGTCAAAATCAAACGTAAACAAAACTCTTCAAACATGACACAATGAGTCTTATGACACAATGAATATAATGACACAATGAATATAATGACACAATGAGTATGTGACACAATAAATCTTATGACATAATGAATCATATTCTTGAATAGGCATAGAATCAACTGTTGAGCTGTTTGAAACTTGTTTATCTTTAATGCTTTGAAGATATAAACTGCAATTGCGTATAATGTGACCAGGTTGTTTGCAAAACCCACAATTTCTCAACTTTTTTCCTGCTTGTTCGATGATTAACTCACGAGCTGACTTCATTTTTTTCGGCCCAACATCTTTGTAATTTTCAGCATCTATATGAATAAAAACAGCATGTCATAAAAAGACACAACAGCATAAAAGACACAATGAGATCAGTATAGACACAATAACTGTTTTATTCAGACACAATCAGTATAAATAGTATCATATAACTCACCTAATATTTATAAAATATGTTCAACAATAAATTGATAATTTCCAGAGTAATCTAACAGTATAGACACAATAACTGTTTTATTCAGACACAATGACGATACAAAAGACACAATAACGAACAATGATATATATGACACAATGAGTCTTATGACACAATGATATATGACACAATGATATACATGACACAATGAATAATGTAAGTAATAACACAATGGAAAAAAGACACAATGAAATGACATAATGAGATCAGCATAGACACAATAACTGTTTTATTCAGACACAATGACGATACAAAAGACACAATAACGAACAATGATATATATGACACAATGAGTCTTATGACACAATGAATTTTATGACACAATGATATATATGACACAATGATATACACGACACAATATAAATGACACAATATCTAACAGTATAGACATAATAACTGTTTTTAGATCAGTTGATATCATACAAAACACAATATAAATGACACAATCAGAATAAATAGTATCATATAACTCACCCAATATTTATAAAATATGTTCAACAACAAATTGATAATGTCCAAAGATATCTAACAATATAGACACAATAACTGTTTTATTCAGACACAATGATGATACAAAAGACACAATGACGAACAGAAAGACACAATGATGATACCTATGACACAATGATGATGTCAATCAATAACAAATTAACAGAAATCATACAGTATAGACACAACGATGATCATAACGACAAAATTACGGTGCGAAAATTAACATACTATTTCAGTTACAGTATATAATCGTCCGCATACGTACCAAACTGATGATCAATCGTCGACATCGGTGAAGTAATTGATGTAAAGCGATCTTCAACAGATAATTCGATTGTTTGAATCTTCAACGATTGAAATTGATGTAAGTTGAAATTTCGTACGTTTGAATCTTCAACGATAAATTGAAAATTCTGTTGAAAACCTCAATCGTACAGAAGAAGTTGATATATCCCACACCTTCATCTTAATAAATTAGACTTCCTAAAATACCCCTCCTTCTATTTTTAAAAATATGACACGTGTCACTAACTGATTGCTTCTCACACTTTTTACATAATGTTCCCTTTGTATTTGAACTTTTATCTTTTGTTAAAATATAGTTTAATTTGTAGCTAATCAGTGTTAAAACTAAAATACTTTAAAATATATATAAAAAGATTTATGGATATGTATGAATAATAAAAAGGTTTAGAGTAAAGAAACTTCTTTTAAGTTTAAGGTTCCAATCTTGTATATAAGAGATTGGTTTAATTTGTTTGGGAGTAGGATAGGACTTTCCAAAAATTGATAAAGGTAAAGTCAAATAGGATTAGTTTTTATAACATTAAAATGTTCTTTATCCTCGGTTTTAAATTACAAGGGTAGCATATAAAACATGTTTTATTTTTACATAGGTTTTCCATCATCATCTCCATACCTATATTTTTAAGAAAAATCATAGTGATCCCTAATTTTAGAGTATTCACATTAGGTATCTCATCCCCATTTATATAATTTAATAAAAATTATCATTTATTAATAGTAATATTTGATAATTTTTGAGAAATCTTAACATTTGGTAACCTCCTGCTTCAACTGCGGTATTTATTAAGATATTTTATATTTACCGATAATATTATTGTGGAATAGAAAATATTTGTAGTTTAGACAGAACATGTATTATATAGTTGGAGATAATCAATAACAAATCAAGGATTGCATTCTCTTTCAATAACAAATTCATAGGATCCCAAACGTTTAAAACTCTACCTATGTTTACATATTAATCGTCTTATATGATAAAGACGCTAATCTATACCATCTTATATTAGTTGCAACTAGTGTTTAACCCTCACGTCATGGGGGCGGGGTCATCTTAAAAGTTGCAGACATGTCGTAATGAAGATTGAAGCATTAGAAATTTACTTGAGAAGAAAGATGATAACCCACTACGATGCCTCAACCATCACCAACGATAACATGATACAAGCCAGCCGGCCCAAGCCACCGATGCGAACCCACCAGCCCAGTCAGTCGATTCCAGGCCTAAAAGGAAAATCCAGAAGCCCGCAAGATTAATGGATTGATTTGCAAAACTTTGGCAGACCCACTTTCTTAAAACTGTTACTTGCATGGTTGTTTATTTAGTTTGTTGAATTAGTCTTGCGTGTTAAAGTAGTGTTGCATGTTAGATGTTAGTGGCATAAAATAAGGACGTTGGGTAACCTCCTTCCCTGCACGTTTAAATTCATGTATGTTTGCTTTTGGGAAATTAGTGGAGAAAATTGCTCCAAGCCTTGTCTTTCTCTACTCTTGAAACTCTCCTCCTCCAATTCTCCCGTGAAGTGCCATCAATTGGTGCTTTCATTAGCTTACTCTTCCCCCACCGCCATGCCTCCACGTCGGGACCTTAGCGGCGATGACAACCCACCACCACCATTACAAGACCTCATCACCCAACTCATAACAGCAACTAATGCAGCCTCGGATAAAAACACAGCCAATATGACCGCACTGATCGAAGCTACAAAATCCTTAACAACCAAGATCGACTCGCAAACCGCAACCACTGCCAACCTTGTCACCCACATCACATCCCTCTCCGATCACATTCACTCCGAAACCGATAACAACTCCACACCCCCCGTCCGTCTCAAACACAAAGATACCCTACCATCATCGTCCAACACCAACCCAAAACCACCAAAAATCATCCTTCCATTGTTTGACGGTACAAACCCGCTCGGTTGGATTTTTCAAGCCGAAAACTATTTTGCCTATTACAAGATTCCCGCCGACGAACGCGTATCCTTAACATCGTTCTACTTCATCGGTGATGCCCTTTCATGGTACCAACATTTGGCTAATAACGACCTCCTTGGTTCGTGGCAGAATTTCAAAAGAGAGGTTGAACTTCGGTTTGGCCCTTCCACCTATGAGAATCACGAAGCCACCCTTCTCAAGCTTAGACAAACCACCACCGTCAAGGCTTACCAAACCGAATTCAAAAGACTAAGCAACCTTGTCACCGGTCTTTCCCAACAAAAACTACACAATTGCTTTATCTCCGGTCTCAAAACAGAAATCCAAGTAGAGCTAGCAATCCTCAAACCCACCACCCTCCACCAAGCTAGTGCCTTAGCCCAACTCGTGGAAGATAAACTTGCCTCAGCCTTTAAACCCAAACCATCCAATTCTTTCAAACCCACTAACACCACAGCCACATCTTCCAGTTTTTCACATACAACTTTATCCCTACCTTCAGCAACCAATGACAAAACCACTCAAACAAACCCACCCCCGCCACTGCCTGCACCACCAAAACCCCTACCATTCACGAAACTATCCCCAGAAGCCGTCCAACAACGTCGAAGAGACGGACTTTGTTTTCGTTGTCCCGAGAAGTTTGTACCCGGTCACAAATGTTACCCCCACAGTTTCATTTGATCGTCGACAACGACGAACACAATACCATCCCCACTGATAAAACACCTGAGCCTACAACTGATCATCACACCCACTAATTCTTATCCTTGTCAGAGGCTACGTTTTTTGGTTTGTCATCGACCCAAACCTTACGCATCACCGGATGCATTAAGGCACTGCCTGTCAATGTGCTAATCGATTGTGGCAGTACCCACAATATAATTCAGCCACGGGTCGCAAAGCAATTGCACCTACAGCCCAAATCCATCGAACCATTCTCGGTCATGGTCGGCAACGGCCAATTCATTCAATGTTCAAGCTACTGCCCGGATGTCACCATTCAGCTACAGAAAACACAATTCACCATCCCCATTTTTGTCTTACCGTAGAAGGCGCAGACGTCGTTCTAGGGGTTGCATGGCTGGGTGCCCTTGGCCCCATCACAGCAGACTTTTCGGTCCCAAAGCTCTCCTTTACTAAAGATGGCAAAACATGCACGTTACAAGGCGAACCGCGCAATCAGCAGGTATCATCAAGCTCATTATCTACTATGCTTAGACATGGGTCCATTGCATCCCTTCACACAATAACAGTAGAACCATCCCCAACCCATACTAACCAAACTCTTGTTCATTCAGACCCACAATTGACAGGCCTTTTAGAACTATTCCAGCCAATTTTTGAAGTACCACACACCCTTCCCCCACACCGTTATCACGACCACCACATTCCCCTAATCAATAACAGCCAACCCGTGAATGTAAAGCCCTACCGCTACCCGCATTTCCAGAAAGGTATAATGACACAACTCATCACCGAAATGTTGAATGATGGTATCATCCGACCAAGCCAAAGTCCTTTTTCGTCACCGGTACTTCTAGTCAAAAAAAGGATGGCACATGGCGATTTTATGTAGATTATCGCGCTCTCAACGCGGTAACAGTTCGTGACAGGTTCCCCATTCCCACCATTGATGAGATCCTTGATGAGTTACATGGATCAACAGTATTTTCAAAAATTGACTTACGATCCGGATACCACCAAATTCGAGTTGCTTAAGAGGATATTCATAAAACCGCCTTTCAGACCACCGACGGTCACTATGAATTTCTGGTAATGCCTTTCGGCCTCACGAACGCACCTTCAACCTTCCAATCCGCCATGAACGACCTTTTCCGACCCGTGCTTCGTCAATTCGTATTGGTTTTTTTTGATGATATACTAATATACAGTAGCACAAGGGAACAACATTATTCACACCTTCGGTATGTATTCCAGAAACTACACCAAAATCAGTTTCATGCAAAAGCTTCTAAGTGTGTTTTTGGAGTCACAGACATATCGTTTTTAGGTCATCGGATTTTCGGCTCTGGCGTGGCACCAGAAGCAGTTAAGATCGCAGCGATACAACAGTGGCCTACACCAACATCGTTCACCACCATTCGAGCCTTCTTAGGCTTAACCGGCTACTATAGGCGGTTCGTTTAGAATTATGCACAAATCGCAGCTCCATTGACAGATATCTTAAAGCTCAAAGAATTCCTATGGAGTACAGCAGCCGATGAGGCTTTTGCAAAGCTGAAAGCCAACATGCAGCAGCTAGTCACCCTGGCCCTTCCCAACTTCACGAAACCCTTCGATGTGACCATTGATGCATCCGACATGGCTATCGGCGCCGTTCTATCACAAGACAACAAACCCATTGCTTTTTTTAGCAAGAAGTTGTGCCACTCTATGCAAGGTCAGTCGACATACATAAAAGAATTATACACCATCACTGAGGCTGTAAAAAAATGGCATCAGTATCTCTTGGGTCGACCATTCCGTATCTACACGGATCACCACAGCTTAAAGCATGTCCTCACACAAACAATTCAAACCCCAGAACAGCAAAAGTGGCTAACGAAACTAATGGGATACGAATTTGAGGTTTTGTATAAACCGGGACGTGAGAATACCGTGGCGGATGCACTTAGCCGGGTCGACATCCCATCCATGCTAGCGATTTCATATCCTACAGCTACGTGGCTGGACAAGCTTCGCTGCTACTTCACCAAAGACCCTACTGGTAAGGCCTAGTGGCAAGCGTCACCGCTGACCCAGGTGGCCATGCAGGGATAAATGCCACTATGAAACGGATGTCAGGGACCTTTATATGGCTGCAGCTAAAGAAGGATGTCACAGAATTTGTCAAAGGTTGTGAGGTTTGTCAAGCAATAAAACCTCAAAACCATAAGCCGTATGGCCTGCTACTGCCACTTCCCACATCGACACAACCATGGCATGACATCTCTATGGATTTCATCACGCACCTTCCACCATCAAAAGGTAAATCTTCCATTTGGGTCATCGTCGACCGCTTATCGAAGTATGCTCACTTTATTTCATTGAGGCAGAATTACACAACGGTTACTTTAGCTTCTATCTTCATGCATGAGATTTACCGTTTGCATGGACTTCCAAAAACAATTGTCTCGGATAGAGACCCATTATTTCTCAGCCACTTTTGGAAGGAATTGTTTAAACTTATGGGCATAAACTTGCTTCACTCCATTGCCTACCATCCCCAAACGGATGGCCAGACCGAGGTCGTCAATCGTTGCTTGGAGATGTACTTACGTGCCTTTGTGTATGATGAACCCAAGTCGTGGGAAAGGTTATTATACTTGGCAGAATTTTGTTACAACACTAGTCATCACACATCAATAAACATGTCTCCCTTCAAAGTTGTATATGGTCGCGATGCAACTTCTATTCAGGATTATGTTCCCGGGTCCACCAAAACAGGCTCAATTGAAGACTCCTTAGTCGCACATCAAAGAATCCTGACGTCCTTAAAAACATCCATTGAAATTGCAAAGAAGAAAATGGTTACCCAGGAAAACAAAAACCGACTTGATAAGGAATTTTCAATTGGTGATTATGTTTACTTACGTCTGCAGAAATACAGACAATCATTAGTCCACAACCGTCAAAATTCCAAGTTTTCAAGGAGCTTTTACGGTCCTTATCGGATCATTGATCGTATCGGTAAAGTTGCCTACAAATTGGAGTTACCACAGGGTTCCAAAATACACCCCGTGTTCCATGTGTCTCTACTTAAACCATGTTATGGCTTTTCTGCTGACCCAAAGGGAAACTTGGAAGAATTCTACCCAACAGAGGAGCTAGCTTACTTACCAGAAGCCATACTCAACTCACGGTTAAATGTTAAGGGAGAACCGGAAGTATTAGTTAAGTGGGAAAAGCAGCCTCTTGAAGATGCTACATGGGAAGATTTTAATTCATTCAAAGCTCAGTTTCCACACATTGATTACATTGAGGACAATGAAAGTTCTGTTGGAGAGGGGGATGATACAAGCCAGCCGGCCCAAGCCACCGATGCGAACCCACCAGCCCAGTCAGTCGATTCCAGGCCTAAAAGGAAAATCCAGAAGCCCGCAAGATTAATGGATTGATTTGCAAAACTTTGGCAGACCCACGTTCTTAAAACTGTTACTTGCATGGTTGTTTATCTAGTTTGTTGAATTAGTCTTGCATGTTAAAGTAGTGTTGCATGTTAGATGTTAGTGGCATAAAATAAGGAAGTTGGGTAACCTCCGTCCCTGCACGTTTAAATTCATGTATGTTTGCTTTTTGGAAATTAGTGAAGAAAATTGCTCCAAGCCTTGTCTTTCTCTACTCTTGAAACTCTCCTCCTCCAATTCTCTCGTGAAGTGCCATCAATAACACCACGCCACTGCGATCGCCACAGTCAATGTGGGAAACTGATGCCGGCACACAGGGAAAACCATTTATTCAATCGTGCAAGACACAATCGGCGATGACGTTGACACTCAAATCAGAGATACGAGAACTTAGCCATACCTTTTAGCTATGATCTAAAAGAAAAACATCAAAAGAAACCATAGTCTACGACGAAGGAAGACACATATGGTAGCACCATGAAGGAGAAGGGTTTATAACCTTTTAAAGGTAGAGAAACGTGACATAGACCAATGGGCTTTTGAGAGTACGGTCATTGAAGTCCAATATACGACCCCAATGCACAAACCAAGTTAGTAAATAGCAATATCTAGGTCCTATATGTTTAAAACAAAGTGTTAATTAGAACTAATGTAAATGTAGATAGAAACTCAACTATGTCAACTATGAAACGTAATAACATGAAGACGTGATGAAATTACTATCCTAGAGGATAATTAACATTACTACAATCATTATTGGGTTGGATGGCTAAGAACCTCCCAAGACTTCCTTGGTTTTAGAGAATGCACATTTCAAAATACCAACCCTTTAGCGACAATTTGATGCCCTGTAGCGACAACATGTCGGCGCCTATAGACATTTGATTTCGTCGGCATAGGTGTCTTCAGTATAGCTTCACAGTGACAGGGTCTAATTGTCGTCGATGCATGTGTCGTAGGCATTGGTAAGTCTATCCCGACTACATGTCATAGGTATATGTATTAGTTTGTATGCATGTATGCATATGTATTTAGTATTTATGTTTGTGTATATCAATACAGGTATGTGTGTGTATGTATGTGTTATGTAGATGTATGAATATGTTTGTATTTGTATATTAATATTTTATATTTTTCTTTTGGATTTAATTAGGAGTAAAAGAAGATAAATAAAACAATATCTATCCAATGGCGATGAGATGTCGTGGCTAAAAAGGACTAAAAAATATTTTATTATGAAAAAAACAAGGGAAAATAATATATTTAACCCGTAGTGACGACTAAGTTGTCGGTATAAGTTAAATATTTTTTAGGATAGTTTTTAAAATTCCTTTAAATTTTATTACTAATATAAAAAAAGGGACAAAAACCCTAAAAAGACTATGCCGACCGATTTGTTGTCGCTTAAAGGTTTAAAAAAGACGTGAAGTTTCTCTCCACTCACTTTTGGTCAAAAGTTCTAGAAACGATTTGACGACATGTCGCCGCCATAACCTTTTCATAGCGACAACACATCTCGCCGCTATAGTGTTTGTTGCTACATGATTGATTTGTTGTAGTGGTAGGCAACCATACTACAAAACAATCTTATAAATAAATCAAACATTCACGAATAAATCAAAATCGTCATTGGAGACTATTAAAGGAGATTAGGAAGAGATTGAACAGTCTCAGAACTAGTGCCAATGACCTCGATTAATTTAATGCAGTGGTTCACAATAAACGAAATTAACTACCAAAATCATAAAAATTCGCATCTTTAACGAACCCAGCTTTGACCAACGCCTAACTCATTCGCATCTTTAACGAACCCAGCTTTGACCAACGCCTAACTCACTATAATCGATCGACCTATAAACGTTGGAATGATTAATTGTGGGTGTAAGTTGGCATTGACCAACCAACACTAGTGTGTCACTAATCAACGTCAGTCACTGTTGAAGCACGGGTTGATGTAGTAATGCTTTAATTTGTGAATGTTTTGGTTTGGAACAACAAATTAAGGTTTCATTTATTTATTTAAACTTTATGGCTTTGTGAGAAAGACTATATCCAACACAAGTACACTATATTGTCATAAACCATGAGTCCATGACATTAATAGCTTATGTGGCTGGTTTTGCCACATATGTAGCGTGTAATCGAGCTCATTTAAGTATTCATCATACCTTTTGCGGTTCTTATCACACGTCTTAAGGTTGATAGTCTTTCTTCATCACCTATTTCTTCACTTTAGGGATAAACTTCAATCATTTCAAGAATACATTTCCACCTCAAACCTTTTTTTTAACTTTTTTACCTCTTGCCTATCTAACTCTTGGTAACTTTAACTAGTTGATCCAAAATTACACATGTGAATTGACGATATAATCAAAAGTTTCTAATCAACTACTATTAAGTATCTATAACTATATATTACAAGATTTGAACCCTAGACATCTTAATAAAATAATTTTTATACAATGAATATATAAATATTTTACCATATGGTTTATATAGTTATATCATATATTTATGCATGTTCTTTGAACTCTCACGGAGAGAAATAAGGGCACTAATATTTGATCAAATATACAATCATAATGTACCTACATACGAAATCATTTGCATGCACTTTACCTTTTATAAAAAAAGAGAAAATTGTAAAAATAATCCCTGTGGAGACTAAATTTACAACAAAATTTCAAAATTTTAAACTAAATTTGCAATTTTTAAACTCTGATAACTAAACTTGTAACATGATCAAACCGCAGGGATTATTTTTATAATTTTCTAAAAAAAATTAAAAATAATACCTTATCTAGTACCCCAATCATAATTTAATAATTTTAGTTCCCATGTGATCTGAATCAGAGTTTGTACTTCACACGTTTTAACTTCTTACTTCTCAACAGTTTGATTGACTTAGTGGACTTAACATTGCAAATGAGTCGGACTGAGTTGACTCAGTTGGTTCGAAACATTGTTGCAAACAATATATTCTTTTTAGAGCATTAAAATATGATCACCTGCTGATATTCTCTTAGCAAGAACTTCCTTTTGTGGCACCAATGTAACTACTAGCTTGTAGTCCGAAACTGCAGCACTGTTGGCGTCGATCAACGGTGGTTGTGTTGAACGTCTTTGAACCGATCTTTTTATCGGCCTTTTAAGTTAACTAGAGTTTCTACCATGTCCAACCACATCGAATATCTAAATCTTTCCATTTTGGTTACAACTTCTGTCATTGATGGACGTGACTCCTCGTCCGATGATACACATTGTCTTGCTAAAAGTAGCATATGTCTTATAGCACACTTCATGTATCGTGGCATATTGACCCTTTTGTCACATATTTCCATAATTTGATTATCTTCTATCAAGCGTATCGACCATTCCACTATTGAAGCAGGAACTCTAGAAACATCAATCGCTTTTGTGCCACTAACAATCTCTAGCAACACTACCCCAAAACTAAACACGTCGTTATTAGTGCTTAGCTTACACGGGGTAGTGTAACTGGGATCCAAGTATCCAATAGTACCAGCAGGTAGACTCACTGAGTCAACAAGTTGATTAAACGAGTCATAACTGTTGATACACACGGCGAGCCCAAAATCAGCCAACCGGGCATTTGACTTGGAGTCAAACAAAATGTTCTCTGACTTGATATCTCGATGAATGATCAAAGGCTTCGACTCATGAAGAAACCGTACCCCACGAGCTATCTGTATAGCCACTTTGGCTCGTCTGCGCCATGATGGTGGAGACGAGCCAGAGCCAGAGCTGGTTAAGTGAAGCAAGTCATGAAGCACCCCACCGGACATGTGCTCCATCACAAGAACCATATGTCCGCTAGAATTGCGACTCGTTCCTAGCAAGTTGACCACGAACCGGTTCGGTGAGATGGATGACAGTATATGAGCTTCATTTTCAATCTTGGAGGTGTCTTTTAGCTTGCAAAGCCCTAAAGATGGTGTCTTTATAGCAACAGTTTGACCGTTTTTGAGTGTAGCTTTGTAGATGCACCCATGACTCCCTCTGCCTATGAGATGAGACTTTGAGTAGTTATGTGTTGCTTCAACAAGTTCTTCGTGTTTGAAATCTTTCATTGCTCCCATTTCAAAGTATCATGCCCATGATGGTCAAACCTCAATGCATAGATAGCCTTGAAAAAGGAGAAAAACATATCAAAAACACTTATGAAAATAAGAGATTTGTTAGAAAATCATATTAAAAGTCCCACTTGTAGCGTTAAAAGGATCAGTAAATAAATTATTATTTTTTATAATTTGATAATCAAATTTGTTTATGAAATTGATAGCACGTAAGTAACTATCTAATTGGTTCTTTAATAATTAAAAGAAATTGTATATTTAGAAGTCGAGATGTTAAAACTAGTTATTACAATTTCAAGTCGGAACTGTTCTATTTTGCTTATTGTTTTATTATTTTTTTAACGTCAAATGTATGACCTTGATTCGAAACATATGTGTTATCTAATTGGACTCACCCATCCGTTAGGAGGAAACCTCAACCACCTCAGGAGGAAACCTACAACTGGAGAAATCTCTCGGCTCAACTTTGAGCATATTTGCTCATTTTGAAACTTATAACCTAAGATTTCTCGATATATACATATATTAAGTAGCTTACTTTAACCTCTTGGACCAAAAGTCATTAATACTTATTATTGTTATTGTATTTACAAAGTTGGTATATTGTACCTATAATGTTATACATATAGTACAAAATAATTATTGATCTACGAACAATAAGTTTTATTTCTTAAGAGTAATTGAGAAACAATAAATATATAAAATAATAATAGATAATCAATTATCTTTTGTCAGATCATAAAATATATAAAAAGTATAATTTATGGGTTGTTTGATTGCAGCCTGACCCGGTCAAAATATCTGACCCACTAACCCGGTCAGACATTTTGACCGGTCAGCATGTTTGATGCAACTTATATCACGTCTGACCCGGTCAGCAGTGGCTGACCCATACCTAAATTTTCTCTTACCCGATCAGATTTGGAAACACCTCTTACTCGGTCAGCAGGGGCTGACCGAGAACACAGAATCAAAGAGCCCCTTACTTGTTTAACCAATAATAGTAATAATAACAATAACTGTAACATAATAATGGTAATATTAAAGGTGATTGGATTTTAATAATCCTAAATTTCATTTATTAGTCGGAATTAATTCCAACTCAAGAAATGTTTACGGACATTTCTAAGTTTAAGCTTATTTTTCTCCAACGATCATTTATTAATTGAGAGTTAACACCGTCAGTTTTTTGATGACCTGGACTGTTTATGTGGCCAAAACACTAAGTAAAATGTTGGAATCTACCATTAGGTCTATTAATTTAAAACTTCAAAGGTCTATCAATTTAAAACTTTAACACCGTGAAACCCGTCAATCTCTACCTCTTGATCTGAACCACTTGATTCATTAGAGGAAGATTTCAGGTAACGATGGAGGCTAGACACTAGAAAACCGACTTGATGGAGGCTGGGCGGTAGCAAAGTTGAAAAATGGCTCAAAATTGACCTCATTTCATCAAAAAAAAAAACTAACGGGGTTAACTTTCAGTTAGTAAATGATCGTTGAAGTAAAATAAGCTTAAAGTTAGGATCGTTTCTAAACATTTCCTATGTCGTGACTAATCCCGGACAATAAATGAAAGTTAATTTTATTAAAATCGAATAACCTTAATATTAGTAATAATAGTAGTACTAATAATAATAGAATTGTTATTGTTAAAATTTTATTTTATCAACTTATATGTCAAAAAAGCCTTATTCCCTTTATCTTATCTTTTTATTTTTTTAAGAAAAAGCAGAAACTTTAAAGTTTAAAGCGATGTTTCTTTTTTTATTTGTGAGTCAGGCATGTGATGCTTTCTGTTTTGTGCCCCTTTTGTTTTGATGCACCTTTTCCTTTGTCACGACGGTGGATGACAATTACTTTGTATCTCTCTTTTACAGATCATATACTTGTTTCCATATATTATCTTTGTATGCCATTTATGTAAAACGTTTTTAAACAAACAAACAAACCCAATATATCTCACTCAATGAGCAGGGTCTGGGGAGGATAGGTGTAGGCGTGTCTTTCCTCAATCTTGTTAGGTAGAGAGACCGCTTCCAAAGAGACCCCCGACTCGAAAGCAAAAGCAATAATGCTAGGCAGACACCGTAAAATAAATCATACAACACATAGCATACAGTATACAAAAATAAGCAGCTAAAGAATTAGGGCAAGCAAAAGCATACATCAGAGGGGCAGCTAGCATCACCGCTACAAAGCAGATGTGGACTACGTACACATCAGGCCCCGCAATAATTCTACATAATGATAGAAAGACATCGTAACATAAATCATACAACACATAGCATACAGTATACCAAAAATAAAACAGCTAAAGAATTAGAGAAAGAAAAAGCATACATCAGAGTGGCAGCTAGAATCACCGTTAAAGAGCAGATGTGGACTATGTACACATCAGGCCTCGCAACAATTCAAATACCCTTCGTGCCTATAGGTCCCACTAAAAGTCCTTAATTTTAATTCTACGCCTCCACTCACTCCTATCCTCGATCATGTGCTCAGAGAGGTGCAAGTGTAACATATCTCACCTAATTACCTCGTCCCAAGTCAACCTAGGTCTTCCTCTACTCCTCATACCCTCTAAGATGATGTTCTCTACTGCTCTAACTGGTGCCGCCATTGGTCTCCTCTTGACATGCCCAAAGCATCTTAATCTTCCCTCTCGAATTTTATCTGCGATACAAGCCACTTCTAGTTTCTGTCAAAACACTTCGTTTCTTATCCTATCCAGTCTTGTGTGACCACACATCCACCTCAGCATTCGCATTTCCGCTACTTCTATTTGTTTCTCGTGCGATTTCTTTATGGCCCAGCAGTCTGTTTCATATAACATAGCTGAGCGTACTGTCACTCGATATAGTTTTCACTTTAGTTTTGCTGGAAACCTCTTATCACATATGTAAAACGTTTTTAGTTACTATATAAAACAAGAAACATTGTTTAAAAATAAAGGCTAGAGAATAAGGCATCCGTGATGGCTTAGTTATGAATTGAGTACCTTAAGTCTAGTATTAATCAGGTGTGTAAACGATATACAGTCACAAATTATTATATTGTTAAATTTGATCGTGTCAAGATTAATAGAAGTAAAGGTTAGGTTGAAGCTCATTTAATAATTAGGCGAATTAAACCCAAGAGTGATAAGCACTACAACGCAAACAACTATTAGCTACAGAAAATTTTGTCGCAAATTTAGTCTAGTATTACCTACGTACGTATTTTGTTACTTTTTAGCTACGGATATTACGTCGTAAATTAGAGTTGTAGCAAAATCCTTATTGCAACGAAGAAAAATAAATTCTAATAAAATATAATAAAATCCTTTGCAAATACTAGAAAATCCAAAATACATAACTATCTATATCTATATCTATATCTATATCTATATCTATATCTATATCTATATCTATATCTATATCTATATCTATATCTATATCTATATCTATATCTATATCTATATCTATATCTATATCTATATCTATACTACTATATAATACATATTGGAAGGATAAAATGGTAATTTTATTTAAATTATAATCTATACTACTATATAATACATATTGGAAGGATAAGGTGGTAATTTTATTTAAATTATAAGACACATATACAACATTTTAAGCATATAATATAAGTAATTTATACAATAGTTTCATTTTTGCCCCCATTTAATTAACTCCTTCTAATTATTGTATTATTTAATACACATTATTAATATATTACTTAATAATGTGATATTATTTAATTCAGTTTATTAAATTTTATTTTATTTTTAATAATATAAATAGATATTTAAGTTTATAGTTACTAATCATACTTTTATAACTAAATATTATTTAAATTAAGTATTATTTTATTTAAATACTTATATCTATATTACTATATAATACATCTCTTTGGATATAGGTGTAATTTTGCCAAACATACAAGTTTTGAAGTATAATGTACAAAGAAGTACAAAGCATTTAAGAGGGGTAGAATAGAGAATTGATTAAAATTTTAAGACACTTTAGGAGCAATATGGTAAATCTATTCATTACAATTTACATACCATGACGTTTTTGCCCTTGTCTCTTTCGTGTATTTAATAAACGTTATTAATATATTACTTAACAATATGATATTATTTAATTTACTTTATTAAATTTTATTTATTTATGATACTATAAATTGACATTTAAATTTATATTTACTAATTATATTTTTAAAACTAAATATTATTTAAATTAAGTATTATTTTATTTAAATATTTAAGTATAGAACTTACTAACTTTAGTAAACCCGTGTATTACACGAGTTGAATATAAATAAAATATTGAATAGGATAAAAATTTATTAATTACAAAACGATATTCTAAGATAATATACAACTGAAGTTACGAATGAATATTGACTATAAGTAATAAATAATGATATCAACTTTTTAAATTTTTATTTTAATTTTATTTTATTGTTTCAAAATTAAATTAAGCATCTTATTTTATAACAAACCCTTTTAGAAAAATGACATTTGAAAATTTTGTCTTACTATAACTCTCAATTTTAATTATTTATGGTTTATAAAATATTTACTTTGTAAAAACATCAATGTTAAAAAATTTCATATATTTAAAATTTTTTGATGTTTTTGAAAGATTTCTTTTTATAAGAAATTGTTTCTTTGAAAATAACAATAATAAAAAGATTTCTTGCTTAATTTATTAAGAAACTATTTTTAATCTAAAATTTTAAATAAAATTATTAATAAACTAGGAGAGAGAAATAAAATTTTTTTATAAGAATGAATGTTCGGTGTTCCATGTGTCAATTTTAGTTACTATTTTATTAGAGTAGGAAGATATATATCTTCATATTTATAATAGCTATAATACTAATATTTTTCTAGGGACATATTGTGAGTTTAATAATTTTAATATTTATCTATATATTTTATAATAAAAGTGAAAAGATGATACAATGATAATGTTACATACGAATTAAGACACCCATATGAAAATTCATGCTTAAATTTCAAAAAATTTACCATATTATTTCATTTATGCCCTTCTAATAAAGTATAACATATTATGCTTATGATACAAATGCTAAAACATATACACGTGGTGTAAGGCCCCGTTCCCGGGCACCTCACAGTTGGTCATTCACAGCATAAAATATACATATCATAAGTTAAGCAGCGGAATTATGTTTAACAAAAACATCCATTCAATATAAAAACTGTGCTAAGCAATACATTCTAGTTTCCAAGTCACAAAATATTTGATTGAATGAATTACAGAACAACAGTATCGTCAAAACAAAATGGATGTCAGTCTTCCCGCCAAGTAGCCACCCCTGTGTGCCATTCTCAGCAACCTGTCACCTGCCAACTGGAAAATACATAAAAGTCAGCGTTGCTGAGTGAGTTCTAGTTTATAGTTAAAATACTTTACTTTTCGTTCAAAAACCGTTCCTCATTTGGCACAAGTGATCATACATCGTACGTACACATAGGTAATATTTTCATTATCTGCATCATCGTTCAATTCGTACTTTTTATCATTCCTCTTTAATTAAACTGTGAGTCTTTTGCAACACCAAGTCGCTCACCTCTGAGCCAATCACAAAGATTGACCCATATACTGTGAGTCTTTTGCAACACCAAGTCGCTCACCTCTGAGCCAATCACAAAGATTGACCCATATACTGTGAGTCTTTTGCGACACCAAGTCGCTCACCTCTGAGCCAATCACAAAGATTGACCCATATACTGTGAGTCTTTTGTGACACCAAGTCACTCACCTCTAAGCCAATCACGAAGATTGACCTACATTCCTGTGAGTCTTTTGTGACACCAAGTCACTCACCTCTATATCAATCTCAAGGATTGATCCTGTGTGCATCCTTCGGGGTAGCGAACCCGCATCACAGTTGAGCTAACACCTGCCAGGGGTGTGCACCTCCATTCATTTGCTTGCAAGACTTTCGTTCATTCGTTCACGTTCCATTCCTCTTTATCATTAATCTTCCACTTTATTAATGATAATAATTATTGATCATGATCATTCCACATAGAACATACAGTATTATTATTACTAAGCATGATAATAATAATAATACAAATAATATTATAAGTAATATTATTCATACTCTTTATAATATTCCTAATCATAATATTAATCAATATTAAGAAAAGGATATTATTACATTCAAACATCATCATACATTCGTCTTCATGCATTTATCACCATGCCTAGCATCATACCATACTTAACAATATTTTAATAATATTGTTAACAGTAATATACTAATATTAATATTAGTAACAATTAGGGTTAATCATACTCATCATTATATGCATGAGACATCACCATTCATTAACCCTAGTCAACCCTGGTCAAACCTCGAACTTCGAACTTTACTGGAAATTCCTGAAAATGCTAAGTGTTCTAGTCGTTTTAGCTCTGTTGGGCGTATAACCCTCTGGTCGTATGAGCACTATTAGCCGTATGAGTCCTGCTGGACTTTTTCACTTAACACTTAGAATTATCCACTGGTCATACGACCTGGTCGTATGACCCCTGCTGGTCGTACCACCCCGGGACTTAAGAACATTTTGGATCATACGACCACTGTTGGTCGTATGAGCCCATACTTAGAAAATTTCCACATGATCATACGACCACTGTTGGTCGTATGAGTCCTATGGGCCTCATACTTAGAAAATATCACCTACTCATACGACCACTGTTGGTCGTATGAGTCCTATTGGGCTTATAACACTTAGAAAAATCCTGATCATACGACCACTGTTGGTCGTATGAGTACTGCTGGGCACATCAACTTTTCTTATTTATTTTAAGTCCCAATTTCAGGCATATTAACAACATATTCAGGTGTCTAATTCATAATCCGAGTCCAAAACATCATAATGCCTAGTTCAAAACATATACATATGATTCTAAGCATAATACATATGATTCTAAGCATAAATCTAACATAAACATACACATACATACAATCATTCCATACGGGTATCAACCCAAAGTTTTTATAAAAACATTTTTACATGCATTTTCCAGCCCCAAACATTTAAAAACCAGTAAAAAGGGTCTAGAACTCACCTTAGTCGTCTTCTTCGAATTTGCACTCTTCAACCCGAACCTTCTCAGTCGTTTACACACCTAAAACACACACACAGAGCAACCCGAACACACTAGTCACATTATATGCTCATGTATGGTTCTAGAATCGTCCTAACATCATAAATTCGGGATTTCTTACCAAGAACTTTGAATTCCTCAGATCTTTCTTCAAAATTCCGATTGTTTTCTGCTCCTGCTACTTTCTCTCTCTAAAAATATCGAATGCAGTGAAATGCAGACAACGTGGGTGCCATACCACCTTTTGTACAAGGAATTAATAAAAAGTTTGCCAAATTAACACTTTTGGCCCTCAAACAAAAGTAACTTTTGTTTTTCTTTCCTTTCTCTTTCCATTTTTATTCTTTTAATTTCTTTAATAAGAAATTACGGGTGTTACAAGTCCACCCCCCTTATATAGGTTTCGTCCCCGAAACCTGTTATTCCTCAAACAGATGTGGGTAGTGTTGTCTCATCTCTTCTTCAGTCTCCCACGTAGACTCGGATCCCTTCCTGTGCTTCCACTGTACTCGCACGAGGGGAACCACTTTATTCCTCAACCTCTTTTCCTTACGATCAATGATTGCCACTGGCTGCTCCACGTAGTTGAGCCGTTCGTCTACTTCAATATCCCCCAGTGGTACAACCATGTCTTCATCAGCTAAGCACTTCCTTAGATGAGATACATGGAATGTAGGATGAATTCCACTTAACTCATCTGGCAATTCAAGTCGATAGGCCACCTCTCCTACTCGTGCGATAATTCGGAAAGGTCCTATGTATCTCGGGCTTAGCTTACCTCGTTTTCTGAATCTAATGATTCCTTTCCAAGGTGAGACCTTCAACATAACTCGGTCACCAACCTTGAACTCTATCGGCCTCCGCCTCTTGTCAGCATACGACTTTTGCCTATCTTTCGCCGCCTTCATGAAGGCTTTGATCTTTTCTAATTTCTCAGTCGTTGCTTCAATCACCTCAACACCTCCCAGTTCTTTCTGCCCAATGTCTCCCCAACATACGGGCGTCCTACACCTCCTCCCGTATAGCATCTCGTAAGGTGGCATGCCAATGCTGGCGTGATAACTATTGTTGTACGAGAATTCTGCTAACGGCAAGTGGTTGTCCCAACTTCCTCCAAAGTCAATCACGCACGCCCGAAGCATATCTTCGAGTGTTTGGATCGTCCTTTCAGACTGACCGTCTGTCTGAGGGTGATATGCTGTACTAATGTGTAGCCTCGTCCCCATCGCATCATGAAATCTCTTCCAAAACTTGGAGGTAAACCGGGTGTCGCGATCAGATACAATAGACACCGGCACCCCATGACGAGCTACGATTTCTTTAATGAATAGATCCGCCAATCTTTCAGATGAATACGTCTCGCGGATCGGTAGGAAGTGGGCACTCTTTGTCAATCGATCAACTATCACCCATATAGCATCATACCCTTTCGGGGTACGCGGTAACTTCGTGATGAAGTCCATGGTGATGTGTTCCCACTTCCATTCGGGTATATCCAACGGTTGGATCTTCCCGTAGGGCTTCTGGTGTTCCGCCTTCACTTGTAAGCAAGTCAAGCACTTACTTACGTACTCCACTACGTCGCGTTTCATGCCCGGCCACCAGTAGTCTTTCTTCATATCGTGGTACATTTTGGTAGCACCGGGGTGAATGGAGTACCGTGTCTTATGGGCCTCATCCATAATCCTACTACGTAGATCCCCGTATCGAGGAATCCACATTCGCCCAAATCGGGTCTTAACACCTAGAGTGTTCTCACCCAACTCCGTCACTAGACCTCTCATCCTTTCGGAGTTAAGACGATCTTCTTTCAAAGCCTCGTCTTGAAACTCCTTAACCTGTGTCATCACATCGGAGGTCATAATCAACTGATAAGCCTTCACCCGGATCGGCTCAGGCCTTTCTTTTCGGCTAAGGGCATCAGCCACCACATTGGCTTTGCCCGGGTGGTAATGGATCTCACAATCATAATCTTTTATCAGTTCCAACCACCGCCTCTGCCTCATGTTTAGATCCTTCTGCTCGAAGAAGTACTTCAAGCTTTTGTGGTCTGTGAAGATAGTGCACTTCGTCCCGTATAGATAGTGCCGCCATATCTTCAATGCAAAAACCACCGCAGCTAGCTCTAGATCGTGTGTGGGATAGTTGACTTCGTGGGTTTTCAGTTGCCGGGATGCGTAGGCTATCACCTTTCCACGTTGCATCAACACACAACCTAGCCCAGAATAGGATGCATCTGAATAGACCACTAAGTCTTCATTTCCCTCGGGCAATGTCAGGACAGGAGCTTGTGTTAGTCTCGTCTTTAATTCCTCAAACGCATCCTCCTGTTCTCGACCCCACACGAACTTTACATCCTTGCGAGTTAATTTTGTCAAAGGTGAGGCTATCTTGGAGAAGTCTTGAATAAATCTCCTGTAATAGCCCGCCAATCCCAAGAAGCTACGAATCTCGGATGGCGTCTTTGGTGATTCCATTGCATCACAGCCTCAACCTTTGCTGGGTCCACCATTATTCCTTCTGCATTTACTACGTGACCCAGAAATTGTACCTCGCGTAACCAGAAGGCACACTTGGAGAACTTAGCATACAGTTTCTCCCTTCTTAAAGTCTCCAACACTTCCCGAATGTGACCGGCATGCTCTTCTTCACTCCTCGAATAAATCAGGATATCATCGATGAACACAATCACTGATTTATCTAACATTGGCCGACACACTCGGTTCATCAAGTCCATAAAAGCAGCTGGCGCGTTAGTTAGACCAAATGACATGACGAGAAACTCATAATGTCCATAACGCGTACGGAAAGCTGTTTTAGGAATGTCCTGCTCCTTCACCTTCAATTGATGGTAGCCAGATCGAAGATCTATCCTCGAGAACCAACTGGCACCCTGGAGCTGGTCAAACAAGTCATCGATCCTTGGCAAGGGGTATCTGTTCTTCACCGTCAGCTTATTCAGCTCGCGGTAGTCGATGCACATCCGCATACTACCATCCTTCTTCTTTACAAACAGAACCGGAGCACCCCAAGGTGAGATACTCGGTCGAATAAACCCCTTATCCAGCAGCTCCTGCAACTGATCCATCAATTCTTTCATCTCCGTCGGAGCCAAGCGATACGGTGCTTTCGCGACAGGTTGGGCACCCGGTATCAGGTCGATCTGGAATTCGATCTCTCGGTCAGGTGGCAATCCCGGTAAGTCTTCGGGAAACACGTCCGGAAAGTCCCGCACAACTGGTACATCAGATAGTTGTGGTGTTGGCGTCTCTACATTCTTTACATAACATAAGTAGGCGCTACATCCGCGCCTCATACACTTTCCCGCCACCGCCATCGAGATCACCTTCGGAATCGTCGTAACTCGATCGCCATAAATTGTCACCGGACTTCCATCGGTCGCCGTCAGTCTAATCATCTTCTTTCGGCACACGATATTCGCTTCATAGGTTGCTAACCAGTCCATACCTAACACTACATCAAATCCTCCTAGGGGCATCACATGTAATCTAGCAGCAAACCTATGGCCTTCTAACTCTATGGCACAGTCCTCTATCACATCGGTAACTCTAGTGGACTTACCAATAGCAGTTTCTACATCAAAGGGCTCATCAATGCATTTACTACTAGCAGATAATTTAGCACAGAAAGTAGCAGAAATGAAACTCCTACTAGCACCAGAATCAAATAACACAGAAGCAAGAGTTTGATTTACTAGGAACGTACCTGATACAACATCGGGGTCCGTCCTAGCCTCCTCTCTGGTCATGGTGAAAGCTCTGGCGCTCGCCCTTTGCCCTTCAGTTCCGGCCGTCTTCTTTCCCCCGGAACTCTCAGCCCTTGGCTTCTTGCAATCCCTGCTCATATGGCCCGCCTCACCGCAGGTGTAACACCTCAGACCCTTACAATCCTTCAGCATATGACCCGGCTTCCCGCACTTGAAACACACGTTGAGCCCCGATTTGCACTCACCCGTATGCTCCTTCCCGCACTTGCCACACCTTTTGGGCCTCGAGCTTGATGACCCCACCCTTCGGTCATCCACTTTCATCCTTTTATTGTTCGGAGTAAAACCGCCACGCCCGAACCGTTTCCCATTCCAGTTTCGGTCACCACCACCAGTCTTCTTCACCTCCGCATCCGCTACCTCTCTCTCATCGTAGAGCCTCCCAGCCAAATCTACTGCCGACCTAAAAGTGCTTGGTCGTGCAGCAATCAAATGCCTACGAATATCGGCTGGCAGTCCCTGAATATACCGGTTAATCTTGCGAGATACCGGTGTCACTTGGTCTGGCACCAGCCTTGCCATTTCATTGAACTTGGCAGTGTATTGCTGGTGGTTCATGGTTCCCGCCTCGAGTTGCAGAAACTCCCTCTCAATCTTATCCAGTTCTCTGTGAGGACAGAATTCCTCAATCACCAACTTCTTCAACTCGGGCCACTTCATCTTACTTATGGCCCTGCTTCCCTCAGCTTGGACAATATTGTCCCACCAACATAGTGCTGAGTCGGTAAAAGAGTGGGTGGCAAATTTTACCTTCTGATCTTCCCGGCACTCACTGATCTCGAGTACCGCTTCCATTTCCCTTACCCAACGATGGGCAGCAGCAGCATTGCCATTTCCATCAAAAGTCGGGGGCCTGCACCTCTGGAATGCCCCGTAATTGCATCCCTTGGTCGTCACCCCAGCTACATCATCTTCCTCTTCATCAGACACTACTATCTCAGGGTCCGGTCGTCCCTCTCCTCCCTTGCTCTCCTTCTCAGTTGACCCTCTCCTGTCCTCCTTCTCCTTTCTCTCTTCATTCCTCACAGCACGAATAACATCAGTCACCACAGATGGCATGACTGCCTGCAGGACTTGGTGTACCTCATCAGCAATCGCCTCCCTAGCTGAGGCATTCAGGCTCGCATTCTCGGTTTCTTCATTCCGGTTAGGAACCTCAGGGTTCACAGGAGTCGTCTTAGGAGCTTTAGTGCTGTTCCTAGTCGTACGCGGACGACCTCTACCTCTAGCAGCCTTAGAAGGTTTCTTCCCAGCCATTCTCCTATGCACTATAAGATTCAAACACTAAAACAGTCATTCAAGGAACAGCTTAGTTTATGTCAAGTATAGTAAGTCCCTAATTACAGTGGCCAGTTGTGATTAGCCACTTACTTTACTCTTCACACCCCAAGCATTTCCTATTCTGACTACATCAGTATCTAAATCTACTAAGAACACATAAGTCACTTACAGCACACGCACATAAGTCTGGTTATCTTTTAAGAAAACAATACCTGATGGCACATGGCTACTCGGGCTGACATCCCTCTTTCCGTCCCATTTTCAGTTTAAGTTAAGGTTTATTTTGAAAAATTTTACCCAATTCACTTAAACTTTAGCTCTGATACCAACTTGTAAGGCCCCGTTCCCGGGCACCTCACAGTTGGTCATTCACAGCATAAAATATACATATCATAAGTTAAGCAGCGGAATTATGTTTAACAAAAACATCCATTCAATATAAAAACTGTTGCTAAGCAATACATTCTAGTTTCCAAGTCACAAAATATTTGATTGAATGAATTACAGAACAACAGTATCGTCAAAACAAAATGGATGTCAGTCTTCCCGCCAAGTAGCCACCCCTGTGTGCCATTCTCAGCAACCTGTCACCTGCCAACTGGAAAATACATAAAAGTCAGCGTTGCTGAGTGAGTTCTAGTTTTATAGTTAAAATACTTTACTTTTCGTTCAAAAACCGTTCCTCATTTGGCACAAGTGATCATACATCGTACGTACACATAGGTAATATTTTCATTATCTGCATCATCGTTCAATTCGTACTTTTTATCATTCCTCTTTAATTAAACTGTGAGTCTTTTGCAACACCAAGTCGCTCACCTCTGAGCCAATCACAAAGATTGACCCATATACTGTGAGTCTTTTGCAACACCAAGTCGCTCACCTCTGAGCCAATCACAAAGATTGACCCATATACTGTGAGTCTTTTGCGACACCAAGTCGCTCACCTCTGAGCCAATCACAAAGATTGACCCATATACTGTGAGTCTTTTGTGACACCAAGTCACTCACCTCTAAGCCAATCACGAAGATTGACCTACATTCCTGTGAGTCTTTTGTGACACCAAGTCACTCACCTCTATATCAATCTCAAGGATTGATCCTGTGTGCATCCTTCGGGGTAGCGAACCCGCATCACAGTTGAGCTAACACCTGCCAGGGGTGTGCACCTCCATTCATTTGCTTGCAAGACTTTCGTTCATTCGTTCACGTTCCATTCCTCTTTATCATTAATCTTCCACTTTATTAATGATAATAATTATTGATCATGATCATTCCACATAGAACATACAGTATTATTATTACTAAGCATGATAATAATAATAATACAAATAATATTATAAGTAATATTATTCATACTCTTTATAATATTCCTAATCATAATATTAATCAATATTAAGAAAAGGATATTATTACATTCAAACATCATCATACATTCGTCTTCATGCATTTATCACCATGCCTAGCATCATACCATACTTAACAATATTTTAATAATATTGTTAACAGTAATATACTAATATTAATATTAGTAACAATTAGGGTTAATCATACTCATCATTATATGCATGAGACATCACCATTCATTAACCCTAGTCAACCCTGGTCAAACCTCGAACTTCGAACTTTACTGGAAATTCCTGAAAATGCTAAGTGTTCTAGTCGTTTTAGCTCTGTTGGGCGTATAACCCTCTGGTCGTATGAGCACTATTAGCCGTATGAGTCCTGCTGGACTTTTTCACTTAACACTTAGAATTATCCACTGGTCATACGACCTGGTCGTATGACCCCTGCTGGTCGTACCACCCCGGGACTTAAGAACATTTTGGATCATACGACCACTGTTGGTCGTATGAGCCCATACTTAGAAAATTTCCACATGATCATACGACCACTGTTGGTCGTATGAGTCCTATGGGCCTCATACTTAGAAAATATCACCTACTCATACGACCACTGTTGGTCGTATGAGTCCTATTGGGCTTATAACACTTAGAAAAATCCTGATCATACGACCACTGTTGGTCGTATGAGTACTGCTGGGCACATCAACTTTTCTTATTTATTTTAAGTCCCAATTTCAGGCATATTAACAACATATTCAGGTGTCTAATTCATAATCCGAGTCCAAAACATCATAATGCCTAGTTCAAAACATATACATATGATTCTAAGCATAATACATATGATTCTAAGCATAAATCTAACATAAACATACACATACATACAATCATTCCATACGGGTATCAACCCAAAGTTTTTATAAAAACATTTTTACATGCATTTTCCAGCCCCAAACATTTAAAAACCAGTAAAAGGGGTCTAGAACTCACCTTAGTCGTCTTCTTCGAATTTGCACTCTTCAACCCGAACCTTCTCAGTCGTTTACACACCTAAAACACACACACAGAGCAACCCGAACACACTAGTCACATTTATATGCTCATGTATGGTTCTAGAATCGTCCTAACATCATAAATTCGGGATTTCTTACCAAGAACTTTGAATTCCTCAGATCTTTCTTCAAAATTCCGATTGTTTTCTGCTCCTGCTACTTTCTCTCTCTAAAAATATCGAATGCAGTGAAATGCAGACAACGTGGGTGCCATACCACCTTTTGTACAAGGAATTAATAAAAAGTTTGCCAAATTGACACTTTTGGCCCTCAAACAAAAGTAACTTTTTTTTTCTTTCCTTTCTCTTTCCATTTTTATTCTTTTAATTTCTTTAATAAGAAATTACGGGTGTTACACGTGGCCAAACAAAAACGTCATTTACTTTCAATGACGTTCATTAAATACGATTGGGCACTAAGTTCTCCTTTCCCTTGTGGGTTGTTAACAGCTTAATAACAACCAAGATGATAATTTGTAGTGATAATTTCTCCATTAACTTTCTCAGGTCTATGCAATTCACCACCGAAAACTGCCTCTGATGATCATAGAACTCTGACCTACATTCATAAAACGAAACCCCCCCTAAAATCTAGGTAATAAGTGATTTCCGACCACAAATACCACCCGCGCTTTTACTAATTTTGTTGGGATAATATAGTTGTATTAAGAACTTTTGTAATATACGTAATTATTCTTTCATTCAATTTTTCAATAATTATATTTTTATTTTTTTAATTTACGTCGTAACGCACCAAGCCGATACTGACTAAAATCAAATTTTTAAAAAATCGCACAACAATCGTACCGCCGAAACGCGCGGGCATTTTCACTAGTTTAAATAAATAACCGAAAACAGATTAGCAAAAGCTGTTGTAAAATCCGTTGCAAGAATAAATAAAAATTAATAAAATCCACACTACAATTGAAATCATAAGCATTTGAATAACAACAAGCAATGTTGTTCGCTCGTTACTGCGTGACGGCACATTGCGTGTGTTTATAAACTTTTATACACGTGTTGCGACGTATGCTTAACACGTGTTGCGACGTATGCATTAACACGTGTTGCGACGTATGCATTAACACGTTTAAGTAAATGAAAAACATTAAAAATAAGATCATGGATCACACATTGCAACCTGATAACTTAAAATAAGTAATTTGACGAAAGACACACGTTGCGACAGAGTCGTATGATGACATTAACATAGTTAATGTTGGAGCATATATTGTCATATATAGTGTGTCCGTCGCTTGACGAATAGTCTAGGCTTAATGTTATACACCTTGTAAACACATGAAACTGGGTCATTCGCAGGAGCATATGCGAATGAGACTCAGTCGTACGACTGAGCCATGCTAATGGATCAGTCGTGCGACTGAGAGATGCGATTGGGGCATTCGTAAGACTGAACCATAAGAATGGTCCAGTCGTACGATTGAACCATACGCATGGTCCAGTCGTACGATTGAACCATACGCATGGTCCAATCGCACGAATGAGCCCAGTCGCATCTAATATGGGCCGAAGCCTATATATATCAGTTTCAATGTGTAGAAACCTAAGGGTTTTGATAGCGTGCCCGGCGCCCAGGTGCTGCCGGATGAGAGGGGAGATCATGCTCGATCTCCCCTTGCCAAGAGTCTTGATTCTTATGTTGTAACGAGCTTGTAATCGTTAGGTTTTATCAATGAAATCATTCGATTATCGTTCGTACTACTGTTTGTCTTTTGGTTCTGATTCCTTCCGTCAAGAACACGCTCGGATGTTTACCGATCCAGTGACTTCACAGTTAATGGCACGCTACGGCGCATATGCAAAATTCATTACGAGTGTGCCGTTTAATCATTAAAGAAGTAATTTAAATAAAATAAATATTAGAAAGAAAAAGAATATATTATAATTTAAAGATGAAAAATATAAGAAAAAATAGAAAAAAAACCCCAAGGAAAAAATATATGCTAGCCGGGTTTGAACTCGCCTAAGGAAACCATTCAAACTATTGCTCCAACCTAACATATTATCTTTCTACAAGCAAGTTATTTCGTTAAAAATAAGAAAATAGAAAAGTCCCAACGACCTTTGTGAATGAGAATGTACTATACTTCAATAAACATAAAGGACATCAACTAAGTACATAGAACAACCTTTGGATATTTAATGACTATGATTTTTTATGGTAAACAAATAATTTTGGTTAAACTATATATTTTTCTCTTTTTTGTCATTTTCCAATGTTTAGTGTTTTAATATTATAATTAATTTTGATCATATTTTGTTTTTTATATATTTTAAAATATAACGTTTTATAAAATTTCGAATACGTAATTGTGACATTTTATTTTTACCTACATTTTGGTATATATATTGATCGAAACGACCTCGGCTAAATATAACATATTTCTAATTTTTTTTGACGCCATGGTCTTGCCGAAATGCATGGGGTTATGATGGTTTCGTTTTTATATGAACTTTTAAATGTATCCAACGACGTCTATATTTCGTTTCTTTTACATTTATTGTGTCAATTTGCGACAACGTTTCGACTTGCATTTTTCACAGTTTTATGCCCCCAAACATAAAACAAGTTATATACAATTGCAAATATCTTCATTAGCAGAATCTAAAAATGAATATTAAAAAAAAATATTTGACACTAACTTGATTATATCGCTAGAAAATTCGTTTTAAAATCGAGAGAATATATATTTACAAAAAGTTATAAATTATTTAACAAAAGCTTTTAAAAAAATTCATAGTAACTCAATAAATATTTAATAAATAAATATTTTATTAATAACAACCATTAAAATTCCATAACAAAATCAAAAGTAAACAATTTAAACTAATTTAAAATATTAGGCAATTAAATCCATAACAAGATCAAGATATACATATCAAGGATATTTACATATTTCATCTTTTTATGACCATATATTACATACAAGAAATAAAATCAATAACATATTTCCCATTCCTAATACATATATATTACATGCTAGATTTAATAAACTAGAGTATTAAAATGTTAAATAAATAAACTTATAATAAAATAATTTTATTAACTATAAAATAATATTATAATATAACATACGATTGAAATTATGTGTAAGTAAGGACTAAAAATAATAAAATAATGATATCAACTTTTTAATATTTTGTATATAAACTTTTTTGGTTTTTCCAAAGAAATATAAACATTTGTTTCAAAACAAACTTTTTAAACAATGTCATTTTTAAAACTTTCTTATTAGAACTCCCAATTGTAGTTACTTTTTGTTTATAAGAAAATTATTTTATAGAAACACCACTTATATGATATATCATATATTTGAAAAAGATTGATGTTTGAGAGAAAATTTTATTTTATAAAATTATTTCTTTATAAATAATATTAATAAAATGATCGTTTTCTTAATTTATTAAAAGACTATTTAATATAAAAAATTAAATAATATTATTAGTAATTAATATGATTATTTAATAGAGATAAGCGGAAAATTTTTGATGAGAAGGATGTGGTTCTGCCACGTCTCCCCCGTAGATACCTTTTTACTAGAATAAAAAGATTTATCGAATTCAGTAAAATTAATCAATCAAATGATTATTTTATATTGTTTTTACTACAAGACTTTTACATATCGGATGTTTTGTTATCATAAATGTTTAAAACTTTGATAATTGTGTTTTGTATTTGGATACATAACTTTGACTATTGTTGATTATTGTTTTAAAAAAGTTTTGATAATTGTGTTTTGTATTTGGATACATAACTTTGACTACTGTTGATTATTGTTTTAAAAAAGTTTTAAACATTTGTATTTGGAGTTATAATTTAATTATTTTTTATTTATTTAAAAGACTCAAAATTGATGAAATATGTGAATGATGTTCTTAAGAAGGAAAAGGTGCAAAAAACTTAGTGAAAATATGAACATTAATCATTTAATAACTAATTTTAATAAAATGAATAAATATATAATATATATGTTTTAGAAAGAGAAATATATAATTAATTTTTTAGTTTGAGCAAATATGAAACTAATGAGTTTATAAAGGAGAAATATCTAAATGCCCCTGTTTAAAATAGTCAATTTGTAAAGTCAAACTTGGAATAACAAAGTCAAGCTTGTTCAAGCAAAATTATTTTTGGTTACATAATTCATCAAACCTGGTATATACCACGTCGTGCGTTGCGAGACTCGTACATATTGTTTTTTAACAGTGAAAATTGTATATTATGTTGTATTAGGCTCAGAATAAGGTGTTCATCGGTTCGGTTATCGGTTTGTTCGGTTTATTCGGTTTTCAAATTTTAATATGCATAACCGAAAACCGAACCGAACCGAATCGGGAAAATGCTTAACCGAACCGAATTCAATCGAATTCAACCGAATTCAATTTGGTTCGGTTTTGGTTAAAAACCGAAAAAACCCGAATTCAACCGAGGTTACCTGTTTGCATTCCGGACAACAACAAAAATAACTTCAAACAACACAACTTGTAGCACATAAACGTTCAAAACCAGAAAACGCCATAATTATACGCACAAAACCAAAGAAATAGTCAGACATAAATACCAAGTTCAAATTCTAAACAATAGTCCAAAAGAGAAACAGTCATAAAAGTCTTTGCCAATATCATCATAGTTATAGAAACATGGGTCTTTCCGCTAGTATTTCACCCGAGGCGATCGGTACGTTTCTCATCTCTGCAAGAAATATGAACACATAAGTGGACGATAAGACATAATGATAAATAAATAAATAAATAAATAAATAAATAATAAGTCAATAACCTTCTTCTAGTTTGTCAAGTTCTTTAATATTTTCTTCCACATTGCAAGGCACACCCCTTGGACGAATCCAATCTTGACAACAAATTAAAGCTTCAACGGTACGAGGAGTTAAGGAACTCCTAAATGAGTCAAGCACTCTACCTCTTGTGCTAAATGCTGATTCTGAAGCCACTGTTGAAATAGGAATAGCTAAAATATCACTACCAATAAGTGATAATATAGGAAATGTTGCACCTCTCTTCCTCCACCAACCTAAAACAGTGAAATCTGGGCTTTCAAACCAAGCATCATCTCCTTCAATATCCTCTTTCAAATACCTATCCAACTCAGACTTTAAATCTTCAGTAACACCTGATTCTGCCTTTTGTCTTTTTACCTCCGCCATGATTTTCTCTCTAAGTGCTTTTAGGGTATCATCAATATTTCCATACAAACTAAAACTTTTGCTTCCTGAAGTCTCTTCATTTATGGCCTTAGATGAAGACGAAGCTTTGTTTGCATAAATATCCGAGTGAATTCTTTTATAATCACTGAATATATCAAGCAACACATTTTCACATAATTGACAAATCTTGTCCCCAGTTTCATTTCCATACATACTATGAAGATTGACCTTTAGATACTCCAATTTTGTTCTTAGGTCAAAAAGAGAAGCAATAAACACCAATAAGTTGAATTTCTTGACATCACCCCAATACTTGTTAAATTTCATTGACATTGACATAGCCATATTCGTCAACTCGTCCTCGTCGGTTAATGCACATTGTTTCAAGACACTATTGATACAACTAATAGAGTTCAAATATGTGCTTGAGGTAATGTAATTTGTGACTGAATTAAATCACATAAAGGTAAACATATAAACATATATGAATAACTAATTGTAAATTAATAAATAATAAAGATGGTTAATAATACCTGAAACTCGAAGGGTGAGTTCATAAAATATCGAAGAAATCCTTCTAGTCTTTTTGCATTTGCCCAATCCACTAAATCTGGTACTCCACACCCCTCTTGAAGATCACGAGAAAATGTCAAATCCTCCTCAAAAAACCTTTCAAATGCTCTCTGATATTCACATGCAACATTCAACATCAAATAAGTAGAGTTCCAACGAGTAGACACATCCAAAGTTAAACACTTTTGGCAATCAACCTTTTCCAACAAAGCATACTCGAATTTTTTAATTCTCCATGATGATATTCTAACCCATCGAACAGCCGCCCTAATACGTTCAATAGAAGTTCCAATCTCCTTGAGGCCATCTTGCACTATTAAATTCATTATATGAGCCATACATCTCACGTGTGTCCATTTTCCTTTAAGAATACATTTATCACCCCATTTCACCATTTTCCTACTAAATACTCAACTGCAACATCATTGCTACTGGCATTATCAACTGTAATAGTCATTATATTTTGCAGTTCTCAATCAATCAAACAAGGCTCCATGGCACGTCCAATATCGTTTCCTCGATGACTAGAAATAGGACAAGAGTTTATAACTTTTTTTTGCAAATTCCAATTTTCATCAACATAATGTGCCATGTGACACATATAATTGATTCGTTGCACAGATGTCCATGTATCAGTTGTCAAACAAACTCTAGAAATTGACTTTTTCATTTGTGCTTTAAGCTTTGATTTTTCATCAAGATATAATTTATAGCAATCCCTTGCAATCGTGCTTCGAGATGGAATGATAAGTGCAGGTTGACAAATCCTCATCAATCTTTTAAACCCTTCATTTTTGACGAACGAAAAAGGTAACTCATCAATAATCAACATCTCAACTATTGCTCTCCTACCTCTTTTCTGCTCAAATTTAAAAGATTGTAAATTAACTTTACTTTCCCTAGTTTCTCCATCCTTCTCCATGCTAAATGCAAGATTTGATTGATTGCTAGAATTATTTGCGGGATTGCTCGTACATTTCAAGATATGACCTCGCATATTAGATGTGCCATTTTTTGAATCAGAAGCATAATTCCCTAAACAATATTTACATTGTGCCCTTTGCTTTCCATCTTCATCAATATATTTGGTGAAATGTTGCCACACAGATGATCTTGGTTTATAGCTCACCCTTTGTTTCTTTGTTTCACATGTTTTCAAGTTTAAATTACTAGCATTAGAATCACTCTCCATAGACATTTTCCTAAAAGTACATTTATTAAGCAAATAATTAAGACATTCATCTACTGTATAGTGTATATAACAACTCATATAATCATTCATCAATTTATTCATTATTCAAGGAACATTGGACAATGAAATTGACAGATACATCAACTTATTCATCAATTTTACCAACTAAATTAAGTAAATACAAAAAGGAAATGATATCAAAGTTGCAACTTTTTCTTATTCAAGAGCTAAGAGTATCCAACTTGCTAAACTTTGCTCAATCAGACATATAAATTAAAAATAACAAATCAAATTTCACCACTTACTGAATCTGAATGTTGATTACGATTGAACCTGTTGAGTGTTGATAATGGTGCGTTCGATGCGACCCGTGGAATGTTGATGGTGATGCCCGCTTAAAGCCTTGAACTAGAGTTTCACTTCACGCTTTCACAGCCTATTGCGCGATCGTATGAGGGTAAAGGGTTAAAAGTCGCTTGAGCCTGATGTATGCAAGTGTTCTTTAGGGTTTGAAAAAGTGGAAAGGCAAGGTATTTGAGATTTTGAATAGTCGATGTACTCAAGGCAAGCATATATTTGGGCCAACAGTAAAAAGGTTTGTTTTTAGGCTCAAGTAATTTCACTTTGGATAGTTTTTGGGTTGAGATAGTTGGGCTAAACTATACACCTATAAAAATTTATATAAATTATAACACATTAAATTCGGTTAGTTCGGTTAAACCGAACAAACCAAACAACCCGATTTCAACATTTTCCAGAACCGAAAACCGAACCGAAACCGAATTCCCAATTCGGTTTCGGTTGTGAACCGAACCGAAAACCGAAATCATAATTCGGTTCGGTTTTTAATGGTTACGAATACGGATCGGTGTTCAGTTTTTTTGCACACCCCTAGCTCAGAATAGGCAATCTGTAATGACTGCAACCTAGAAATGTTGCCACGCCAAGCAAAGGATACCTTCTTTTCTATCATCACAGCCTTGATGTAATATAAATCAACACAACAAGATTATGCAATATGTTAACACTTGAACAAAAAGAACAACGGTATGCAATAATGAGCTTCCCAATATAATCATGACAAACCACACCATTTCATGTATGACTTAGATGTGCATACGCCCAACATCATCTACCCGACTACGCCAGATCAACAACAGCACATCATCATCGACTTGCCATAAACAATCAAACACAATATCAACCATAGAATAAGATGACAACATCAATCGTATGAGCTACCTATCGTTACAGCTATCACATCCTGCCTAAGTATTCCTTTGTTGTCGATGTAGCCTATTTTTTGCGCCTAAAAACGTTTATATCGCAATTGCAGTCATGAGCGGCTCAGAAAAGGATGCCGATCGCGGATGCTAGCCATAAACAACAGCCACGCCAAGGCAACCGGCAACATAGTTGTCGTTTCATCAGAGTCACACCCATATGACGAATAAAGGCACAAATGAGCACAGACTCATACTCTTAAACACCCAAGGCTCGTCATCATCGACATAGTGGTATTCCTAAAACGAACATAATAACAATTTTCATAACAGCAAGACAAGGCAGAGGCAATCTAAGCAATTGTTATGACAAAGTAAACAACAAACGAACACAGGGTTATAGTCTCAGACGAGTGAAGGCTCGTCATCATCAATATCGTGGTATTTCCAACCTTAACATCATAATGATTTTCCTAACAACAAGCAAGCACAAGTACTATTTTGAAATGCATAGGTTCAATTCCAGAGAAGCCATGCCTTATTAGTAACAAACCAAAATGAGGTAAGTTTAAAACCTTTGATAAATATCAGCCTAACAGGAACAATAGTGAACAAAAATCAAAACAAATGAATCAGTTTGTCAATAATGGAGTTAACAACACACATCATGAACAGAGGGCAAAAATCATCAAAAACAATAACAACCTGATCTCCTTTTGAAAATCGGATCAACAACCGCAATAATCTGAAACAACACCAAAATAAACATAGACCCCCAAACTTAGTGTTACCTTTTACCATCATTGAAAACAGAAACAGACACATGAGAGGTTAACGTCAAATCTAGCACCACCATGGGAGAACATCACCGGCGACGTCTCCGGGCAACACATAATCCCCCTCTCCATCCGTAGACAGCCCCAGATTGGGGGCCGTGCCACCATTACATGATGTCGGCGGTAACAACGAATGACAAGAGCATGGGTTAAAATGAAAACCCTTCAAACCTTTGTGGTCAGACCACTAGAAAACCAAACAAGACTACTGATGCCATTCCTTTATTCATATATATATATATACATATATATATATATACATATATATACATATATATACACACACACATATATATACATATATATATACATATATACATATATATATATACACATATATACATATATATATATACACACATATACACACACACACATATATATACATATATATATAAACACATATATATATACATACACACACACACACACACACATATATATATACATATATATATATAGGAGGGTTCCAATGAAAACCACATTATAATTGAAAACAAAAAAAACACTTTATAGTCCATTGATTTTTTTGGTCTATGGTTAAGATTGTTTAGTGGCATGATTGTAATTAAATGGTGTTTAATGTATTTAATTAAAAGCTTGTAGGGGTATAATAGGCAAAATCCATTCAAATCTATGGAAATCCTCTTTTTAATTGACTAAATCCCTAAAATCACTCATTCTCTTTCATCTCTCTCGATTTACACCAATTTTTTTTATAATCTTTTCTATTTTATTCTACTAACTTTTTCTTTAATAAGTTTAAACATCAAATCATACTAACTATTTATAAATTGGATGAACCGAATATAAATGGAGTGCATTAACAGAGTTACATATACGTAACTTTGTTAAAAGATGGTAAATTTCAATATGTAACACTATGTTACGTATATGTAATAAACTGTTGTGTACGTAAAACATAATGCTATATATATGTAACTCAATCAAACTTAAATTTTATAATCAAATAGAATCTTAAATATTCTGACCATTTAAACCACGTTGATAAATATTGTTACATTTATGCAACTATTGTCGTTCATGTATAAGTAAGTCTAAAGCATATAACAAGAACAAAACATTTTACTGAACTCATAAATTTACACATATGTAGACATGGTTACGTTTAAATAAAAAAATTCAAGTATATTAGGTTTCAAATAATGAAATACAAGTGAAAGATATTAAATAAACAAACATTGTTACGTATATGTAATGTAATGTTACGTATATCTAACAATAGTGTCACGTATATGTAACTGTACTGTTACGTATATGTAACTATAGTGTTACGTATATGTAACAATGTTGTTTGTCTTATTCATTATGTTCTTCATATTCAAAACCAAAAGCTTTTATTACTACTAGACTCGTTATCATCTTCCATGCATTATCTTCTTTGACCCATCTTCGTCTCTGATGCACCATCTTCTTCAATCCATAATCAAATTTTGATCGATCATCTATATAACTTGATAAGTTAGCATTTAAAAAAAATAGAAAGGTGCATATATGTAACTTATTATAGTTTTGTGCTCTGAAGCACCGAAGCGCCCCAAACAGGGGAGTACCCGTTTCGGGTACTTTCCGGGGACGGAAACACGACCGAAACGGCTCCAAAGCGTTTTGAGTCCGTATTACTTTTGAGGGTTACAGATGGTGACGTTTCGGTGAGTTTCTGGCGGAGTTTCCATTAAAATTTAGGGTTTCCCTTTTAAAACCTTTAAATTACCTTAAACGGCCAATCAGCCACCTATCATACTTGCATTCTTCGAATGAATATTATGCGTTCATAATCATCAGCTCATTCAAATCGAAATTCTTCAACAGCCTCCTTCAACCATTCAATCAGAATTCTACAACAGGAATCCTTCAATCGGACTTTGGCAAAAACAGTGAGTTTTTGGCAACCATCGAAGAGACGAAGACCTGTTGATTTATTGAAGACCTGTTGATTGTTGATGAAGTTGAAGACTTGAAGCTTCTTTAAAAAGACAAAAATAGTGAGTTTTTTTACTTTTTACCTTTTTGGCTTTTTGCTTGTATACTCTTTATTGAAATGCTAAAGTCAAAAGCATATAAGCTTTCAACTGTAATATAAGCTTTTTGCTTTTGCAGTCTGCAATATAAGCTTTTTGTATCAATTTTGAAATAAATAATTATATGTTATTCCTAGTTAGTAGTCAACTAGGTATATTAACTTTAAACATCAATTGAAATATATAATTATATATTATATAACATCAATTGAGATTACTATTTTTGTTAGATTAAATATAAATATATATTATTTCAATTTTTGCATTAGTTAATAAACTTTAAAATATTATGATACTATTCATGAAACGTGATGAACTTGATTGTTTATTCATATGGTCTGGGCGTCATAAGTTGAACAAGATCGATTATGGCTTCTCAAGAAACACAAGGATCATCATCATTAATAGAAGAACCTCCATTGTGGGAGTATATGACTAAAATTGAAAAGCAAGGTAATGGAGGAACATGGAAATTCAAGTGCAACCTTTGCAGTGAAATCAGCCAAGGATCGTATTCTAGGGTTAGAACATATTTGTTTGGTCTAAAAGGTAATGATCATTGATTCATTGATTCGTACTTTATGTTGATTGTATCATACCATCATATTCTATGATTTATTGATTCGTATTTGTAACACCCGGATATTTTCTTTGAAGCCGACGAAAGAAGAAAAAGAAATAAAGTCTAAAGTCGGGGGATCAAACTTGCCAAAACGGGAGAAAAGCTGTAAATATGGGAGATTAAGAGGGGGAGGGCAGCCACATCCTCCCCACTCTTATAAGAAATCAGCAAGAAAAGAAAGAAGAGAGAAAGAAGAGAGAAAAGAGAGAAAAAGGTTGATTCGGGTGGATACGAGCACGAAAATCGTCGGGTATCGAGTCAACACGAAGCTCTTCTTCTTCTTGTAGTTTGTGTGAGTTCTAGGACCCCTATTTTACTCATTTTCAACTGATTTTGGGCTTGAACACATAGTAAACCCGTTTTTGAATGTGTGTGTTTGACCTATTTAGGTGTGATTGCGTGTGGTGCGTTTGGAGTATGTTCTTGGACTTGTGTGTGCTTGAATGGTGTCATAATATGCATTCCTAAGGTTTAGGATGGTTGATTTGGGCTTAGAATGGGTTTGGATAAGCTTGGAGGTCGAAAATGGCAGATTGGGTTCGGGAGGACTGCATTCTGCACCAGTTAGGGCTGGGCGATCGACTGGAGGCCATACGGCCGACTGGAGGACGATTGGGGTTCAGTCGCACGATTGAGGGTCAGTCGCACGACTGGTGGTCCAGTCGCATGGGGAGTCATGCGACTGAGAGCTCAGTCGCATAGGTGCTCAATCGCATGAGGTTCATTCGCATGAGGTCCATTCGCATAGTGTTCAGTCGCACGATTGAGAGTCCATTCGCATGATTGGTGTTCATTCGCATAGGTACTCATTCGCATAGGTTCAATCGCATGATGTTCAGTCGCATGAAGGCCGTGCGACTGAAGGGTGCCCATACGCCTAAATAGGGTTGTTGTACCCGAGGAGGAACATAGTTAAAGTACTAACTTTCGGGGGAAAGTGCAGATGTAAGTTGTGACATAGAAGTTCCCGTAGGTACACGTAAGATGACCATGGGGAGCTTAGAAGCAATGTAGGGCATGATAATGATGATGTTGCATGTTTATGCATGATGTATGTTATGTATGTAGGATGATGCCTGTATAGTAATGCTATAGTGTATATTGATGTTCCTTATTATGATGTATGTTTATCTTTCCCGTGACTTTATGTGTTATGTTAAAGAATGAAACTAAAGTAGTATGTAACGTAAAGTGAAAGATAATAAAAGAGGAACATGATAAATGAATGCATGCATTAATGAATGATGAAAGTAATGAAAGTCTTGTGAGCATTGGATATCGGGACACGCCAATTAAGGTGTTAGCCCAACGGTGTGCGGGTTCGCTACCCCGGAAGGATGCATATCGGGTTCTTTCTTTGTGATCGACCATTATTATAGAACCTTTACCGCTTACCCCTAGTACTGTGGCACCACGTTTAGTTGTCTCTTTATAGACTTCGGCCCAGTAGCTAAATAGTTTGGGGTGTAGCATATGGTATTGGTACGGAAGGTAACTGGTGCGCAAGAAAAGATGTAATGATGAATGAACGAATAGAGAAGATAATAATGATATTATCTACGTGTACGTATGATGTGTGATAGCATGAAATTAAAGAAAAGGTTTTAATGAAAGTAAAGTATGTTTTATTATAAAACTAGAACTCACTCAGCAACGCTGACTTTTTTATGTGTTTCCAGTTGGCAGGTAACGTTGCTGAGGATGGCACAGGACAGTTACTCAGCTCTTTTGGGATGGCATTCTTTTGTTTAACGCTTTTGTATTGTAATGCAAAGAAACGATACTTTGTAATGAGTGTTGTATTACTTTGCAAAAGCATTTATAGTAAAATGAAAAGTTATTTCACAGTTTCCGCTGCATGATTTTAGTAAAGATTATATACTGGTGTGTTTTAAGTGCGATGATGACCAGCTGTAAGCGTCCCGGGAACGGGGCCTTACAGTATTGTATATTTATAAATTTTAATTTGTATTCTATATAGGTCTTGGGATTAGTATTTGCAAGAAAGCAACAGCAGGTGACAAACTTGAGATGAAATGGTTAGAAGATGCGTATGAAGAGAAGAAAGCCGAGTCAAAAGCCAAAGAATTCGGGTTGCCATGTGAATCAGGTGTTGGATTTAAGAAAAGAAAAGGTATTTCAAACCCGATTGAAAGAGCTTTTGGTGTTGAAATTAGAGACCAACCGGATCAAGAAATAGCTAGGATGTTTTATACCGGAGGGTTACCTTTTAATCTTGCAAGAAATCCTTACTACGTAAGGGCGTTTAAGTTTACTGCTAACAACAAATTTGATGGTTATGCCCCTCCTGGTTACAATAAGCTTAGAACAACCTTACTACAAAAAGAAAAAAGATAATGTTCATAGGCTATTAGAACCACTTAGGTCTACATGTAAAGAAAAAGGTGTGATTATTGTGAGTGATGGTTGTAGTGATCCTACAAGAAAGACTCTAATCAATTTCATGGCTACCTCAGGTAATGATCCTTTGTTTCTGAAGGCAGTTAATTGTTTTGGGGAAGTTAAAGATCGATTTTTATTGCTGATTTGATATAAGAAGTCATTAGTGAAATTGGTCATCAAAAATTATGCAAATCATTACTGACAATGCAGCAAATTGTAAGGCGGCCGGAGAGATTATAGAGAGTCAGTTTCCTCACATCTATTGGACACCATGTGTTGTTCATACACTTAATCTTGCTCTGAAGAATATTTGTTCACCAAGGAATGTGGAAACAAATGAAACAATATATGAAGAGTCCAAATGGATAAAAGAAGTTCATGGAGATGCGCTTGTAATAAAAAATTTCATCATGAATCATAACATGAGACTCTCGATTTTTAGCAAGTTCACTCCTCTTAGACTGC
>CM044004.1:66255794-66270794 GCA_024085815.1 Flaveria linearis | reverse complement strand
TGGAAAAACAAAACTTGGAGTGATTTTAGTTTTCGTTGTATTTTAGTCCTAGTCCTAAAAGTAATTATGTAATTCTAGTGCAATACTATCATTGTGTACTTTTTTACAAGAACCTTGATAGTTGTTTCTATTGAAGGGGTATTCTTATTGTTATAAAAAATAGAAATCAAACTTATTTATTAAGTGGAGAAAGATAATTAATAAAAGTAATTGAGTGTTATATATATCTAAAATAAATTAGTAAACAAATGTGTCATTTCTTACAATTTATGCGCCCTCGGTTACTTATTGTCTTTATTCACCTAATAAATAATTATTTTTCCATTTCTCTTTCTTAATTCTTAAATCTCTTTACTATCATTATTTTTCCCGCTCCTCTTTATTCATTTAATAAATAAGTTTTTGTTATGCTTATATTTTCAAATTTCTAGATTTTTATTTCTAACTTTTGATATTTAATTTAATATTTTATGTATGTGTGACACCCTACAGTAAATTCCACATTAGCCGTGGACAAGAGAGATGTTGGGTTCATAAGTAATGTCTGACCCATAATATCACCAACGCGTTTTGGGAGTATTAGATGTGGATGAGAGGAGAAATTCACAGTTAAGTATGCTCAAGTGGTAGCAATCTAGGGATGGATGACCTCCCTATTAAGTTTTCACTTGGACAACCAAAAGCAAATTCGTTAGCTCCTCATGGTCAAAACGAACAATATTTGTGGTATGAGCGGCTAGATGTTACAAATGGTATCAGAACCACTCCTGTGTTGTTCGGGATGGTAGGGCAAACCATATCGAGGATGGTGAGTCATTGGGCTCATCGAGGACAATGTGTCCAAATGGGAGGGGTGATTGTGGCACCCTATGTAAATCCCACATCGACCGTGGACATGCGAGATGATGGGTTCATAAGTAATGTGTGGCCTCTGATATCACCAACGTGTTTTGGACGTATTGACTGTGGATGAGAGGAGAACTCCACAATTAAGCGTGCTCAAGTGGCAACAATCTAGGGATGGGTGAACTGACTGGGAAGTTTTCACTACAACAACCAAAAGCAAATCCGTGAGCTTTTCGTAGGTAAAGCGGACAATATTGGTTGTATGAGGGGTTTGATGCTATGTTATAGTATGCAACTCATGTAATACACAAGTTTCTAGCCTATATGTCCTACAAATGTATACTAACTTTAATAAACCCGTGTATTACACGGCTTGAATAAAAAAATATTAAATGTAATAAAAAATAATTAATTATAAAACGATGTTTAATATAAAATATGATTGAAACCTTTTTTATTATAAATAGAATAAAAATTTTCTTTCAAAACAAACGTTTAAAAATATACATATCATTTTAAAAACTTTCTTATTATAATTCCTGATTTTAATTATTTTTTGTTTATAAATCTTTCTTTTTTAAAAAAATATTTTGTATTTCTAAAAAGTTTGATGTTTTAGATAAAAGTGTATTTTATAAAAATTTGTTTCTTTGGAATTAACATTACTAAAAAAACTAAATAATATTATTAGTAATTAATATGCTTATTTAATAGGAGAAAAGCGGGAAAAGTTTGATAAAAAGAAATGTGATGTTGTCATGGGCGGAACTACCCTTCGGGGTACGGGGTCAAACAACCCCATTGAATTTTGAACTAGTATTGAACACTATAATACCAAAATTTGAGTTAACCTATAGTTTTTTTAGAAGTGAACCCACCCATTAGTATTATTAACTTTAAACAACACACATGAAAGGCGCATGGTTTACCGGTTTCAACCCCTTATATGCGCGTATTAACTTGCTCCAGATCTTTAGTTTGAGTCTTGAAAGGTGTATTTTCATACTTTTTTAACCCTAGGTTGCGAGTTTCACATAAGTATTCTTGATTCTAAACTTGACACAAAAAAGAATCATGGTTTATTTGTTTCTTCTTTGGCGTGGTCATCAATTTGCTTCAGGTCACAACTTCGAACCTTGATTGGGTTAGTTTTTTACAGCTTTTTTAAAGCTGGATCACTATTTTTATCCATATTTTTTAACCCTAACTCTCCCTTAATCGCCACTGTAGTATTCCAATTATTTTTTTCTATGGTACATTGACTACTGAAGAAGATAAAACGAATAATCTTTTGCTTGGTGGCTTCTATATCTAGTTAGGCAGAATAATCTTGATTGCAAGGTGGTTCACGTCTGATTTGAGTTCTTTTTCGATTTCTATAGTGATTAAGAGGGTCATATATACTTGATTTTCTTTGTAAGTTTATAACTTGATTTTTGATATTTGATTTGAAGATCTCGATTTAAAGGTCATGATTCATTGATTTGAAGTTCTCGATTTAAATAGATTTTTGTTTAGTGGAGGGTTTTCTAGTTCTAATATTATTCATCTAACAGGCTTTTAGTTTAGTGAATATGTTTTAGTTTAGTTAAAGATTTCTAGTTTGGTGGATGATTTTTATTTTTAACAAATAAGAACTCCTAGACAAGTTTTATTTGTGTTGACTTTTTTGATCTTCAAGTTTGTTGTATTAGGTTTTGGAATGGAAATTAACATTAAACATTTTGTGAACTAAACATGTGTTCAGTGATTTTAGTAGTTAATTGGAACTTTAGTGTAAAAAATCTGATCCGATCTGAAAATTGTATCTACAAGTTGATAGAAATCCTAACATCGAAAAAAGGTGACCCCTATAGAAAAAATTATTGTTCCGCTGCTAAATACTACCACGTGTCCTTCCTAGTTACCATTTTTATTCGAGTTCTTATTTGTTAAATAAAAGAGCACTAAAATTTGTGTAACATGGATATAGAGATATTAGAAAGATTTGTGTAACATGAATTTAATGTTTCTGTCGCTCAATTGTTGTTGAAAACCAGTCATTATAACTATAGAGATATTAGAACTAACCTAGCCATATTAACTTATTTCAACAACTACATGAGAAAGCCAACAATCACGACCATATAAGATAGTACGTATTAACATCTTTTCTCAAGCTACACAACCTATCAACGTTTAGCTTGAAACTAAATATTTTCCAAGTTAGGCCATGTCCATTAATGTATCATATTGAGGTGAACTAAATTAGTATTCAAGATTTGATGCCCTTTGTGTTCTCAGTTGACTTCACATCTTCACCTTCTTTAACATTAGGCGAACCAGACTTAGCGTTGGTGAGACCATTGTTAATAACACATGCTTTGTTCCTTAACATCCAGCACAGATAATTCCTGCATAATTTTCCATCATTTAAGTCTACTATTTTTTTTAAAAACAAACAGTGAAAACAAAACTCATATAGCAAATTTGTGATGCCGTTTCTTGTTTAACTTTGATTTATTTTTTAAATGTAACAACACTCAGATAGCAGAATCATATGGGACCATTTGATTCTTTGGTTAATGCGTGAATTATCTGCATATCTTTGTTTTAGTTTTGAAAGAAAGAAAAAATAATAATCAGTAATGAGAATGAGGAAATGGTGATCACGATCGATTACTTGCTCTAGTATTGTAAATAAATTATAACACAATGAAGAAACTAGCCTAAGATTATTTGACTTACTCATGATTTATAAAAACTTTACTAGTAACCCGAACACCTTAACTTGTTCTAGTAACTAAATGAGAAAACCAAGCATCATAGCTACATAAATTTTAATATTCAAGTTTCACGACTCTTACCCGCGTAAAAAATGAAAGGCAGGACTCTTAGCAAGTTCTACTGAAGGTTTCACATGGGCAAATTCTCTTACTTGCAGGGAACTGTATAGATCATCAATCAGGAAAGGTATACTGCAATCAAGAAGTCACATCGTTAGTTAATTTGGAAAAAGAATATTTAAAATATTAGTTAGTTATCGTCTAAGGATCTAATATTAACGTGTAAGAAACCCAGCATTACGATGAGGAATCGTTATCCAGTAAAAATGAATTGTTGGAGTCCCGCTTCTTTAGTTCCTCGATGGTACAATAGACCTGGTTGAAAGAAAACGGGTCGGGTTAACTATTTACAAAATGATATTTTTGGGAAACTATAAAGATAAACTTACATCCAGAGATACGTTTTGGGTGTAGTGCTCCAAGAAAAGGGAGCATATTCTAAAGAGTTGTTGGCCGCTCAGATTCTAGGAAGAAAAAAACATCAAGTGAGTCTTGTTGAAGTAATTAAAATAGTCTTTATTTATGTTATGTTAGTTGTGTTCACGTATGTATTGACGTGTATGCTGCATGGTATCATGCATGTAGTTGTATCACGTCATAGTAGTTATAAGAGTCATGTAGTCGTGGGTTTGTAGGCAGTTATGAAGTCATGGGTCTGCAGTCTTAATATGTACTTTGTATTCCAAAAGTTCAACGAACAAGTGAGTGTTTTCAAGTTACATACGAATCATAAAGAGAGAGTGTGAGGATAGAGAGATCTCTGTACCAACATCTGGTATCAGAGCTCTATGGCTACCGTAAATCAGCCAAACGTCTCGTCCATGCCGCTGCCAGTGTTCAAAGGTGAGGGGTATGAATTCTGGAGCATAAGGATGAAAACTATACTGTTGTCATATGATCTGTGGGATATTGTATCAACTGGGTACAACAGAAATGATGGAGATAGACACCGGTTTCGCGAGAATAGGAAAAATGATGCTAAAGCTTTGTCACTAATTCAGCAGGCGGTTCATGATGAAGTTTTCTCCAGAATTGCAGCAGCAACATCGTCACGAGAAGCCTGGACTCTCTTAGAAACAGAATTTCAAGGTGATTCGAAGGTGAAAGCAGTGAAACTACAGGGATTGAGACTAGAGTTTGAAACACTTCAACTGAAGGATGGCGAGGCCATTGGAGACTTCCTAGCATAGGTAATGAAGATTGTCAACCAGAAGCGATCTTATGGTGAGTTGATCTCGGATCAAACGTGTGACAACCCGAAAAAAAAATTTCGTTAACATATATATATATATATAAATATATTTATATATGTCTATATATATTTGATATTATAATAATAATAATAATAATAATAATAATAATAATGTTGTTATTAATAAAAAAAATATAATTTATAAAAGTTTATTTGACTTTTAAATATTTAAAACTCAAAATTGAGAAGTAAAAGGGGTGATTTTGTAATTCATAAAACTTGTTTTAAAAGCTTTGAACATAAAATAATAAGTATAGTAAAGTTAGAGGGACCAGTTTTGAAATTTTTTTTAAAGACCCCGGCCACTGTTCCCTCCCGTCGACCCTGTGCTCCGGCCACCTCTCCGGCGGCCTCCGGCGACTCCCAAACGCCATATTTAGCCGGTTTTGACTCAATCAAACCATCCCGACACCATATAGTGCATGAATCGAACTCGGGGACCACTGCAATTTGAATATTAAAGTCGGTTTAATGTGTTTCCCACTCTAGACCGAAAGTCGGCCGACCCACTCACCAAAAATCGCACTGAACATTAATAATTATCAAATTGATGGCGCACTAATGATCTTTTAACCCTTTAAAATCATCCATCGAGTCTCATTTGATCTGAAACACACTAAATTACACATTCAATCGAAATCTTCTGTCGCGAACAAGCAACTAATCAAACAGTACATTTAGAGCTTCAAAACAGGTAATTAAAACTACCTACATGCTCGATTTCATGTGGGGATTGAAAGCCCTATGCTTGATTCCATAAACAATTACGAATCGAGGTTCAATTTGATCGAAACAGAACTAGGGTTCTTGGTGAATTGGGATTATTGGAATATGTGTTTAAAAGAAATAAAAACCGTGAACCATTGTGGCTGTATGCCTTTGGTCACTGGTTTGTGTGTTGCATTATGGGATGGAGGTCACGGGTTCGAACCTGGCCCCCAACATATATTTTTGAGCCCTTTTTGGCCTTTTAAAAATATAGAAAAATTATTAAAAATTATAAAAATAATTTTTATAAACTTTGTTTATTTTAGAAGTTATATAATTATTTTCTGGAAAATTATTTCTTTAAAAACTTTATTTATTTACAAAAATTGTTACAAATGTTATAAATTGTTATTTTTATAAAAATGAATTTTAAATAATAATTTAAATTATCAAATTATTAATGGACATTATATTATTAATTATGGATTAATTATGATATGATAAATACAAATTAGATTTTATAAATTAAATTATAAAATCTTATTAAATTAAATATCAATTTACATATGTAAGTAATGTCTAAAATTTATTTAAGACATAATGATATATATTGAAATCATTATTAATTTGATCAAATATCATGAAATACAAATCTTTAATTATTGAAGAATTAACAAAGATAATTAAATGATTAGTTATATGTTTATAACAAATCTCCAAAAACCAAACCTTAGATCAATTAAACGCCAGGTTCAAGATCTAACTTATTTTGGTTTTGGATTTGTATCTGTTTGCTTATGTGAATTATAATTCCTTAGCAGGAATTTACTAGCTTGTCAACAACACACAAGGACTGAGGTGAGTTCGTAATTGTCCCCTTTTTAATCATTTAAATATTTTGGGGCTGGAATACATGTTGTGATTGAAATTTCAGATTATTTTGTGAGTTCGTAACTGTTCCCCTTTTTGATCATTTAAATATTTTGGGGCTGGAATACATGTTGTGATTGAAATTTTAGATTATTTTGTGAGTTCGTAACTGTTCCCCTTTTTGATCATTTAAATATTTTGGGGCTGGAATACATGTTGTGATTGAAATTTCTAATTATTTTGTGAGTTCGTAACTGTTCCCCTTTTGATCATTTAAATATTTTGGGGCTGGAATACATGTTGTGATTGAAATTTCAGATTATTTTGTGAGTTCGTAACTGTTCCCCTTTTTGATCATTTAAATATTTTGGGGCTGGAATACATGTTGTGATTGAAATTTCAGATTATTTTGTGAGTTCGTAACTGTTCCCCTTTTTGATCATTTAAATATTTTGGGGCTGGAATACATGTTGTGATTGAAATTTTAGATTATTTTGTGAGTTCGTAACTGTTCCCCTTTTTGATCATTTAAATATTTTGGGGCTGGAATACATGTTGTGATTGAAATTTCAGATTATTTTGTGAGTTCGTAACTGTTCCCCTTTTTGATCATTTAAATATTTTGGGGTTGGAATACATGTTGTGATTGAAATTTCAGATTATTTTGTGAGTTCGTAACTGTTCCCTTTTTTGATCATTTAAATATTTTGGGGCTGGAATACATGTTCTGATTGAAATTTCAGATTATTTTGTGAGTTCGTAACTGTTCCCCTTTTTGATCATTTAAATATTTTGGGGCTGGAATACATGTTGTGATTGAAATTTCAGATTATTTTGTGAGTTCGTAACTGTTCCCCTTTTTGATCATTTAAATATTTTAGGGCTGGAATACATGTTGTGATTGAAATCTCAGATTATTTTGTGAGTTCGTAACTGTTCCCCTTTTTGATCATTTAAATATTTTGGGGCTGGAATACATGTTGTGATTGAAATTTCAGATTATTTTGTGAGTTCGTAATTGCTCCCCTTTTTAATCATTTAAATATTTTGGGGCTGGAATACATGTTGTGATTGAAATTTTAGATTATTTTGTGAGTTCGTAATTGCTCTCCTTTTTAATCATTTAAATATTTTGAGGCTGGAATACATGTTGTGATTGAAATTTCAGATTATTTTGTGAGTTCGTAACTGTTCCCCTTTTTAATCATTTAAATATTTTGGGGCTGGAATACATGTTGTGATTGAAATTTCAGATTATTTTGTGAGTTCTCGTGTTTTCCTTATTACTTTGGTTTTGGGATGAAGCATGCTCTTTTAAACTGGAACTTTTATTTGTGATATTACTTACTATTCTTGGGATGAAACATGCCCTTTTGTTTTATGAATTGTGATGATGCTTTACTTGATGCTTGTATGTAGGATAGTGAGTTCACCTTAATAAAAAGGGTTCCGACAGGCTATTCATATACAAATAAACTATGATACATGGGTAAATCCTATGTGAAGGATTTGTTGGACTTGTACGTAGTAAGTATGTGGGATAGCGGGTTCACCTTATAAAAGGGTTCCATATCTTCACAAAATAAACCTTTCTTTGAATGATAATTGATGATTTATCATTATGTTTTACTTATGAACTCACCAACCCTGTGTTGACACTTGATTTTACATGTATTCTCAGGTATCTAGTAGGAGCTTATGGACATGCACGTAGGATCATATAAGAGCTCCAGATACATATTGGTTATTGATAAGACATGATTAGACGTATTGTTAAGAAATAATATATATATTTATTTCCGTTGCGTATAATATCTAATGCTCTGAATAATAATGGATTGATTATCTAAAACTTATCATATAGATAACTGCATCTCATGTGAACTACTGTGTTCGATCCTGTTTGCTCACCCCTCCGTGATAGATTCCAGACCCAGAATTTGAGGGTGTGACAAAACGATTGTTGAAAAGGTTCTGCGAAGTCTACCAGTCAAATGGGATCATGTTGTAACCGCTATCGAGGAGTCCAAAGACCTCACTCAGTTGTCCTTCGATCAACTAATGGGATCTCTGCAAGCGCATGAAACTGGGGTAAACCGGGGGGCAGAAGTAATAAATGAAGAACAAGCACTTCAAGCTACGACTCGAGATGAAGACAGGTCTCAAACATCTCGAGGTCGAGGAAGAGGTGCAACGCGTGGTAGAGGTCGTGGTCGAGGAAGAAGCTTTGGAAGAGGACGATTGCAGTGTTATAACTGCAATAGGTTTGGACATGTCAGGGCAGATTGTTGGAATGAACCACAGGCTCAAGCAGCAATGGAAACCGAAGACGACGATGAAGAATATCGATTGTTTATGGCAATTGGAAGTGGTGAAAGTGGAAAGAACATATGGTTCTTAGACAGTGGGTGTTCAAATCACATGACTAGTCAGAAAGGACTCTTCAAAGATCTTGACTCCACTAAGAAGGTCCAAGTGAATATGGGTAACGGTAAAGATATAACAATTAAAGGGAAAGGAAAGATCAGGTTGGAGGCAGTTGCAGGTAAGTCCCGTATCCTAGAAGATGTTCAATATGTGCCTGAGTTAGATTATAACTTACTAAGTGTGGGGCAGTTAATGACTAAAGGGTATGCACTATTGTTTGATAATGATGCATGTACTATTACTCATAAACGTACACGAGAAGTTGCCTGTATTATAAAGATGACAGGGAATAATATATTTGCATTAGATGTGTCAAATCAGCAGTTGAACCTGATAAGTCTAGCTGCCACAAGCAAAGATGATTCATACTTGTGGCATCTTAGATTTGGGCACTTGCATGAGAAAGGTTTACGAATGTTGCATGAAAAGAATATGGTTCACGGGCTATCACCAATTCAGGCGTGGCCAATCTGTGAAGGGTGCATGATGGGCAAGCAAACTAGAAAGTCATTTACTTTATCTGAATGGAGAGCAACTAATGTGTTGCAATTGGTACATGTTGATTTGTGTGGACCTATGTCCATAAAATCATTGGGTGGAAGTTTGTATTTTTTGTTGCTTATTGATGACTTTAGTCGAATGTCTTGGATTTACTGTATTGCCTCTAAATCAGAAGCATTTAGTAAATTCAAATTGTTTAAGACTAAAGTTAAGAATGAAACAGGTGAAAAGATTAAAGCCTTAAGAACAGACAGAGGAGGTGAGTTCTTATCAAATGTATTTAATTCATTTTGTGCTGAGCATGGAATTCATAGAGCCTTAACCGCACCCTACACTCCTGAACAAAACGGAGTCGCTGAGTGCAAGAATAGAACAATTGTTGAGATGATACGGAGTATGCTGGAAGGAAAGAATCTAAGTAAAGTATTCTGGGGAGAAGCTGCTGCTACAGCCGTGTATGTGCTAAATCGATCTCCAACAAAAGCCCTGGAATATCAAACTCCCTATGAAGTTTGGTATGGGAGAAAGCCATTCGTAAGACATCTGAAGGTGTTTGGGAGTGTTGGGTATGGCATGAACCCAAAGCAACTGAGAAAGAAGCTTGACTCTAAGTCTAATAGATGTGTGTTTGTGGGATACTGTGCTAATTCAAAAGCATATCGGTTATTTGATCTTGAAAAGAAGAAAATTGTAATTAGCAGGGATGTAACCTTTGATGAGATGTCAAAGTGGAAAAGTTGTGGTAAAAAAGGTGATGGTATACCACTAGATATTGTCTATGCTACAAGATATGATGGTGACAATTCAACAAGTAATGGTACAAGTAATAGCGGAGCTACAAGTAGTGAAAGGACTAGTAGCAGCCAAGGTGATCAAGTCTCCTCAAATAACCCAGTGGGTAATGAGCATGGTGAATCTAGTGGGTCCTCTGGTGGGTCCTTTGGTGGATCCTCTTCTTACACAGAGATCTCTCCCATACGAATGAGAACACTAGATGACTTATATGAGAATACTGAAGAAGTGGACCCGGTTGATTACACATGCCAATTTGCTTTATCATTGGTAGAACCGACCACTTTTAAAGATGCATCCACAAGTGAAGCCTGGATCAAAGCTATGAAAGACGAGATAGCATCACTTGAAAAGTATGGAACTTGGTCTCTTACGGATCTCCCTGCTGACAAACAACCCATTGGTCTAAAGTGGGTGTTTAAGTTGAAAACTGATGCAGCCGGTAATATCACACGTCATAAAGCTCGATTAGTTGCCAAAGGATATGTCCAAGAATATGGCATTGATTTCGAAGAAGCTTTCTCTCCGGTGGCTCGATTTGAGACTATTCGTCTCATCTTATCGTTGGCAGCACAAAAAGGATGGCTTGTACATCAACTTGATGTAAAAACAGCCTTTTTGAATGGATTTATTCAGGAGGAAGTGTACGTATCACAGCCACCCGGATTCGAGATTAAAGGAAGTGAAAATAAAGTATATCGACTTCATAAGGCACTCTATGGTTTGAAACAGGCTCCAAGAGCCTGGTACAGTAGGATCGATAATTTTTTGATACGCAATGGATATGAAAGAAGTTTAAATGAGCCTACTATGTACATGAAGAAGAATGAAGATCAAAAGTTCATGGTCATATGTTTGTATGTAGATGACATCATCTACACGAGTTCATTACTAGAATTCAAGGAGCGGATGATTAAAGAATTCGAAATGTCCGACATCGGTATGCTACACTATTATCTCAGGTTAGAAGTTGACCAATGAGAAGATGGAATTTTTCTTTCTCAACAAAAGTATGCCAAGGATTTGTTGAAGAAGTTAGGAATGCTAAACTGTAAAGTAGCTAGCACGCCAATGAATGTTGGGGATCATTTTCAAGCTATTGATGGAAGTAGTGCTGCAGATGGTTATAAATACCGAAGTCTTATCGGTGGGTTGATTTACTTAACACATACTCGTCCTGATATAATGTTTTCTGATGGATATAATGCACACACGAGTCACGTGTACAAAATGTGTGTGTGAAGAATCACCTTTTCTTTTGTCTCACCACACCATAGTTCTAACTTGTCTAACCCAACTTTAACATATTTTGCGTTTCTGGAAGCACAATGCTTATCATGGGGCTGAAGAAGGCTGCAATGTGACAGTGATCGATAGAAAAAAAAATTAACAGTAAAATCATTAGATATCATGAGGAAAACAAACACAAGTGGAGTAAACTTGCCTATTAAAGAGTTGTACATTGATATATGAAAAACTCTGAGTAATTATCTTCTGAGCCATAATGGAGGGCACCTGAAAAGAAATTTTCACAAGTATTCTACCATCTATACATACATATATAAACATATATACGTATGTGTGTATATGTATATATAGGGAATGGTTAAAATGCAAAGTAAAAGAAATTGAGAAAACTTTTAAACTAAATCTAAGCCCTTGGTTGATTAAGATCCGTGGTTATAGTTTTTTTGAATAAAAAATTACACATTTGTACTTAGGTGGTGTTGGCCTTTTCGGATCAATTTAGGCTCTTGAATTGATGATCGAATATGATCTATTTGTCTATGTTGAGAGAAAGATGATAATGAACAATACGTATGAATGAATTGTGAATGTTGATTGTTATGATTACAGACTTTTGATATGGATATATATATATATATATATATATATATATATATATATATATATATATAGACACACACACACCTATGGTTAGTTAACAACTTTAGGTTTTGACATACTAAGCCCTTATACCTACACACTTACTAGACTTTATGGGGTTGTTTGGTAGCATCTGAATTAGCCTCTTAATGGTTTAGATGTCTGAATGATTCAGCACTTAATGGTTCAGACTGTTTGTTTCGTGAGCAAATGTTTGAATGGTTCAGAAATTTACCTCTGAATGGTTAAACATTATACTAATGCTGAATGGTTAAGAGGTCTAATGATGAATGGTTAAGAGGTCTAATGATGAATGGTTAAGACCTTTTATCTGAATTGGTCAGACATTTGTCTTTGAATAGTTAAGCGATATACTAGCTCTTAATGCTTCAGCACTCAATGACTCAGACCTCTTATTGGTTCAACACTTAATCATTCGAAAATTATCAAACAACCCTTAAGTTAATTTCTACTTATTACATAAAAGACCAACTAATATAACTATACTTAGACAAACATATGGATATTTTCAACAGGTGGGGCCCTTCCAACACCATCTAGAACTATGGATCTTAATCAAATAAGGACTTAGATTTAGTATAAAACTTTTCAGAATTTTTCTTGGTTTGCATTTGAACATATGTATGTATGTTTAACATCTAAGAGGCAACAGATAGAAATACTTACACAATTGATCGCCAATGTATAGAGGTGAATGTCTAGGCACTTTGTAACGTCATGCCAGTGGTTGGATCGTAGCCCCCCCTCAGATGCTCGTGTTGGCTGAATTTTAACACATTAAAATTATGAATTAATGCTAACACTTGATTTCAACCCATTTACTACTTAATAGGTAAAACAAGTAGAATGGTTCAAAACCCAACCAAAGGGTATCTTCAATGCATATCTAAATTACTTTATTCAAAAAATTATGTTATTATGGTAACAATATAGTCTTTTGATGTAGGTAAACCTGAATACATGAGTTGAGGATTGACCCAAGCTCCGTTTTCAAGTTGTCACGGATGATACGATATATTTTCTCCACATGTGTTGTTAACTGATGCTTGAAAATTAGCAAGGCAGGGTATTTGGCTTCAACCTTGCGTACCACCTCAGCTGCAGCACACGAGGATGAACGAAATCGCTGCACAAAGTAGCAAATCATGTCATTGAGATATAATTATTGTAACTGTGTTTAGCACACTAATTGTTCAAAGAATGTGAATCAAGATTATTTTTGACCCACTAAAACACAAATTACATACATGAATAATTGCATAATAAAAAGCCATTTGACCCGTTCAAATTGACCCAACACAATCAATATTATTTCTCACATTCACCTGCTTAATCTTGTTGTCGTCTTGCTCCTTGCTTTTTTTTTTTTTTTGATGATCTTGCTATGTTTCTTGCTTAATCTTGTTGTTCTCACTTGTTCAGCTTAATGATCTTGCTATGTTTCTTGATGATCTTGCTTTTTTTCCTACATTCACCCACAATCAAAAATTTTTCTTGTTGATCTTGCTTGTTCTTGGTTTTTCTGTCTTTCTTTCTTCCTATGTTTTTGTTTAGACGCGCTATCTTCTTGCTAATTAAATAGGTTAAACTAACTATTTAACCCATTTAATTAGCACATTACATACAAACATTTTAATACCCACTATAAATCCTCATCACCGCTCTTCTTTTTGTCTTGCTTATTGCTTTTTTCTATTCGAACCGCATGGATCCAGCGCTTGCTACCAATGTTATCATGTGTTTATTTGGTCACTGTTTCAGCCCCAAAACTAAGCCTGAAACACCTGGTTGCTTGTTTTTTTTCTTTTCGAGTAAACTTCACTTTTGCTCCCTTTTATTGGTTTAAATAATGATTTTCATCAAAATGTTTAAAAATCTTGATTCAACTCCCTATGGTTTCTAACTTGTTTCAATAAACTCCAACCCACTAACTCCTTTAATTTTTTTTGTTAACTACAAAGGGTATTTTAGTCTTTCTGCATATAAAGGCTAATTATGTAATTTACTTAAATTCGGGAAATAATTTGTAATTTATTTAATGATAATGTTACCCACTACAAGAAAACTTATTATTAGTGGCGCCACTTTTAGTGGCGACACATGCTTTTAGCGGCGACGACTTCTCAACAAAATTGTGGTCGTCGATCAACTGCAGATCTGATGGCTAAAATTAAACCGTACAAAAAGCATTAGCGGCGACGCCTTTAGCGGCGACGCGTCGCCGCTAATGCCCTTTTCACCTAATAAGATCGCGGCAATAGGGCGCCATTTCATTTTCTCCCTCCACACGATTTTCACCTCCCAACCCGCTGCACCTTCGTCGCCGACCCCCCACCACTCGCCGGCCGACCACCCCGACCTCTCCGGCGTCGGCATTTGCTCCCGTCGGCCCCCTCTCCATCGACCGACAATTTGCACCTTGGACTCCACGATTTTCACCTCCAAACGCCTGCACCTTCGTCGCCGACCCGCCACCACTCGCCGGCCGACCACCCCGACCTCGCCGGCGTCGACATTTCCTCCCGTCGGCCTGCTCTCCGTCAGCCTGCTCTTCGATCTCATCCCCGTCGATCTGCTCTCGGTCGATCTGCTCTCGGTCGACCACCCATCGATCTGCTACTATCCATTGCTGACCACCCTTCACCGGCCCCCTTCAGCTGCTGCCTCGCGATCGTCGCCGCTGTTGCTACTTCTGTCGCCGCTAGATCTGTTTTTGAAGGTAATTTTTTGTTTTTATTTTCTTATATTTTGGTTCGTGTGTAACATTAACTTTTATTTGTCTCAATTTTGGCTGGATTTCATGTGAAATTTAGGATAGTGAATTGAATGTAGTTTGATTTTATATGAAATTTAGTTGTAGTTTGATTTGTT
>CM044004.1:66158294-66250794 GCA_024085815.1 Flaveria linearis | reverse complement strand
AACTTACTTGATGCTCTAATGCCTCCTCTAGTGTCTCCACGATCCACGCCATCGTTGGCCGCTCAGTATGGTTTTCTTTCAAGCATTCAAATGCAACCATAGAGAAAACTTTCAATGAATCTACCTTTATTTCATTTTTTTATACTAGGTAGGATTATTTCATGTAATCGATTTTGTTCATAGGACCTTCGGGCTAGTGAATCAAGAAACCGACATTCATCTTGATATGTAGGAATAAGTGCAAGCCTTCCACATAATAATTCAAATAGAACTACCCCAAATGAATACACATCGGATTCCTTGGTTAGAATGCCAGTTCTCCTATATTGGGGGTCAATGTAGCCATAGGTGCCACAAGCATTAGTCACAAGAAATGTGAACTCAACATTTGAAGGGCCTATTTTCGACAATCCAAAATCAGAAATCTTTGCTTCCCAATTTTCATCTAGGAGGATGTTTGAGCTTTTTATGTCACGATGCAATACCCTATGTTGGGGTCCAACATCATTAGGAAGGTAATTAAAACCACGAGCTGCGCCAAGGCTAATTTTGAGACGTTGTATCCACGATAGCTTATCATCAGCAAGATATGTGTCGAGGCTTCTATGTTTCGCATGCTCATAAACAAGAATATTTTCTCCACCCTCTTTACAAAAGCCAAGACGAGAGATGATGTTTTTGTGTTTATAACACGAAAGCATTTGAATTTCCATCAAGAACTCACGGTCCCCTTGTCCCATTTTACGATCTAATCTCTTCACGGCAACAATATTTTGCTTCCCATATTTAGTGAGTTTACCTGTATAGACCTTCCCAAATCCACCTCTTGCAATAAAATTTTCATCACTAAAGTTACCGGTTGCCATCTTTATGTCTTCTAGTGGAATTTTTAGATGTTCTACTTTTTCCATGGTAAAATAGAAATCCAACTAGAAGCAAACTCTAAGAAGTCGTTTCAAACTCCATAACCAGTATAATAGTACCTAATTAGAATTCATTGCAACCATTAATTAAGATTGAAATTCAAACATATGGATTAACTGAAATGACGGATTTATATAAAAAAATTACGTATATTTTTTATATCTTGAATGAGTTACAATGAGTTATATGCAAGAGAATGAAATCTAACCAACTTTGAACTCCAACACAGAATGATGATAACTTGATAAACTCACCTAACCTTTAAACTCTATCACCCATTATGATAAACTCAACCCATTGCATATACGTAAAACAACTCTATAATTTAATATTTTATTAGTTCGGAACCACAAATTAGGCAGATCCATCTAAAATGCAACTTACGATCTAAATAAACGTATATTAATGATATAGATATAGATTCAGAGTTACACAAACACATAAATACAATTTTCAAATTTGGCTTTATTAAATGATTTCTTCTTTTTCTTAAATGTTAAAACAATCCCTTCATCTCATAAATTCTGGCAAAACACAAAACACAATATTTTAATTGATGAATTTTCAATCGAGTTTCTTGAGTATAGTGCTTGATTGGAATAAATTCGGTTGTAAATTCACAACTATCACACAGGTCACTAAATTTTTATCATATGAACAAAAGTCTGAAACAAAATCTAATCTTTAAATATGTGTTAGCAATCCTGAGTGCAACGGATCACACACAAACCACAACACGATTTTTTTTTTAATTTTGTTCTTTGGGTTTTGTTTCTCTAGATGGGTTACTGACGGATTACCAATAAACCTGTTGAATATTTTAGTGTAATTAGAGATTGCATGTGTCATTCAAATAAGAGATTGTATGTGTCACTCAAACCTGTTTGAATATTTTAGTGTAATTAGAGATTGCATCGGGCCTAACAGGGGATCCAAGGGGGCGGCGCCCCCTTGGCAAGGGTTCGGGAGCAGCGCCCCCGAGAGAAGCGGGGTCCAAGGGGCGGCAGCCCCTAGCGGGGTCCAAGGGGCAGAGCCCCTGGCTGGGGTCGAGCTGCATTAGAAATTTAATTTCGGGCCAAATATGTATTCGTGGAACTTGAGGGACTAAAGGTTTAATTTACCTCAAGAAGCAGTTTCTTGAAAACTAAAAATACGCTCCTGCGTATTCGGTTTTCTTCATCCCCTAAAGAGAAATTCGATTTCTTTTATCTTCTGAAGATTACTCAATCAAAATTCATACGAAAATCTTGAATCAATCTGATTTTATCCAATCAAACGTTGGCAGACACTACAATTGTTTGATCTGAAAGTGATTGTTTGATCTGAAAGTGATCACACGACTTCAGATTTATCCAGTAAAATTCGAGAATTTCCCAACAAAACCTTCAACAAATTGTTTTTATTTTTAAATTTATAGTTCTTTTTTCTGTCTTTATTTTACCACTAAAGTTTTATGTTAGAAAATTTCTTTCGTAGATGAAAAACTAACTGCTAGTTAGGTTGAATAATAATGGCATATAATATAAACCACAAATAACTTCTTATATGAAGATTTAAGTTCATAACAACAATGTATTGAAAATGTCGATGAAAATTAGGTGTTTACAAGTAAGGTGAATAATGACATACAATACTAACCACTGCACAAATAATCTTTTTATAACATCAAGATTTAAGTTTATAACAACAGTATGTTGAGAAGGATTCAAACCTCAAATCTTGTTTTTCATAGAAACTTGGAGTGGTTTGGAACTCTTGAATGTTGATTTGTCTTCAATTAACTAGAGGTACCCTTGACTCTTGTATATGAATTAAGGGCTGAGCTCCAGAAGGTATAGATATTGAATTATTAAATATTCAGTAGTGGCACATGCTTGAGCCCGTAATTGTCGTTTGGTCTTTTTAATTAGTGATTGACTTTAAAAGAGTGAGAGTTAGAGTTGACACCACATGCATGAGCAAAACTCTCTTCGATCTTCTCATCAATAAATGAACCCCATATAACTTTTATCACTTTGTGTAACGTGACACTTGGTAGTGGTGTTGAATATTCTAATCGGATTCGAAAAATTCGAGATACGATTCGAGTCGAAAATCATTTATTCGATGTTCGATTTGATTTTTTAAATTCAATTCAATACGACTCAGACATCTAGTTACCGAATTCGATTTAAATTGCGAATTTCTGACTTTGATTCGATTCAATTTGAAATTCGATGTATCAATACACACGCTTATGCTTTATATTAATTTCGAATTATATACATGACAAATTAAGAATTAAAAATTCAAATAATATTTAATCTAAAATTTTAATGACTAGTTAGTACATTTAGACTTATTTGAAATTTGAAATATTTTGTATGTTTTGTTTCTTTTTTATTATATTCATTTTAAATAGGATCTTTCGAATGATTTTTAAAAATATTATTTGATAAGTTATTAACTAAAAACGATTTGGATAAGTTCGACTCAATTCAAATCTGCAAAAAAAAAAATTACAATACGAATCAATGTTTGAAAATTTTCGAATTTTATTTGATTCGAATTTGACTTATCTCCGAATTCAAATCCGGTTAGAGAAGTTTCTAAATTCAAGTTATTCGATTCAATTAACTCGAATTAAATTCGATTTGCTTTAACGAGCACCCCTAAACACTTGGTTTTGTTCTACTCCTCACACACTTGTAGAATCCTCTCCCATTAAAATAACTAGAGTTGATTCCCCGACGCGCGTTGCGCGTCTTAAATCGATCGTCGAATAAACCAAGTGTCAGTTGACGGTGACTGACGCCATTTATATTGCATCTCAAACGAACATACGTTCATCATGACTGACAAAATGCACAACGCGTATACAGACCCAACAACAATTTAGAAGTATCAAAGAGCAACCAACAAAGCAGAAAAACCAAAACAAACTTCGTAAATGATATTGTTTCACAAAGGGAATCGCCGCCAACACCAGATCTATGATAAAAATGGCTCTCAGATGTGACCTGCACATCATCATTGAGCAACATGGAACCATTAAACGACTGCTGACATATGCAAGCTCAACAACAATTCAGAGGTATCAAAGAGAAACCAAGAAAACCAGAAAACCCAAAGCAAACTTCGTAAATGATATTGTTTCACAAAGGATGAGAGTTGATGACAGGAGGCAATATGATCAGAATATTGTCTTTCAAAACTAATGGCCGATGTCGACTAAAGTATGTCGACACATAGCAACAGTCCATACTCCACGTCAAAGGTCGGACTCGTTTTTGCATGTCATAGACAACAATATTCAACAATAATAGAGCACAAATTCTGTAAGGCTCGGAAGCAGTTGTTTGTTGCGGCTGCAAACATCAGGTTCACCTCGCCGTAACAACAAACATAACCTTCTTTTAATCATCATCGCCTCAAAACCATCCAACATTAACCTCTAGACATTTAATGAACAACCGACAACATACATACGGTCTCAGATGAGGTTACGCTCATCGTCATCGACTACTACACCATCAAGAGTCAATTACAGTGATACCAACGGCTGACAGACCTCAAGAAGAGGCCTTCACGCTACCTGGGCTAAGGAACCGTAGAGCCCCCTCTTCAACACGATCCCACGGCTGAAACCCTAACAACAATAACCTCTAACACCACCGCCAAAACATGGTTTGCGCAGATGGAATCGACCCAGCGGGTCAGGAACAACCACTAACAGAACAACCACTAACAGAACCACAACCCTAAAGGGTATAAAAGGCACTGACAGAACGACGACCATCGCCACCATGAATAATATCAGGCCGCCGCTGGCCGCGAAACGCCCACCAGACTTGCAGAACCAGGTGGATGTAAACCGACTAAGCCCGGAGGGGCAGCAATCGAGCAAATTGGCGGTCATGCAACCGACCACATCGGCGGCGCTGCAACCGAACACATCGGTGGCGCTGCAACCCAGCAGAGCGGCGTCATCGGCATCGTCGACCGTCGACCACGAACCAGCAACACCTCAACGACGATGATCAGCTACATCACCAAACACGTGTGGCGCAGCCAAGGTCGGCGACCACGATGACCGACAACAATACCGAACCCGCAGGCACCGCCATCAGTGAAGGCGAAGTTAGGGCGACAAGCCGGCGTTAGCTGCCGGCGACGACAACCGCAGTGCCAAGAGCACGGCAGCTGCAGGCCACCACATCGGCGCCAACGCCATAGCAAGCGCGAACATAGGCCCAGTGGATTGACGGCAAGGAAAGTCGAAACATGAACGTCACCGCCTCCCATCACCACGGCCAATGCCATCAACACAGAAGAACAGGCGATGATAATGGTAAAGACGGTGGTAGGTGGACCCAAAAGCGAACGGATGAGATCGGGAGAAAAAAATGAACGGCCCAGATAGCATGTGCTACTGTTCATCAGACTCTCCTTTTCATAATAGGAGAATATCCCTCTAATTACAAGAGGGGTACGTTCAGTGTATCCGGGTACATATTATAATTTGTAATTCGATGATTTCTCATTCCCACTCAATTGATTTAAATACAAATAAAGATCTAGAGAAACTAGGGAGAAGTTACAACAAATATTTACCTATGCTACTTGCTAACTTCTAGGAGATAACTATAGACTAAATCAATTAATATAACGTACATAAAATATATACCGACTAATACACCCCCTCAGTTTAAGCAGGAGGAGGACGGATGCACAAACTGTCTTTGAATCGTGAGAATAGTTGACGTGGTAGACCTTTGGTAAAAATATCGGCATACTGAAAATCGGCGGGAATGTGTAGAACTCGTATGTCACCAACCTGAACCTTTTCACGTACAAAATGAATGTCAAGTTCGACATGTTTCGTACGTTGGTGTTGTACCGGATTTTCCGTCAAGTAAACGGCTGAAACGTTATCACAATAGACAATTGTAGCTTTGCGAGTAGGCATATGTAATTCAAGGAGTAGGTTCCGTATCCAACTAGTTTCAGCCACGGCATTTGCTACACCCCGATACTCCGCTTCGGCACTAGAACGAGAGATGGTAGGTTGACGTTTGGATGACCAAGAGAGCAAATTATCTCCCATGAAAACACAATAACCCGAAGTTGAGCAGCGTGAATCGGGAGATCCTCCCCAATTGGCATCGGAATAGGCGATTATATTAGACTTTTTGGATGCCTTGAGGTGTAAGCCATGATGAGTTGTACCTTTAAGATATCGAAGCACTCGTTTCATGAACTGAAAATGTGGTCTTGCGGAGCATGCATGAAGTGGCAAAGTTGTTGCACCGCATAGGTAAGATCCGGTCTTGTAAAAGTTAAGTATTGAAGAGCCCCGACTAAACTACGATAAGTGTTTGGATCTGGAATTAATGCACCTGTAGTAGCACTTAGTTTGGACTATGTATCAACCGGGGTTGTTGCGGGTTTGCACTGTTGCATGTTTGCACGGGCTAAGATATCACTTGCATAACTTTCCTGTGACAAAGATAATCCATTTGAATGTTTAGTTATTGTGATACCCAAGAAGTGATGCAATTCACCTAGATCAGACATTGCGAATTCTTGTGATAGTGAAGAAATGATCCGTTTAAGAAGCACGCCACTTGAAGCGGTAATAATTATGTCGTCGACATAAAGTAGAAGATATGCCATTTGCGAGTTATGGTGATAAATAAATAGTGAAGTATCCGTTGTAGCACTCTTAAACCCGCATTTTTTGATGTAGTTTGCAAAGCGTTGGTACCAAGCCCTTGGCGCTTGTTTAAGCCCGTAAAGTGATTTTCGTAACCTGCAAACATGATTAGGATAGTCTCTATCTATAAAACCAGGTGGTTGAAACATAAATACGGTTTCATGTAAGTCCCCATGAAGAAAAGCATTTTTGACGTCCAATTGATGAATTGGCCAACCACGAGAAACCGATAAAGTGAGGACCGTTCTGATGGTGGTCGGTTTAACAACGGGGCTGAAGGTCTCGTCACAATCAATACCGACTTGTTGACTTTTACCGTTCACAACAAGTCTTGCTTTATATCATTGTAGGGACCCATTGGAATTGAACTTGTGATGGTACAACCACATACATCGAATGATGTTAGTGTTGGGTGGCCTAGGTACTAAATCCCAAGTTTTGTTGTCCATTAAGGCTTTATATTCATCATTCATGGCCACGTGCCAATTAGGGTCAGTTAGAGCTTTTAAGTGAGACGTGGGGAGAGGTGAAATGGAAGAATTGGATGTAGATGTGTTAAGGTTTAGAGGCAGGCGAGGTTTTGAGATGCCTGATTGGGATCGAGTGGTCATAAGGTGTTTAGGTGGCGGAGGTGGTGGTGGGGGTGGGGGTGTTGGAGTGTTTGATGTGGAGGTGGTGGAAGTGTGAGGTGGGTTTTGAGGTGAAGTAGGTGGTGTGTGGATGGCAGAATTATGAGGTGCATGGAGTGGGTTGTTAGAGGTAGAGTGGGCTGAAGTTTGTGAAGGGGTATTTGGGCTAGAGTGTTGGGCCAATTCTGGGTTGGTATTGTTCAGGAAAGGCGGTGGTGTTGAGATAGGGGAAGTGGTAAAAATCGGAGATTGGTCAATGTCAAGAAAAGTGTAGTCTTGTGAAGATTGGTTTAAATGATATTTGAAAGTGAAGTTTGTTTCATCAAAAGTGACGTGTCTAGAAACAATAACCTTACAAGTGGAAAGATTGAGACACTGGTATCCTCGGTGGTCGGTTGGATAGCCAAGAAAAACACACAATACGGATCGAACATCCAACTTGTGTTGGCGAGTGGCCGAGGTGTTTGGGAAACAAGTACAACCAAAGACCCGTAGATGGTCATAGGATGGTTGGCGGAGATATAAGGTTGTAACAGGTGTATGTTTGTGAAGAGTTTTGGTTGGCAAAATATTATGGAGATAGCATGCAGTGTGTAAGGCCTCCACCCAAAAATTGGAGGGTAATGTGTGACATCCGGTAATTTTCCGTTACAAAACTCCGTTAGTTCTGTTAAGTTTTGCACACACGTGTCGTAAGCACACACTAGTTGTCATTTGACGTTGGTGACCTAATAATAATTAATAATGTTAAATTAATAATAATCTAGTGGACTAGATGATTATTGTATTATACTTATGTGTTTACGCGATTTAAATGTTAACGATGAATTTTATCGCGTAACGTGGAAACGCATGTGTTAATTCGTATGTCTGGTTTTTTTATAAAATAAAAACATATAAGTGTTACCATTAGTTATGTGTTTATATTATTAACTCAAAGACACCTTGCAAAGAGTTTAAAAGCTTAAATTTTATAAAATACAAAATGCAAGGGTTAAAAGGGTAAATGTGATTAATTAAATTAAAACAAAACAAAACCCTAGCCCCCACCCTCCCCATCGATCGCGGTCAGCCTCTCTCTCCCTCTCTTTGCAAAAAACAGCCAAGATCAAGCAATTGGGCATGGTTTTAATCGATTACAAGCATTACAACACGTTAGAACCTTCAATTACAAGCCATTACAAGTTTAAAGGTTAGATTTTTATGAGTTTTCTTGTGTTTTGATGAAACCGAAACATAAGCTGCGAAATTGGGTTCATAGGGCTGAATGTTGATCAATTGTTGATGTTAATGTGTTAGTTTGATTGTATACATGTTAGTTAACGTTGATTATGCAAGAAAACTACGCTTTAGATTGGTTTTCAAGGATTTTTTATCTTGTTAGAACCCTAGGCCGAAAATTGAGATGAAGGTTGAAATTGATGTTGTTTGTTGATTATATGACGTTAGTTAGATAGTATTTATGCTAGTTTACGTGGATTGTACAAGATATTCGTGATTTTGATGCTTGGATCATACCTTACTATTAATAGTAACTTTTGTGCATGAACTTGATAATTTAATGATGAATTGATGGTATTAAGGTGGTAATGATGTTGTATGAATATTGGGATTATGATAAATCATGCTAGAAATCCAAGTAATAGTCATGTAGTTCATACCTTGCCACTAGTGGAAACTTTTGAATATGAGATTTGTGAGTTATGATGATTTGATGATGTTGATCATGTTAAGAAGTTACTATGAACTTGAAATAGTATATTATTAATGAATTATGTATGCATTGGATGTTTAGTAGATTTTGGGATATACTTTCCCAAAAGGGAAACTTTATTTTGGATGAATATTGGATATTGGGAATTGGACATGTTCATGACATTAGGATCATGCTAGAATGCTTGTTGTGGACGCCTAACATGATAGAATCTGTTAATTAGGTTGTATGGTATGTCTAGTTGGTTATGTGTGATGTATGTACCTTGATGATCATGTATGGTATTGAATGTTGATTAGTAACTAGGACATCATGTTTGGGACTGGAAATCGATCATATTGATGTATGTGTATGTAATGGACATGTTGAATGTGTTGTGGTTAGTATGGATGATTATTTGGGTAAATTATCTGTTTTGACCCGTATATGCTAATTCATGGTTATAGGTCATACAAGTAGGTTATGCATGATCTGACCATTTATATGATGCATTAGTGGTGTTATGGATACATTGAGCATGCTAGATATTAAGGACTTACCTAACTTGTATGATATTGCATAGCATGATGATCTAAGCAATGCATTGGGAATGTAGCATCATATGTGATGCATTGGAATATTAACCATGTATGGTATATGCTCATGTGTGTTTAAATGGTTTACAACACATAATGCCACCAACGGGTCAACTGGGTCAAACATGTTTATTCTTCTAAAACCTTGAGTCTTTGGTTGTAGTGCACTTAGGGTTTCACATATTCTCTGTTTACACATACTCATGTACTTACATGATCTAGGTAACCTCTGAGGGTTGACTGTCCACTTTTCTTTCAAGTAAACTCTAAGTACTCAATACGCGTATCAGGTGAGTTCATACCCCACTGTTTACTTAATCTCTTTTGGGGGAGATAGCATACTGGTAACTCTACAAACGTTTTATGTATTTAAGTTGTGTATGATATTAATATAGTGCTGTTTACCATGATAAAGTCCTCACACTTTTGAATTATTAATATTGAATAGTGGGGAAACTTGGGTAGTACTACTGGGTCTGACGAGCCCCACCTGTGTGACTCGAGGTCAACCGGGTGCAATTTGTCCTATGAACATTTGTCACGACCTGGTAAGTCGTGACAGGAGGCAAATATATCACAGTCAGCTTCAATTGCGAAATCACTATGTATTAATATCTATTGTTAATAGACTAGTTATCTGTTACAGTACACATGCTTATATATCACAACTGTTAAACTGTTATGTTTAAACGCAAACTGTTGAACTCACCAAACATTGTGTTGACATTTTAGTATGCTATTCTCAGGTCGATAAACCAGCTTGCCAATAGGAGCATTGCACGAGTCAGCATGCATTCTAAGGATTTAAACTACAAACACAATGAGTCGTCTTTACATTTTGGGTTTTAAACAATTGGTTGGCGCATGTTTTGCCACATTATACATTTTATGTTTTGGATTTGTTTTATCTACAATACGCTTCCGCATTGTTTTGAAGTTTGAACTTTGTTTTGTTTTATTTTAAAAGTTGGCATATAGAGTCGTTCTGAGTAACTATTGACTGTGATCCTGGTTTGTTCACACGCCTCGCGGTAAAACTCCGCACGTGGATTTTGAGGGTGTGACAGATTGGTATCAGAGCCATTGGTTATAGAGAACTAGGTTGCATACACACTAGACTATAACCGCACACAGTTAGTTAGTTACTTGTTCCTGATTTCTCTACTGTATACTTATTGGCATACACCTCACACTCTCTGCAGTATGGCATCGTCATCTAGAGCTCCTAGTAAGCAACCAGCATCCCCCACTCGATCAGAGTCCCCACCTCCTGGACCAGTACCAAACGATGGACGCGACTGGCCTCACTTAGACTATCCACAAGGAGAGTTTGATTGGGATCAACCGTTTATGCCACCTGAACGCGACCCTCCGCGAGACTGGAGTTTTTACCCTGAGTTTGTGGACCATATTATGTATAGGGAACGTGTACCTACCCCGAGGCCTAGAACTAGAACCAACCCCGAACAACCACTACCTTTACTCCCGAGGACGGTGCAGTCCAATGAGCAAGTGATTGTTGCGTTAGTGGCAGCTCTGGATACGGAGCAGCATCGAGTCAGGCGACTCACGAGCGACGTTTGTACACTACAGTACGAGGTGTACAAACTACGACACCAGCTGGATGCCCTTGAGGAACAACATGGTAAGACCTTGGAGGGATGTTACCACATGCGGGACGGTTACCAGACACTTAGTGGACGCGTGACTGCTCGAGAACAGCGCGACGAAGCAGCCGACAATAGGATTGCTACCTTAGAAGCCCGATTGGCGGCGCTTCAGATCGCCATAGCTCCTGCTCCTATGGAGGCCCTCGAGGATGAGGAGGAACCAGAAGAGGAACCTGAAGAAGAACCTGTGGAGATGGAAGATGACAGTGACGGGTCGGATATCGTTGACTGATTCTTTTTTTTTCTTTCTTTCTTTTCCTTTAAATGACTTGGACTATGTAGCGTTTCTTTCTTTTGAAACTTATGTGGGAAGGGTTGTTTCCCCACCCGAACAACAAACTCAAATTTTGACATTAATAAATGATTTGTGATTCATTTGCAATTTATTTACCTTTGGTTATTATTTTTGTTATGAATGTTATGGATGTGATGATCCATTATTTTCTTATTGTTTACTATACTTCAATGAGATAAATATGTTTGATGTTACTCATTATTGTATTTATGAATATAAAGTGGATAATTGACGCCCGAGGACGTGGACGTGGTCGAGAACGCGGGCACGGACGTGGACGTGGCGCCGGTGATCAAGGCGCCGGTACTATTAATATGACCCCTGCGTAATTGGCTGCCCTAATCAACGAGCAAGTACAAGCAGTGGTAGCTGTTGCTCAAGTAGGACAGCCAGCAGGTAAACGATAATGGGAAGTTACATCAAATACCATAGTTAATCGAATAAGACATCTGATTAATGTTTACCGTGTTAAAGCAGGACCACCAGCGTGTACTTACAAGTCCTTTATGGACTGTAAGCCACACACCTACAGTGGAACTGAGGGAGCTGTAGGGTTGGTAAGGTGGTTTGAGAAGACGGAGTCCGTGTTCTCAAAGTGTAACTGTCCACCTACCGACCAGGTGAAATACGCTACTGGAACGTTGGATGGTGCTGCATTGTCCTGGTGGAATGCTCAAGTGTAGATGCTAGGGCAAGCCATGGCAAATGAACTCCCTTGGAATGAGTTTAAAGAGATGATGACCGAGGAGTACTGTCCTCGAAATGAGGTACAAAAGCTGGAAATGGAATTTTGGCAACTGAAAATGCAAGGTTCAAAGATCGAGGCTTATACCACTAGAACTCATGAGCTGGCCACACTATACCCAGGAATGGTAAACGAGATGCACAAGCGGGTGGAATACTACATTCGGGGATTGGTGCCCGAGATTAGGAGTATGGTGACTTCCTCCAACCCGGCTACTATCCAGCAAGCTATTCGCCTAGCCCACAAACTGACCGATGAAGCGGTGGAGCAAGGACGGTTACCAAAACGGGGCACTACGACGAGCATGCCCGATAACAAGAGGAAGTGGGATACGTCCAATAACAACAACAACAATAAATCATCATCATCCGGTGGTCAACATCAACCTCAGCAACAACCACCGCAGCAGCAACAAAGGAGGTTCGACAACAATCGTAATTTCAACCAGTCGGTTTCGAACAATCAAGGACCGAGCGGTTACGGTGGTAAACAGCCGAGGTGCACGCGGTGCAACTATCATCATGTGGGAAGATGTGACAATTTCAAATGTCAACGGTGTGGCAAAATGGGACACTTAGCCAAGGATTATCGTGGTGAGTTGGTTAAGAAGCCACAGCAACCTCAGGAGACCCCCAAGGGTTGCTTTGAATGTGGGAAAGAAGGGCACTACAGGCGAAACTGCCCGTAGCTGAGAAAAAACGGTAATGGCAATGGCCAAAACAACAACAACCAAGGCAACTACAACAACAATGATGGAAACGGCAATGGAAATGGTGGTAACAATAATGGAGCCAAAGGGAGAGCCTTCGTCATTAGCTCAGGTGAGGCTCTAAATGACCCTATAACTGTTACTGGTAGGTTTTCTATCAATGGATGTTTCGCTACAGTACTGTTTGATACTGGAGCTGATAGGAGTTTCATATCCTTAAAGTTCTGTAGTCTTTTAAGTGGTATTCCTTCTGTCTTAGAATCCAAATATACCGTAGAATTGGCTGATGGTAAACAAATCCATGTAACACACATCTTTAGAGATTGTAAGATAGAACTCGTTGGTCATACTTTCGCTATAGATCTTATGCCTGTTACACTGGGAAGTTTTGACGTGGTGGTAAGCATTGGATTGGCTCTCTAATAAGCAAGCGGAAGTCATATGCCACGAGAAAATCATACGAATCCCTGTTGGTGACGAAATCCTTACTGTCAGAGGTGATAGGAGTGGTGCAGTAATGGGCATTATCTCTTACATGAAGGCGCAAAAGTTGTTGCGAAAAGCTCGTTTGGCTATTCTGGCACTGGTCACCGATAAGCAACCGGAGGAAAGGAGAATGGAGGACATACCTGTGGTGCGAGAATTTCCAGAGGTGTTTCCAGAGGATCTTCCCGGACTACCGCCTCATCACCAGGTGGAATTCCAAATCGAACTGACTCCCGGTGCAGCCCCGATTGCTAGAGCACCTTATCGATTAGCACCGAATGAACTACAGGAGTTGTCGTCACAACTTCAGGAGCTTTTAGATAAGGGCTTTATTCGACCTAGCACATCACCTAGGGGAGCCCCTGTCCTCTTTGTTAAGAAGAAAGATGGCACGTTTCGAATGTGCATCGATTATAGGAAATTAAACAAAGTCACAGTCAAGAACCGATACCCTTTACCTCGTATCGACGACTTATTTGATCAGCTTCAGGGATCAAGTTATTATTCGAAGATCGACTTGAGGTCTGGTTATCATCAACTCAGAGTCCGTGAGGAGGACATCTCCAAAACTGCATTCCGTACTCGTTATGGTCATTACGAGTTCTTGGTCATGCCTTTTGGGTTGACTAATGGACCTGCGGTGTTCATGGACCTCATGAATCGCGTGTGAAAACCCTATCTTGATCAGTTCGTCATTGTATTTATTGATGACATACTGATATACTCTAGGACTAAAGAGGACCATGAAGAGCACTTACGAATGATCTTAGAACTACTGAAGAATGAGCAGCTGTACGCCAAATTATCCAAGTGTGACTTTTGGATACGCGAAGTGCAATTTCTAGGTCACATTGTTAATGAGAAGGGAATACATGTTGATCCTGCCAAGATTGTGGCGATAAAGAATTGGGCTATACCCAAAACCTCGAGCGAGATAAGGCAATTTTTGGGATTAGCAGGGTATTACCGACAATTCATAGAGGGATTTTCTAAGATTGCACAACCTCTCACAGCCTTGACCCACAAAGGAACGACATACAAATGGGGTGAAAGTCAAGAGGTGGCTTTTCAGCTATTGAAACCGAAACTCTATAGTGCACCGATATTGGCACTACTAGAGAGAACAGATGATTTCGTGGTGTATTGTGACGCATCCATTCAAGGATTGGGTTGTGTCCTGATGCAACGCGACAAAGTGATAGCTTACGCCTCGAGACAACCGAAGGTTCACGAGAAGAACTATACCACCCATGACCTGGAATTGGGTGCAGTGGTTTTTGCCTTAAAGATTTGGAGACATTACTTGTACGTTACCAAATGCACTATCTACACCGATCATAAGAGTCTTCAACATATCTTTGAGCAAAAGGAGTTGAATATGAGGCAACGACGTTGGGTGGAGCTTCTGAACGATTATGATTACGCCATCAAGTACCATCCTGGAAAGGCGAACGTAGTTGCCGATGCCCTAAGCCGAAAAGAAACAACTAAACCCAGGCGGGTGCAAGCCTTACAACTTACAATTAGTACCCAACTACCGGAACAAGTTAAGGAAGCACAGATAGAAGCCTTGAAAGAGGAAAATATGGGTTCTGAGTCATTACGGGGAATGGATAAGCAATTGGTAGTGAAAGAGGATGGAATTCGGTACTTCATGGATAGACTTTGGGTGCCTGTCTATGGAAATCTGAGAGATTTAGTTATGAGTGAGGCACACAAGTCTAAATACTCCATACATCCTGCATCTGACAAGATGTATCACGACCTAAAGGCGCACTATTGGTGGCCTAATATGAAGGCGGATGTAGCTACGTATGTGAGCAAGTGTTTGACCTGCTCGAAGGTAAAGGCGGAATACCAAAAACCATCTGGACTGTTACAACAACCCGAGATACCAATGTGGAAATGGGAACAAATTTCTATGGATTTTATCACTAAATTACCTCGGACTAATACTGGTTGTGACACAATCTGGGTTATTGTGGACTGGTTGACAAAGTCCGCTCACTTCCTTGCAATTAAGGAAACGGATAAGATGGAGAAACTAACCCGATTGTATCTTAAGGAAATCGTTTCGAGACACGGTGTACCGATCTCGATTATTTCTGACCGCGATGCTCGTTTCACATCACACTTCTGGCAATCACTACAAAAATCCCTGGGTACACGATTGGATATGAGTACTGCTTATCATCCACAAACTGACGGCCAGAGTGAGCGTACCATACAGACTTTGGAGGATATGCTTCGTGCTTGTGTGATTGATTTCGGGAACAACTGGGAAGTTCATCTGCCATTGGTGGAATTTTCCTATAACAACAGTTATCACACTAGCATACAGGCAGCACCTTTCGAGGCTTTGTATGGGAGAAAGTGTCGATCACCGGTTTGCTGGGCTGAAATTGGTGATAGTCAACTAACGGGTCCCGAGCTAATTCATGAAACAACTGAGAAGATTGTGCAGATACGGAACCGTGTGGCTGCAGTGCGAGATAGAGAGAAAAGTTATGCTGACAAGAGACGCAAACCTCTAGAGTTTCAAATTGGCGACAAGGTCCTATTGAAAGTCTCACTGTGAAAAGGTGTAGTTCGGTTTGGCAAGCGAGGAAAGCTAAATCTGAGGTATGTTGGACCATTCGAGATATTGGAAAGGATAGGTCCAGTGGCTTATCGGCTAGCATGACCTGATTCACTGAGTGGAGTCCATAATGTGTTCCACGTTTCAAATCTGAAGAAGTGTCTATCTGATGAGACACTAATTGTACCACTAGAGGATGTCCAAGTGGATGAATAATTACGCTTTATCGAAGAACCAGTGGAGGTGATGGATCGTGAGGTGAAAACACTTAAGCAAAGCAAGATACCCATAGTCAAAGTTCATTGGAACTCGCGACGTGGACCGGAATTCACGTGGGAACGTGAAGATCAAATGAAGCTTAAGTATCCTCAGCTATTCGACACGATGCCTGCAGACAAAGGTATTGATTTAAATTTCGGGACGAAATTTCTTTCAACATGGGGATGATGTGACAACTCATCCAAAACTCACTAGATTTCAATTTCTGTGTGCCAATACAGTAGACCAGTGATGGAACACTCTCACCATGTAACGCAATTTTCAGGACGAAAATTCTTTCAACATGGGGATAATGTGACATCCGGTAATTTTTCGTTACAAAACTCTGTTAGTTCTGTTAAGTTTTGCATACACGTGTCGTAAGCACACACTAGTTGTCATTTGATGTTGGTGACCTAATAATAATTAATAATGTTAAATTAATAATAATCTAGTGGAGTAGATGATTATTGTGTTATGCTTATGTGTTTACGCGATTTAAATGTTAACGATGAATTTTATCGCGTAACGTGGAAACGCGTGTGTTAATTCGTATGTCTGGTGTTTTTATAAAATAAAAACATTAAGTGTTACCATTAGTTATATGTTTATATTATTAACTCAAAGACACCTTGCAAAGAGTTTAAAAGTTTAAATTTTATAAAATACAAAATGCAAGGGTTAAAAGGGTAAATGTGATTAACTAAATTAAAACAAAACAAAACCCTAGCCCCCACCCTCCCCATCGATCGCGATTAGCCTCTCTCTCCCTCTCTTTGCGAAAAACAGCCAAGATCAAGCAATTGGGCACGGTTTTAATCGATTACAAGCATTACAACACGTTAGAACCTTCAATTACAAGCCATTACAAGTTTAAAGGTTAGATTTTTATGAGTTTTCATGTGTTTTGATGAAACCAAAACATAAGCTGCGAAATTGGGTTCACGGGGCTGAATGTTGATCAATTGTTGATGTTAATGTGTTAGTTTGATTGTATACATGTTAGTTAACGTTGATTATGCAAGAAAACTACGCTTTTGATTGGTTTTCAAGGATTTTTTTATCTTGTTAGAACCCTAGGCCAAAAATTGAGATGAAGGTTGAAATTGATGTTGTTTGTTGATTATATGATGTTAGTTAGATAGTATTTATGCTAGTTTACGTGGATTGTACAAGATATTCGTGATTTTGATGCTTGGATCATACCTTACTATTAATAGTAACTTTTGTGCATGAACTTGATAATTCAATGATGAATTGATGGTATTAGGGTGGTAATGATGTTGTATGAATATTGGGATTATGATAAATCATGCTAGAAATCCAAGTAATAGTCATGTAGTTCATACCTTGCTACTAGTGGAAACTTTTGAATATGAGATTTGTGAGTTATGATGATTTGATGATGTTGATCATGTTAAGAAGTTACTATGAACTTGAAATAGTATATTATTGATGAATTATGTATACATTGGATGTTTAGTAGATTTTGGGATATACTTTCTCAAAAGGAAAACTTTATTTTGGATGAACATTGGATATTGGGAATTGGACATGTTCATGACATTAGGATCATGCTAGAATGCTTGTTGTGGACGCCTAACATGATAGAATCTGTTAATTAGGTTGTATGGTATGTCTAGTTGGTTATGTGTGATGTATGTACCTTGATGATCATGTATGGTATTGAATGTTGATTAGTAACTAGGACATCATGTTTGGGACTGGAAATCGATCATATTGATGTATGTGTATGTAATGGACATGTTGAATGTGTTGTGGTTAGTATGGATGATTATTTAGGTAAATTATCTGTTTTGACCCGTATATGCTAATTCATGGTTATAGGTCATACAAGTAGGTTATGCATGATCTGACCTTTTATATGATGCATTAGTGGTGTTATGGATACACTGAGCATGCTAGATATTAAAGACTTACCTAACTTGTATGATATTGCATAGCATGATGATCTAAACAATGCATTGGGAATGTAGCATCATGTGTGATGCATTGGAATGTTAACCATGTATGGTATATGCTCATGTCTGTTTAAATGGTTTACAACACATAATGTCACCAACTGGTCAAACGGGTCAACTGGGTCAAACATGTCTATTCTTCTAAAACCTTGAGTCTTTGGTTGTAGTGCACTTAGGGTTTCACATATTCTCTGTTTACACATACTCATGTACTTACATGATCTAGGTAACCTCTGAGGGTTGACTGTCCACTTTTCTTTCAAGTAAACTCTAAGTACTCAATACGCGTATCAGGTGAGTTCATGCCCCACTGTTTACTTAATCTCTTTTTGGGGGAGATAGCATACTGGTAACTCTACAAATGCTTTATGTATTTAAGTTGTGTATGATATTAATATAGTGATGTTTACCATGATAAAGTCCTCACACTTTCGAATTGTTAATATTGAATAGCGGGGAAACTTGGGTAGTACTACTGGGTCTGACGAGCCCCACCTGTGTGACTCGAGGTCAACCGGGTGCAATTTGTCCTATGAACATTTGTCACGACCTGGTAAGTCGTGATAGGAGGCAAACATATCACAGTCAGCTTCAATTGCGAAATCACTATGTATTAATATCTGTTGTTAATAGACTAGTTATCTGTTACAGCACACATGCTTATATATCACAACTGTTAAACTGTTATGTTTAAACGCAAACTCTTGAACTCACCAACCATTGTGTTGACATTTTAGTATGCTATTCTCAGGTCGATAAACCAGCTTGCCAATACGAGCACTGCACGAGTCAGCATGCATTCTAAGGATTTAAACTACAAACACAATGACTCGTCTTTACATTTTGGGTTTTAAACAATTGGTTGGCGCATGTTTTGCCATATTATACATTTTGTGTTTTGGATTTGTTTTATCTACAATACGCTTCCGCATGGTTTTGAAGTTTGAACTTTGGTTTGTTTTATTTTAAAAGTTGGCATATAGAGTCGTTCCGAGTAACTATTGACTGTGATCCTGGTTTGTTCACACGCCTCGCGGTAAAACTCCGCACGTGGATTTTGAGGGTGTGACATAATGAAGAATGGGTTAAAAGAGCAAGCATTAATTCATTTAATCGTCTTATCATATGCTTCGATTTTCCATTTTGTTGAGAGGTGTGAGGACATGATAAACGAAATTGTAAGCCGGTTGATTCGGCGAATGTTTTAAAATGATTGTTGTCGAACTCACCCCCTTGGTCACATTGAAAGGATTTAATGGCTATGTTAAATTGTGTTTGAATGTACCGGCGAAATTTAGAAAATTTTGAAAAAGTTTCTGATTTGTATTTGAGTGGGTACACCCATGCGTAATTAGTGAAGTCATCTAATAAAACCATATAGTATTTGTATCCCGATTGACTAATGACCTGTGAAGTCCAAAGATCACAATGCACAATATCAAACAGTAAGATGGTAGTAGAATTAGACAAAACAAAAGGTAAACGTTTGTTCTTTGAAAGTTGACTCGAATGACAAACAAAAGATCTACTCTGCTTATTACACGTAATAAATTTATTCGAAGCAAGAAAATCAGTGACTTGAACACCGGGGTGGCCTAGGCGATCATGCCACAAATCTTGAACACTTGACATCAATAATGCGGAGGAAGCAACGGGATACGTGAATGGATATAGATGACTGGAACTATTGTGACGGGTGAGTATCCTCCCACTCGGAAATTCCTTCACAGAAAAACCGTAAGGATCAAAATCAACAGAGACATGGTTATCAATAGTGAATTTTTTAAATGAAGTGTTTGGTTTTGGTAGGTAAGGGTAGAGTGACCAGATCCCCGTATTGGCACGCGTTGTCCATTACCGACGAATATATAACCAAGTGAACTTGAAAAACAAGGGTTAGATAGTTTACCTGGGTCACTAGTAAAGTGATCCGATGCACCCGTATCCATGTACCATTGCGTGTCGGGGTTGTCCAGAGTCAAAGCATTGAAGGCTTCACTGATCTGAGTTGGCTCAAGAGAATCAAAAGCAATGTTAGCCTGTGCTATTGGTGGACGACTGGAAGAGGTGTGGGCCTGGTCAGCTTTTGGTTTGGGAGCCTAGTGAGCAGGTGGTGGAGGTGGGCCTGCCCAGTATGGGTTCCATGGCATAGTTGGGTATGGACAGGGAGGTGGGGTCCATTGAGTTTGCCAGTGTTGTTGATGTCCAGTAGGGTGCTGCCATGGGTAGGGATTGGGTTGTTTGGATTGTTGATTTGGTGCACGAGTGGAACAGGTGTTTTGTGACCGGCGAGCGTTGGTTGATTTGGAACCGGGTCGGTGTTGGTTGGGTCTGCGGGTTACATTATACGCGGATGGTTCTGATTTTGGGTTAGGAATTCATTAGCAATGGTTGCCATGACTGTGGGAGAGGATAGGGTGTAACGAGCAGATCGACGGTGGTTCTCTAGTTGCAACATGCTACAAGCCGTCTCCCATGTTGGGAGACTTTGATTGATAAACGAACCCACTGTATCATATTCATCCGGAAGACCACGAACCAATTGAAGGACCAAACGTTGCTCGTTAACGGGGCTGTCAACATCATTCAATTGACCAGCAAGATCTTTGAAACGCTGGAAGTATGCCTCCAAGGATGGCATACTTTTCAGAGTCAGGTTGTTGCATTCAAGTTCCAAAGCAGCAGCCCTAGCACCTTTGTTGTTAAGAAATATTTCTTTGAGACGATTCGAGGCCTGTAGAGCTGTTGATTCAGGAACAAGGATTCGCACCAGCAGATCGTCTGACATCATTCCATAAATCCACTGGAGAACGATAGCATCAATCTTTGTCCACTCATCGTACGTAGGATCAGTTTCGGCTGGTGGATCTGTGTCGTCGATTTGTGATAACACGTCATACCCACGAGCATGAAGCTTAAAAGGCTTCACCCAGGAGGAGTAGGAAACCTTCGTGCCGTCAAGAACTCTGACTTTCCTCTGGATATCTGTCACAGTATAAACCTGGTGGAAAGATTTTGTTTGTTTTGGAGGGTTGGAGTTGTCTCCCATGGTGGTAAATGGTGGAAAAGTGGAGGTGATTTAGCGTCGTAGGCTAAAGGGCGGCAGTTTTAGGTTGAAGGTACAGAGCGGAGCTCTGATACCATATTATAATTTGTAATTCGATGATCTTCTTATTCCCACTCAATTGATTTAAATACAAATAAAGATCAGAGAAACTAGAGAGAAGTTACAACAAATATTTACCTATTTTACTTGCTAGCTTCTAGGAGATAACTATAGACTATATCAATTAATATAATGTACATAAAATATATACCGACTAATAGTACGTGTGTCTTTATCTTTTATTTGTTTATATTTTTTTATGTTTATCAAGTTGTAATTAAGAAATTCTAACTTTAGGTTCATTTTCTCTTGTACGTTTTTTGTTATGCCATCTCTTTTAATTGAACTAAAATAAGGAGACCATGGAATTGAATAAAGAGAAGGGTGTCTTTGACATAGTGGCGGAACCAGAAATTTTTCTCCTATATATAGGATCACTATTTTATGATGATTTGATTTGTAACTCAACAATAACATTTTTTCAGGTTGTTTGATCGGGTTGGGTCGGGTCAGAATAGACATAATAAATTGCATTGAAAACTTAAACGAAAATACAAAACCAAAAGAAATCAAATAAAACTTACATTATATAGTTGTTCTCAACGCATCATCTTTTGAAATCTTCAATCACACCTTTGATGAAGCTTTTTTTTCAACGTAACAAAGACACAAGTCGTTCATCATCACTCATACAATTGCGCAAATCCATCTTCACATTCTTCATTGAAGAAAAACATATCTGAAAACTTGTAATTGTAACGGGTAAGACAAGAAATAACTTCAATAAAATGATAAACCAAATAATAAACTTGTAATTGCAACAATCTCATACCCCGTCGGCAACTAGTCGACCACTAACATTGAAAAAGCTCAACGGAAGTTGAACCCGACACAACACCAAACACAATCGCCAATCAAATAAAATGCAAAAGGTTAACCATCATGTCACCGAAAATAGAACCGGAAACCAAGATGAAACCATACCTGAAAACCCTAAAGGGTTAATCAGAGTAATAACTAAGTCGATCTTGAACCTGCGGATTGAGTCGGGACAGTTAAACAGAAAAAAAATAGGTGCGAAAATTTTGAATCGCACACATACATTGCGACATGTAACTTGCAAAATTAAGACCGTAATGCGAAAAGAAAAATTGTAAAAGATGAAAATTATAGGGATCAAAGTTAAAAGTTAAAAGTATTAAGGTTAAATTGTGAAAGATATAAAAATATTATGGTTAAAAGTTAAAAAAAAATAAAAAGAAGAAATTTACCAAATAGTAAGTACAACTCACTAAAGCACAATGTACAAACCATAAAGCATATGAAAAATGGTAATTAGAATATATTAAATATGCTTAGAGATGATCTACGTTTCGACATTCGTCTATGTTTCGACGTAAATTTTGTTCAGAAATAAGTCGGGTCAAATTTAAAATGTTTTCATCTAACAATATAAATCCAATGTGCTCTACGTTTCAATGTAAATTTAGTTCGGAAACGATTCGGGACGATTGTAATCTATGTTTTATCAAGCCACATACGGCGCAATTGTATGCGTTTTTTATGTATGTTTTGAGTTTGTCTACATTTCAACATAATTTCGTTTGGAAAAGAGTCGGGTCATGTACTATAACATGTTTTCATTTACTTGTATAAATTCGAGTTTATTTACGTTTCGACGTAGGTATGTAAATTTTTTATCCGATAGTGTAAATTTTTATATAAATATCGAGTTCAGCCCCCTAAAAAAATTAATTTCGCCCCGCTCCTCCCCCCTCTTACGGGAGTGTTCAAGCTCCGCCACTGAATTTAAATATAATCTGCAAATTAGTTAGGTCGATTGTTAGTCCATATTTTATCATTCCGCATAAGATTTTGGCGCAACTCGTGATGGGTAAAAGAAACTATCAGTATATATCCATGAACTATAAACTATTTAAGACACCAATTATTATTTATTAAATTAAATACGTGGGATTCTTAGAATACTTGGTACTCACCCACCACTAAAGTTAAGTTGTGGGCCGCCAGCACTCCAACTTCACTAGAATTTGGTGGTTGCTAATTGTATAACCCTAATCCACAAATTCATTTAACCGAATTTTAGTAAATGGATATTCTTTGTCATATTCCAATTCCAAAAATAATATATTCCCTTAAACCAACCTAAAATACAACCATCGCCGGATCAACTATCACTTGTCACGTGACAACAAACCAACGCTTCAGATTCAATCCCACTATTAATGTTAATATTCCTTTGGGATATTAACTCTATCCCCTTTCACGTCCTATAAATACATTCATTTCTAACATGTTACACAACATACCACTTGTTCTTTTCGTGTTTGGTCACATAAAATGTCGGGAATAGTAGTGATTTTTGACTTCGACAAGACGATTATCGATATCGATAGCGACAATTGGGTCGTCGATGAGTTGGGTGGAACTGATATGTTTAACCAACTTCTTCCCACCATGCCTTGGAACTCCGTCATGGTAATTTAATTTTGTTTTTAAGATTTATATACGTTGTCATGTTTTATAAAAGTTGTATATTGAATGTTGTTAGTGTTTTGAATGTTTGATTTTGATTTGAAAATAGGACAAGATGATGGAAGAGTTGCATTTGCAAGGTAAGAGCATTGAAGATATTGAGGAAGTACTAAAACGAGTCCCTATACATCCTCGTGTTATACCCGCAATTAAAGCCGCATACGCTTTAGGGTAACTAATTTTTTCTATATTTACGTTAGAAAAATATTTTTTTTGCGTGAGTGAAATTAATTCATGAGTGTAACTACTTCTTTTAGGTGTGATTTGAGGGTGTTAAGTGATGCTAATTTGTTCTACATCGAGACGATATTGAAGCATCTTGGTATACGAGAATGTTTCTCCGAGATTAACACGAACCCAGGTTTCGTAGACGATGAAGGAAGGTTGAGGATTTTACCATATCATGATTTCCACACATTTTCTCATGGTTGCAACCTTTGCCCTCCTAACATGTGCAAGGTGAATCTTTAGTTAGTTGAATAATATTTAGTGTCATGTTTTTTAAACTTATGATTAATGTAAATTTATATATGTCTTAACTTTCATGAATAAACTTATGTTACAGGGTAAAATAATAAAAAGTATTCAAGCGACGTTAGAAAAGAAGAGGATTATATATCTAGGAGACGGAGCTGGTGATTTTTGCCCGAGCTTAAAGCTTACAAAAGAAGATTACATGATGCCGAGGAAAGATTTTCCTGTTTGGGAGTTGATATGCAAAAACCGTCATCTTCTTGAAGCCGATGTCCACGGATGGGCGGATGGGGAAGACCTTGAGAGAGTTCTCATTCAACTTATCACTACAATTATCTCGATAGAAGATGTTGATAACAACGTTGACAACATAAATCAATTGTTCGATTGCAAGTTTGAGACAATCGAGCACAAAGTTTTGCCTAAACCAGTATATGTTCCATAACAACTATGTATTTCTATCCAAAAATATTGGATCTACTTAAAATCATGTGTGTTAAAGTCATGGAGCTACAATAATATATGTCTCGTCTTTTTGTATATTCTGTTTTGCCCTATGTTCAATTGACATATAACGGTGCATTTTGTTTTTAAGGTTTAGTTTATAACATATAAATTTACATCTATATATTATTAATTTGTCTAACTATTATTGACATAGGACAAGACTCGTCAACAATTTTCACTTTAATTAATAAAACGAAATATGGAAACCAAAAACTTTAAGGGGACGTTTGATAGGAAGAAATGGAATGAAATAGAATGGAATTGATAAACTAATATAATTTTCAAGTAAAATTATATTTGAGTGGGTAATGAAATGTATTTAATCTCAAATTCCCTTGGTTGTGGGATTTCAATTTCACTCTCTAGGTAAAAGGATTTTGAAATCCCACAACCAAGGGAATTTGAGGTGAAACATTCCATTGACTTTACTTTTAATTACTCACTCAAACACAATTATATTTGAAAATTATACTATTTTCTTATTTTCATTTTATTTCTTCTAACCAAATGCCATCTAATTGCTTTAAGGTCAAACAAACCCACAGATGTAGATACTTGTACAATGCCGCTAAACAGAGTGGTACAATACTACTCGCAAACATAGTAGTACAATTTATAGGGAAGATAACCTTTTATTAAATTCACTAAACAAAAACCACTAAACAATGTTTGAATTATTAGTATGTATTGTGGTTAAGTGATCTTGTTGGTTAAGTAGTGTATCTCATAAACAAAATGTTTTATAATCATAACCATTGAGATAATCGGGCATAAAGTTTTGCCCTAACCAGTATATGTTTCATAATAACTGTTGTATTTTGATCCAAAAATCTTGGATTTACTTTATCATATATGCTAAAATCTTGGAGCAATAATAATATATGTACGTTTGAATGTTTCGTCTTTTTGTATATTCAGTTTCTCTTATGTCGAACACTGTTAGAAAAGAGGGTGGGTTAGTACTATTTTTTGCGACTCAAATATCTTTGCCCCCTCAATGGTTACTTGGCTGCGACACACTTGCGACAAAAACAGCCTACCTAAATTTCTACAAACTTCGCGTCAATTTTGCGACACAAAGAGAAACTGTAACTATATCTGTCTCAAAAGTGTCAAAAAACTTCAGTTTGAGTAATTATATTATAATATATATTAAACTACTTGTTCTAGAACTACAGGGCATATTCCACTTTTTTCAGTTTGACCACTAAAATTTTAAGTTTCACCGATTGAACACCGTAATCTTCCGCTACCGCTTCACATCCACCCACATTTTGCATCATCTTCCGAGATTCATCAGATTCATAGCTTGATCCAGTCATATTTGCCAACAAGAATGCCAACCGTGCGATCACCATTGTAGGTGGCCACCAAGCACAAGCAGTCAAACACACCTTCGATGTCTAACAAGAACACCACCACCGTTGTTTGCTTCGATCTCTTCCGTCGACCCAACCGGCGGTGGTGCATGATGATGTTGGTTGCAGGCGAGGTGGTGGTTGTGTCGGGGGGTGACGTTGTTGGGTTGGTGGCGGTGCTCTAGGGTTTTTCGTTGTTTAAAAAGATCTTGAATTTTGGTTGAACCAGATCTGTAAATATATGCTAGAAGAGAGAATGGATAGAGAGAGTAAGAAGAAGAAAAAGCATCTTGAACGTGGGAGGTTGTCTAGGCAGTGGTTTGAAAGAAGAAATATCACGCATAATATCACGCATTTAGCCCAAAGTTTAGTAGGACTTTCATCCAAGTACCATTATCCTTTATGTTGACAGATTTGCTAGATAAGAAAAGACCATTAACCTCTACTTTTATAAAGTTTCAGTCAAAGTCTTATAAAGTGTTTACAAGACACTTATCTTTATAAATTAACACCTCTATACGTCTCGTATAATATTATACGAGGCGTATAGGATCGACGGCATTCAAAAAGAGAAAAATTCAAGGGCTGTCAGAGGGCTATACGTATCATACATCCCAATACGACCTCATATAGGCATATACAATCCGTATTGCAAAAATTCAATAATAGATAATGAAAAATTTAGAAGGTTGTCAGAATACTTATACGTCCCATATAGGGCTATACACCCCTTATACGACGTGTATATAGCTATACAATTCATAAAGAAATCCTAGGGTGTTAATTTATATTGAGAGTGTATCTAAAATCAGGACCCCAAAATTATTTATTTTTAGCATAGTCTAATACGCATTTAATGGTTAGTTTAAAAATAATGAAAAACATATACATATTATATATATACCCTTATCATTGTACAGAAAAGAGTCTCGTGACTTGAAACATTAGAAACTATATAACATAGTTTTCAAATCAAGGAAGAAAATTATATTAAGTGATAATATTTATATAAATTCAATAATATGTTTATATAATTTTTTATGCATAAACAAACTCTAAGTCAAGTACTGGACACACCGTTTTAATTCTTTGATTAATTCACTAAATTTAATAATTTGACTTTTTTATATATCTGGTTAAATACAAATACGTTTTCTTGCTTTCTGGCACTATTATATCTTTTTTTAATCTACATCTGGATGTTCAAAATCGAGTAGTCGCGACTTAATACATTTCTCTTTCTGAATCTGAACACGCTAGTGTTACCGTAACAACATGCACTCGTGCCGCGGCGAAGCGCGGATTAAAATACTAGTTTATGTTTATAATAGCCTTGATAACAATAAAATAATTAAATAACAAAATATAGTTTGCGATGCATCTACGACTTAACTTATAATTTAATTAAAAATTAAATCTAATATTATAATAACAGTATTCGTTATAAATATGAATTTTAAATAATAACATATCTTTTGCGTCGCAAGATTATATAAATAACAACAATAATACAGACAGAAATATTTGTTACAATAATAATAATAATAATACAATAATAATAATAACAACAATAACAGCAGCAGCAGCAGCAGCAGCAGCAGCACCAGCAGCAGCAACAGCAGCAGCAACAGCTTCAAACGCGAAATCACTATGATTATTACTAATTGTGTATAGACTAGCTATCTATTACAATACACTGCTTATGTTTTATAACTATTACTGATTATTATTTAACGTAAACTCATGAATTCACCAACCATTGTGTTGACTTGTTTAGTATGCTATTCTCAGGTTAAGGTTGCCAGTTGCCTAGGAGCACGCACACGTCAGCATTGTTGGGTTGTCTTTATTGTTTAAAATATTGTTTTGGATTATGTCTATTTTAAACAGTTATGCTTGGGTTTTTGCATTATGATTGGGCGCGTATGTTTTACGCATTTTCTTTACACGTTACATTGTTTTGGGTCTTCTAGTTATTTAAACGCTTTCGTAGTTTTTAAAGTAATTTGAATTTTGGTTCATGTAGAGTTGTTCTAAGTAACTAATGACTGAGATCCTGGTTTGTCACGCGCCTCGCGGTAAAACCCCGCACACGAATTTTAAGGGTGTGACAGATTCGTATCAGAGCCATTGGTTATAGGGAACTAGGTTGCATACACACACTAGACTATAACCGTACAGTTGTTAGTTACTTGTCATTTACTCCCCTTACTGTATACTCATTGGCTTACGTATCACGTACTTCGCAGTATGGAATTGTCGTCGCGAGACTTGGGGAAAAAGCCCACGAGGTCCGAGTCACCTCCCTATTCACTTGTACCGGACAATGGACCTGACTGGCCCCGACACTATTACCCTTCCGAATAAGTTGATTGGGATCAACCACTTATGATACCAGAACGTGATGCTCCGCGAGATTGGGATTACTATCCTACTCGCATCCGGCGTATGATATACCGGAGCGGGTACCGCCAGTAGCCTCTAACCGATCGTGAACGAGGGCATCTACATCCACTCCATCTCTCACACTTCCTGCTATGAATGCTCCGTAAGAGCAAGTTATTGCTGCACTAGTGGCTGCACTGCATACCGAGCAGCAACGTGTCAAGAAACTCACTGATGAGAACTATACCCTAAAACACGAGGTACGAGAACTACGATAGCAAATGGATGCGCTCGAGGGGCAACAGGAAAAGACCTTTAATGGGTTCAATGCAATGGCTGATGGTGTAGGAGCGCTTACGGGACGCGTGAATGAACTAGAGCAGTGGGAAGGGATGACAAATGTTAGGGTTGCTACTCTAGAGGGCCAACTGGCAGCACTCCAGATTGCTATAGCTCCTGCTCCGGCAGAGGACCCTAAGGATGAGCACCCTAAGGAAGCCCCTGAGGAGGTGGAGGAACCAGAAGAAATGAAGGACGACAGCGATGGGTCGGATGTTGTGGATTGATTTTCTTTTGTATGACTTAGACTATGTAGTGTTTCTTTCTTTTGAAACCTATGTGTGAAGGGTTGTTTTCTACCCAACTGACAAACTCAAATTTGACATTGATGAATATTTTATGACTCATTTGCAATTTATTTACCTTTGGTTATTATTTTTGTTATAAATGTTATGGTGGTGATGAATTCATTATTTCTTATTGTATATTGTACTTCAATGAGATAAATATGTTGGATGTTACTCATTATTGTATTTGTGAATGTAAAGTGAAATATGGACGCCGGTGGACATGGACGTGGATGTGAACGTGGGCGTGGACGTGGACGTGGCGCTGGAGGTCGTGGAGGCGGTGCCATAAATATGACGCCTGCGCAGTTAGCTGCCTTAATAAACAAGCACGTTCAGGCAGCAGTGGTTGCTGCCCAGCCGGGACTGCCAGCAGGTAAATGACAACGGGAAGTTAAACCAACTATCCTAGTTAACCTTATAGGATATCTGATCAATGTTTGTTGTGTCAAAGCAGGACCACCATTGTGTACCTACAAGTCCTTTATGGACTGCAAACCCCACACCTATAACGGGACAGAAGGAGCTGTAGGATTGGTGAGGTCGTTTGAGAAGACAGAGTCTGTCTTCATTAAATGCAATTGCCCGCCTGTTGATCAGGTGAAGTATGCCACCGGGACTCTGGAAGGTGCGGCTCTTTCCTGGTGGAACGCTCGGGTATAAATGTTGGGCCAGGCTATGGCCAATCATCTTCCTTGGGCTGAATTCAAGGAAATCATGACTGAGGAGTATTGTCCTCGAAACTAAGTACAAAAGCTATAAATGGAATTATGGCAGCTAAAGATGCAGGGTTCTGAAATTGAGGCCTACACCACCCGTACTCATGAACTAGCCACTTTATGCCGGGGGATGGTGAATGAAATGCACAAAAGGGTCAAGCACTACATCCGAGGATTGGTGCCTGAAATCCAAAGCATGGTGACTCCTTCCAATCCCGCTATTATTCAGCAAGCCATCTGGTTAGCTCATAAGCTGACTGATCAAGCGGTGGAGTAAGGATGTCTACCCAATCGGGGTGCTGTGGCGAGCGTGCCCGACAACAAAAGAAAGTAGGATGGTTCTAATAACAAAGCTTCATCGTCCAGCAGTCAATCTTAACCTCAACAACAGCAGCAATACCAACAACAACAACAGAGGTTCGACAATAATCGGAGTTTCAACAACAATAATAACGCAACAACAACAACAACGGGAATGGCAATAATGGTGGCAACAACAATAATGGAGCCAAGGGAAGAGCCTTCGTCATTGACTCAGGTGAGGCTCTAAACGACCCTATGACTATTACTGGTAAATTTTCGGTTAATGGACGTTTTGCTACTGTATTATTCGATACTGGAGCCGATAGAAGTTTCGTGTCCTTAAAGTTCCGTAGTCTTTTAAGTGACGTGCCCTCAACCTTAGAATCTAAATACACTGTAGAATTATCCGTGTAACATCTTGTATTTTTGAGTAAATTAAAAGTTAACGTTATTAATTCTTGTAAGGGCTATTGTTGGCATTCATGAAACTCATATGCTACTTATGATTATCGTTTTAATTTATCTTTAATTCTTTAATTTGAAGTTAATAATGTCAATTATTACATAGTAAATAAATGATAATCATAATATCAATAATAATAAAAATAATAATAAAACTAATAATAACAATGATAATAATATTGATGATAATATTAATAATAGTAATAAATATAATAAATTTATAACAATAATAATAATAACTAAGAATAATAGCAAAAATAATAATATGGTTATCAATAACAACAATTTATAAGAATTATTAAACTTAAAATTATTTAAAACTTAAATTAAGAAGGTTAAGGGGGTGATTTGTCAATTTAATAAACTTTAAATGGAGGTTTTAACATAAAATAATAGAATTTCAAAGTTGAGGGACCATTTGTGTAATTAACCGAAACCCAAACCCCCTCCCCCTTCTCAACCCCGATTTTCCGGCGGGAGCTCCGGCGAAGGTCCGGCGACCCTCCGGCCACCCCTAAAACGCTATAAAAACCTACAATTTCGATCACCAAACCTTTCGCGTACATGATTCGAACATGATTAACCATTAAATTGGGTTTAAACACCGGTTACTAAGTTTAAACGAGTTCATAACCGAAACCTTTAATCCTAGAGCCGTTTAATTATTAAATCCTAATAATAATCTAATTAAACTAACCTGAATCAATCATCTAAGTGTTCCTAAATGTTTATTCCATCTGAAACAAACACAATCATCCCATTTCGAGTGTCCTCTCCCGTTCGCGACCTGCCACAATTCGAACACCACCTTCAACGGTTCTAAACTTGAAATTTATAGAGGGCTTTTCGTCTTGGAGTCCATTAGAAACTATCTGTGCAGCGAATTGTACTATAGTTATCGTTTGAACGACAATCGGGCTACACATTGGTCGCGGTTTGTTCTTCAAGTCAAATCACTGAAGTCATACAACTTTCGGGTAATTAAACTTACATAAATACTCGTTTTCATCTGCTGAATGAAAGCCCTAACAATGATTTGATTAGTAACATCGTTTGATGCTTCAATTTGGGGATTTACCGAATCTAGGGTTCTTGATTTGGGTGGAGGATGCGTAGGGTTGTGTTTTAAGATATAAAAACCAAGCTTAACCACGGCCTTAGGCCCTGGTTCGCTGGTTATGTCACTACACTTCTAAACATGAGGTCCAGGGTTCGAACCGGGCACCCTCATGTTTTATTATTTGTTTTTTTAAAAGGCTTTTAGCCTAAAGATTAATTTTGGAAAAACATTCTTAAAATATATATAAATTATTTTTATAAATTTTAAATATTTTCAAATGTTCCAAATATTTTCTAAAATTTTTCTAGGATTTAATAAAAATATTTTGTTGATAAAACATTTTAACAAAGTTTGTTTAAATAGTTTTTTTCATAAAATGGTTGGAAAATAATAATTAGTAAATTATTATTGGTTCAAATATCTCTTTTCAAGTAATTTTGGTTATCTAGTAATATATTTTGGTTATAAAGATTTATTCGAACTTTATACGTAATTTTTTTTATAATTGTTACCTTTTCACAACTTTGAATAAAATATAAATATATATTTTCTTAAAATAATATATATATATATATATAAATTTATTTCATTTGTTTAAACATAATTATTTGGCAACCCCTAAATTCCACTTAGAACCCTAGTCCCCGTTAATTCGTTGAACTTATTATAAGTAAACTTAAATCTTGTAAATAAATATATTTAGGTACTTTGTGAAGGAATACGTTGGAACGACGACCGTTATAATTTTATTAATCGTCAATTATATATTCATTGGCCATGTGAGTATTTCTGTACCCCTTTTTCATATTTTCACACTTTGGGGTGAAACATGTTACATTACAACCATTGCACTTGTAAAACGTTTGATCCTTGTAAACTTATGGCATTTCACATGTATGTTGTGGTTAGTTGACCTTTGTAGCTACCATGTAATGTCGAATATATGTACAATCATTAACTATTGCTAGCCTGGCGACGTCATAGATCTATGGGCCTGACAAGCCTGCTTGGTTAATCCAAGTACACTTAGCTAATCATATATACTTTTAAACGTTTGAGACTTGTAAACATCTGTCAAGGTTTGATTATGCATTCTGTCTTACATCCCTAGTTACTTTGTTCTCTAACTTACAACATGAATTGTCATCTTTTACATACTTATGTATTGAAAACTATGAAAATCTCACCAACATTATTGTTGACCTTTTATTTTTAACATGTTTCAGGAAATACTCAAGTATGATTACTACTTTGAAGCTTATCACATCTAGGATTGGACCTAGAGAAATAAAAGAATGAACTTGTCACATTTAACTTGTATATCATGATGTTATCCTTGTTTGAGACTTATGTTTGTAATGTTACCTTTGAAACTTATGAATAATATATTTAGATTTAATAATAGCGTTATGTGGTTGTGAACGATCTTAACTCTCACATCTCGACGTTTCCGCCGTCAAGGTTGGGGTGTGACAAGCTGACGGTAAACAGATTCATGTAACGCATATTCTTAGAGATTGTAAGATAGAACTTGCTGGTCACACATTCACCATAGATCTTATGCGACCCTTGCGTGTCTCGGGCTCATGGCTTTTAAGCGCATGGCGACTCTCACCCTTTGCGCCCTGAATGCGCCTAAAGCCTTTGACTACCATGAGCAATATTCTTGTAGAACCAAAATTAAAACTCATGCTTGATTGTCTAATACGTAAGCTTTAAGAGTTCCACCAAACTCATTAGTTAGATCTTTGATATATTTGTTACTTGTTGTGATCTTAATCTCTTGATATAGGAAATCAAATGCTTTAGCACATCATCTACACCTTTCGTTTCATATCCATGTCTTGAGATTTAAGATGCTTGATTCGATTTCTTTGCATTAGTCAACAGTCGTTGGATCATGCATATATTATATCACACAAATTAGAAGTCCATACTTATCTATTTTTAATGAAGGATTGCTGATTTTTGTTCACTTGAGAATCTAGAAACTTTTTAGCTTTTAAATTAGAATAGGGAGGGGATTTTGATGTGTTGACTTCAATTTATGCTTTTCTACTATTTGGTCTATGTTGCATATTGTTGGTTCTAGTGCACCTTTAGAAATTTATTTTATCTAAACGTTTTTATTTATATTTAACTCTAGATAATATTTGTGTGCAGTTGTCACTTGGTATTGAATATAAATCTTTATTTTTGTTTGTTATCTTTGCTTGCTATCCTCTCCATATTTAGAGGATCTGTTTCCGTTTCTTGTGATTCCTTTTCCTCTATTTATTTTGTATTCTTGTTTTTTATTATAATAAGAAATAACACAATTCCCCTTCATCTTCTGTCAAATCCTTTATGGTATCAAAGCAGGCTTCGAAACCTAGCTCTTGATTTCTATTCCCACGATGACAGGAGATGAAACCCAAAACAAAAACAAAGATGGTGAAGGTTCTAGCGGTGGGATCGCATATGACTCACCCTATTACCTTCATCCATCGGACTACCCAAAACAACTCCATGTTAACGAAGTTCTCACCGATAGCAATTTTGCAGATTGGAGTCAAGAGATGACGAATTTCCTGTTCGCAAAAAACAAGATAGAATTCGTTGATGGAACGATAAAGAAACCTGAGAAAGCTTCAAAGGACTACATGCCATGGATGAGGGTGGATGCGATGATAAAGGGTTGGTTGACAACCGCCATGGAGAAGAACATACGAAATAGCGTGAAATACGCCGGCACAACATCGGAAATATGGGCAGATCTGAATGAACGTTTTGGAAAAGAAAGCGCTCCCAGGGCATATGAATTGAAGCAGAAGGTTGCATCCACTCGGCAAAGTGGTACCTCCGTTTCAACCTATTTTACCCAACTACGGTCCGTGTGGGATGAGGCACAATCCATACATCCTTTTCCACGATGTACCTGCAACAAGTGTGAGTGTGATATGGGCAAGAAGGTGATTGAACATCAGGAAAAGGAACATATCTATGAATTCTTAATGGGCCTGGATGCTGAATTCGCGGTTATTAGGACACAAATCCTAGCCACGAAACCAACTCCCTCACTCGGAAACACATACCACATGGTGGCTGAAGATGAAAGACAAAGGTCTATCTCGGGAGAAGGGAAAATAACACCGGAACCCGCTGCGTTCAAGGCTGCACAAAGGCGCTACTTTTCTTCGGGCCAAAACAAAGAAAAGGGCGGTCAAAGGGCTGTTAAAGAAAACAATGATCACTGTACCTTCTGTGATAGAGATGGACATAAGCGTGAGGGATGCTTCAAGTTGGTTGGATATCCGGAATGGTGGCCCGGAAAGAAAGGAGAAAGACCGAAGGCCAAAGCCGGTTGTGTCGAGACCGAAACAAGTCCCATTCCAGGTTTGACAAAGGAACAATATGACCTTTTCTTAAGTCATTTTTCTGAAACAGGTAAAGGTGGTAAACACGTAGCCAATATGGCACATACGGAAGATGACGATGGTGAGTGGATTTTCGATTCGGGTTGCACCGAATATATTACCTTTTATTGAATATTCTTTCAAATATGAAATCCACTCCTTTCGAAAACCCTGTTATTATTCCCAATGGAGAGTCGATTCCCGTTAAAGGAAAAGGAGATTATACTCTTCCGGGCGGAGCAAAGTAAAGGGCGTTCTTTATGTCCCGGAATTCAAATGCAATCTTCTTTCTGTTAGTCGCCTTACTCGCGACCTTCAATGTTGCATTACCTTCTTTCCTGAATTTTGTGTTATGCAGGGACTACAAAGGAGGAACTTGATTGGTGCGGGTAGATGCGAAGGGGGACTGTACCGAATGAAGATGGCTCAAGTAAGAAAGGCTATGGCTACCACTGTCGAGACATGGCATAGAAGACTTGGACATGCTTCAAAGGGAAAGCTTGCTAAAATGGATTTTCTCAAACTAGTGTTATTGATTTGGGTAATTTTTGTGATTCATGTTCTAGAGCTAAACATACTAGATTGCCTTTTCCTTCTAGTTTTATTAAAACAAATGCTCCTTTTGATCTGATTCATTGTGATATTTGGGGGGGTTATCGTGTTCCGTCATATACAAGAGCAAACTATTTTCTTACAATAGTTGACGATTTTAGTAGATCGGTGTGGACGTTTCTCCTTAGATACAAAAGTGAAGCAAGCCAATGTCTTAAAACCTTTCATAAAATGGTGGAAGTACAATTTCATAAACAAATCAAACGGGTTAGATGTGATAATGGCGGGGAGTTTACATCTAACAACATGCAAGAATTTTACAATGAAAAGGGTATTTTGTTAGAAACCACATGTCCTCATACCCCCCAACAAAACGGTGTTGTTGAAAGAAAGCATAGACACCTTCTTGAAACTGCTCGTGCTCTAAGATTTGATGCAAATCTTCCAAAAAGATTTTGGGGAGAATGCATTTTGACCGCGGCATATATTATAAATCGTGTCCCGTCCAAGGTCATTAAAAATAAAACTCCTTTTGAAATAATTTGGAATGAAAAACCAGATTACGATCTTATGAGGGTTTTTGGGTGTCTTGCCTATTTCAAGAATACCGACACAAATGGAGATAAGTTCGATGAAAGGGGGAAGCCAGGAGTTTTCCTTGGATATCCTCCTAGAACAAAAGGCTATAAAATCCTTGACCTTGAGACCCGGAAAATAGTGGTTAGTAGGGACGTCACCTTTCATGAGGAACATTTTCCTTTCAAAGACGTTGAAAAGGAGGGTGACAATGGAAATGAGGAACCGATTGTTGTTTATGATTGTCACTGTTGTGATGAACCCATTGTTACACAAGCAAAGGACCATGATTCCACTCCACAAGTGGATCACATTGAGCCCATTCATGACCCAAACATCATAAATGAAAATAATATGGGCCACGAAAATGAAGATGAGCAGCCCAATATTAATGAAGTTGATATGGCCCATAATGAAGCTGGTAATCAAAATGAAAGCAGACCCACTCGGTCACGAACCCAACCTTCAAGATTCAAAGACTTCGTCGTACAGGTCCCTCCTTCGGTCAAACATCCGACTTCCAATCAAGTCTCCTCCACGGTACACTACCCTATCTCGAACTTTGTCTCTTATGATAAATTTTCCACTAATCATAAAGCCCTCCTATCGGCAATTACTAAAAATGATGAGCCAAAGAGCTTTAAACAAGCTGCGCAGGATGCTCGCTGGCGTGAAGCCATGCAAAAGGAAATCAAGGCTCTTGAAGAAAATGGAACTTGGACATTGGAAAATCTGCCTGAGGGTAAACGGGCGATAGACTCAAAGTGGGTGTACAAGATCAAATACAAGCCTAATGGTGAGGTCGAAAGGTACAAGGCTCGCTTGGTGGCAAAGGGGTTCACTCAAATAGAAGGGGTGGACTATCATGATACGTTTGCTCCAGTGGCAAAATTGGTTACGGTTCGAACTTTGTTGGCCGTGGCCGTAAAAAAGGATTGGTTCATTCACCAGCTCGACGTAAACAACGCCTTTCTACATGGCGACTTGGATGAGGAGGTTTATATGAAGATTCCTCATGGGTTTTCTGTTGACGGGGAAACTCGAGTTTGTCGTCTTAAAAAGTCCTTATACGGATTAAAGCAAGCTTCTCGTAACTGGTACCAAAAATTCACCACGTTTCTCTTGCAATTGAAGTTTAGACAGTCCAAGGCTGATCACTCTTTGTTTATTTACGAGACCGAAGGCATTATTGTTGTTGTTCTCATCTACGTGGACGATGTCATTATCACCGGCAATTGTCTCAAGAAAATTCAAGAAACTAAACTGCAACTTGACAAAGAATTTAGTGTCAAAGACCTTGGTTCTTTAAAATACTTCCTTGGCATCGAGGTGGCAAAAACAAAGGATGGTTTAGTCTTAAGTCAACGCAAGTATACGTTGGACATTTTGAAGGATTGTGGAAAATTGGGTTGCAAACCGAGTAGTTTTCCATTCGAGCACGGCCTAAAACTTGACAAAGGAGAAAACGAACCAAGCGTTGACGCCAACCAGTACCGTCGCTTAGTGGGTCGGCTTCTGTACCTTCAAGCCACCCGACCCGATATAACCTACTCGGTAAATGTCCTGAGCCAATTTGTAGCAGACCCAAGAAGCAACCATCTAGAAGCAGCAAATCGTGTCTTAAGATACTTAAAGGCTACACCGGGCCAAGGAATTCTTCTTTCTCGTGCGGGAGATTCTGTATTAACTGCTTATTGTGACTCCGACTGGTTGGGTTGTCCTTTTACAAGAAGGTCTCGCACTGGATACGTGTTGTTACTAGGTGGTACTCCTATTTCTTGGAAGACCAAGAAACAATCTGTCGTCTCACGTTCTTCGGCCGAAGCTGAGTACAGGGCCATGGCATCGACAGTCAGTGAAGTTATTTGGGTTCGCTGGTTACTTAGCGAGCTGCAAGTTCGGATCTCGTCGCCTACACCCCTGTTTTGTGATAATCAAGCGGCCCGTGACATCGCCAACAATCCGGTCTTCCATGAGAGAACCAAACATGTAGAGATGGACTGCTACTTTGTGCGAGAACGTGTCGAATCCAAAGAAATCATTCCTATGAAGATCAGCAGCACGATGCAGATTGCCGACGTACTTACAAAGGGGCTCACGTCTCAACAGCTTCTTCATCTTCTTGGCAAGATTGGCATTGCAAATTTGCACGCTTCATCTTGAGGGGGAATATTGAATATAAATCTTTATTTTTGTTTGTTATCTTTGCTTGCTATCCTCTCCATATTTAGAGGATCTGTTTCCGTTTCTTGTGATTCCTTTTCCTCTATTTATTTTGTATTCTTGTTTTTTATTATAATAAGAAATAACACAATTCCCCTTCATCTTCTGTCAAATCCTTTACTTGGATCATGCTGCATCCCTTTCCTATTTTCTTAAAAGAGTTTTGTTACATCTATCTTGCTTCAGCTATCTTATGTTATATCATTTTGTTTTAGTTCTGTTATGTTTAGATATTAGTTCAGTGTAAATGTCTTGCTTTTCTGACTACCTTCAAGAGGAGGGTATTCATGACTCATGCAACAAAGACTATTTACAAGTTGTGTTTGTTAGATTTTGCTCAAGTGAGCAAAGTTTTAATTGAAGAGATGTTATTTGATGAACATGACATTTCACCTTCCATGGATAAAGTTGAGGTTTGTTTTCATCACAATTACTATTTTTACTTATACTATAAAGGAGTTGCTTTAAAGTACGTAAGAAACATTCTAATATTTAAGTAATTTGAGCATCTTTGTATTTGTTACATGCCGACCTGAAATATATTGGTAATGAACATTATTTTAAACAAACTAATAATAAATAAGTTCATGAATTGGTGAAAGATTTATGCGTGAGTGATAAGGTCATTCTTCTTGATATTGGTATCTTTTGAGAGGTAGACCAAGGGGGTGTTTGTTTTTTGAAAAAACCTCTTCCCCACCTCTTCATCTGCGCGCTCGCAGACGCGGGAAGAGATTTTTACTTCGCAGACTGTTTGTTTTCTGGAAGACGTTTCATTAAAAAACGTCTTCCTGAGCTCTTCATGGGGCAGACATGGACCCTAGTCTTCAGATGGGAAGACATTTTATAAAACCTCTTCTCCTCTCTTCACATAAAACAATTTGAGCCCTAATCACACACACAACACAACCATCCATCGTCGCTCTCTCCTCTCTTCACTGTTCCCGTCGCCTTCCTCCCTGCCGCTCCTCCTCGCCGCCCCTCCTCGCCGCCCCTCCTGCCGCCCCTCCTCGCCGCCCTACGTCTACACCTTTCACTGTTCCCGCGCCTTCCTCCCTGCGGCCGCCTCTCCTCCACCACTGAAAAAGGTAAGTTCATTTCTTTCTGATTGCATTGCCTTTCACTGTTCCCGCGACTTTTCTCTCCGGCCAAAGCTAAAGGCTGTTATTTGATGCTTTTATTCGTCTGTGTATTTTCTGCCAATCTGTGTATTTTCTGCAAAGAGGCTGTTAGTTGCACCGCCAATCGGTGTATTTTCTGCAATTTGGGTTCTTCATGAATTTGGGTTCTTCATGAATTTGGGTTCTTTATGATTTGGGAAAAAGAACAAAGAGGCTGTTGTATGAACATTGTTTTAAAACTGCACATTACTGATTTCTTACAATCTGTGTTGTTTTATGAACATTGTTTTAAAACTGCAAATGCTTGTGTATCTGATTGGGGTTTGTTCAAGGGGTTTATGAACAGGGTTTTGAATTGTATATTGATTTGTGGTTTATGAGTTGGTTTGATTGGTGATTTTGTGTTCTAGTGTTATCTTTAAAACAGGATAATAATGGATTATAATAAGAAATTACTACTCGTAATTCTTATGTACTTGTATGTTCGCTTTTTTGGGAGGAGAGGTTTAAAACGAATGCGAGACAATGACTCGGTTATGTCGGGGCATAAATACACGTTAGAGTTACTGCAAGGAAATCCCAAACAATGCGTTGAATTGCTACGTATATCTCGTGAATCATTTGTCCGACTATGTGCTCATTTTAGAGTAAATTATTCGTTAAAGGATAGTAAACATGTTTCGGTAGAAGAGAAGATGGCTATGTTTTTATGATAATTGGTCATAATCAACGATACGTGGTTATCAAGCGTAGATTTCAACACTCAAAGCAAACAATTCATAAATTTTTTATGAAGTGTTAGAGAAAATGATGATTTTTGCAAAAGATATGATAGTACCAACTTCTTTTAATCCGAATCCAAATATTCCGGGACATAACAAAAGATTACGACGGATTTTCAAAGGAGCGGTGGGTGCACTTGATGGAACTTTGATACATGCTGTTGTCCCTGCTGACAAACAAGATTTATATAGAGGTAGGGGAAAGGGGGATTGTTATCAAAACGTATTAGCAATTTGTGACTTTAACATGATTTTTACATTCATTGTGGCTGGCTGGGAAGGGGTCGCACATGATTCTAGAATATTATCAGAGGCGTTATTAGATACAAATGCTCCATTCCCGTTACCACCACAAGGTACTTTTAACTGTTTGTTAAATAATTGTATACTACTTTAATTTTCTGATTATTTATATATATTTACAGATAAATATTATCTTTGTGATGCCGCTTATGCACACATACGGGGATTTATGGCTCCATATCGTAATGTTAGGTATTGGCTTGGAGATTTTCGTAGAAATCGTGCATTGACAAATAAAGAAAAATTTAACCATGCACATGCAAAACTACGAAACGTTATTGAGCGTTCGTTTGGAGTATTGAAAGCACGATTCCCTATATTAAAGAGGATGGCACCGTTCCCGATGGTTACACAAAGGAACATTACCATTGCATGTTTCGCGCTACATAATTTTATAAGGAAAGAAGGTTTCAGCGATGACTTTTTTACACAATACGATCAACCCAATGTGTCCTTTGAAAATCGTCATGTTGATGCTGATGAAAATGATGTTCAAGAACATGGTACCTCATCAGATCGGGAATATATGACTCAGTTACGAGATGAAATTACTGAGCAGTTAATGCAGAATATCGAATAAACGATTTAAATAAAATGTATTTGTATGGTTTTATGAATATTATTGTAGTTTGTATGACTTCTATTTATATTTTAATGTATTTGTATGACTTTTATTTATATTTTAATATTAAGGTACCTTTTTAAGTTTCACAAAATTGGTTTACTTTAATTACAACATATTTTAGCAGTCTGCAGGTTTTAAAAAATCAAACAGTATTTTTCTTGCAGACTGCAGACGTTTGGTCCACCTCTTCTGCTGCAGATGTCTGCAGATGTGGTCCGCAGACTGCAGACGTTTCCTGCTGAAAAAACAAACAGCACCTTAATCTATAAATATTTTGAAACCTAAATCATTTTACCCCAAACTCCCGAGCCCTAAAAATAACATTGCTGAAGCACTTGATCGTTTCCCTCATGTCATCCTCTTCACTAATCATCGTCATCAGCCATTGAAGGCTGCAATAATCGCCAATCATCATCATCATCAAGCATCGATTCATGTTTGCTGGTATGTTTTTGATTTCATATTATCATTAACACCAAGTGATTCTAATGCTGTGTGAAGTCTATAGTCATCGATGAGTAACTCATGAACTGTATAGTCAATCACAGAGAACATTAGATATTTGTGATACTGTAGGTCATCGTGACTAATGGATGCAGCGTTAGCAAGCATTACATAGATTTGTTGTTCCTATGAGTTCCCTTAAGCACAAATTTGGTTGTTCTAAAACCTAAATCCATACCTTCGGTTCTGATACTAGGGCATTGTAATCTCTTCACTTTACCTTATTATTTGCACCTGATACGTGACTATTTGAGTCAACAAAGATGGTCTTTTGCTTCACTTGAAATGTTGTTGAAAAGGGAATGGGTCAAACAACTAGAAAGTCACTCATTGGTTATTTCTTATGCATATGGCCTATTGAATCTTTTTTTACAAAGTTTCAGATTGTTAACCACATTGTCTTTGTATTTTACTACACTTTGAGGGTACAAAAACCGTTTCCTTGGTAAATGAGGCACAAAAGGGGTTTCTTCTTTATATGGTTCTCATGTGTCTTATAACTATACATATTTTCAGGACCTTTGTTGCTACAAAGAATCGACCTCTGCTTCTACTACGCCCACGCCCAACCTACTGTGCTCTTAAGGTTAGCATTTACTTTAGTAGTAATTCCTTGATGTAATACCACAAACACATACAAAATTAATCAGCCATATCAGGTCTATATAGGTTAGTAACAAAAGGTGGTTGATTATGGGGTGAATTACCTTCACTTTTGTTTGTATATTATCTATCTGATAGCAACAAAAAACATTAACAACACCTGGGTACATATTGCCACTCTCCGGATCTGTCTCTAACACCGTCTGCTTGCAACTCACCCCTTTATTTCAACTTTTTTTTCAAGCTGATGAAGAAATGTTAGTCAGACCTTCCAGAAACTGTATAGCTGCCTAATGCAACTAGAGGTTAAGACAATAAAAATTTCTCTTTTTGTTATTTTAATCTTTATGAATGATGTCAAACAGGAGATCTGGTGGTGATCAATTGTTAATGATAATAATGAGAATCAAAGTTTGTATTGCTCAAATGTGTTCTGTTTCCTTGGACTTTATTTTGATAATGAAACAAACACGATAATAAGATCCTTTTTGTCATTTTCTTGAGCCACTGAGCAGCTTCTATTACCAGACAATTTAAATCATACCTTCACAACTCATTCTATCCGGTTAGACCCAATATTCTCTATTAAACTAATTGTGCAGAGTTTTTCTGTTTGCTGTTTCTGGTTAACTGGTCACTTTTCTACAAGGATCTCACTCAAGGTCATCAGTCATCAAATTTTAGTCTATTCTATAACCATATTATATGATCATAAACATGTAAAACAATTTAAACCACACATTGTATATATGTGTCTACAAATTCATGTATGTATATAAGAATACATGTATGTAATTGCAAACTGTTTCTCTATTTTCTCATCATAATATATAGGTATTTTTAGCTTCTTGCTTAAATTATCATCACAAAACCAACATTAATGGAGGCTGCCATAAAGCAATAAACAAGACTATATTTATTAACTATTTAATCTTTATGTTGAATATGATGCAACTATGCAGCTATGAAATAATAATTCCATCAGCCCATTTTTGTTTGTTTTGTTTAACACAGATTTATATGTTCAATCATTACTATAATAACATTCAATTGTTGTGTGTATTTTTCTCTGTTTCCTGAGTATTTTTTGATTGTTTTGTGATCTGAAATCTGGATTTATAATTATGTGATTTGTTAGTGTCAAAGCTTCTTAATATTTATCGTCATGCGATTGTCTTGTCTATGTGTTTCAAGCCTTCAGTCTGTTTATGTTATATCGCTCTTTTGCTTTCTCAGCTGTTATTATGAGACTGGTTCTTTACAACATTAATTGATGTTTTGCATTATGTTGTTAACTGCTTATGTCAACGAGTACTCTCTGACTATGTCACCTCTTTTATGTTAGAGATATTTGTTATTTACTTTTTGTTCTCCTCCGAATAATTTACCTTTTGTTGCTTTATCTGTTATTATTCTTCACTTATAATAATATATTAATACTAAGAGCTTCTATTTCTATTACTAATGAGAGAAAGAAAACTGCTAAAATGTTTACGTTGCTTGTGATAGGTCAATATCATGAAACCTACGTATTTCTGATTTGTCTCTTGACTCTATTGTCATAATTTCCACAATACCAATAGTTTGGCATGGCTACATATGTTATCGCAGTTAGATGAAATGGACTAATGATACTTTGTAACGACAATACAGAAACTACCAAAGCTTGCGCAGTAACGTGCTGGCATAAGAGCTTGTTGTAGTAATTTGTAAACACGTTGGTGATTTACAAGGATTTCAATTAGTTCACTTCTGTAGAAAAGTACGTCCATAAAATGGCTTCAACGGGGCCACAACAATCGTCATCATCATTAAAGAGGCGTGATTCGACTCTGACTAGAGAATCAGATGTAATGACTATAACCCCATTAGGGGCTGGAAGTGAGGTTGGAAGATCTTGTGTATTCATGACCTTCAAAGGGAAAACTATCATGGTATATTATCATCATATTTAGTTATTGTGTTGTATGATGTTGTTCGCATTTTGTGATTTGCATATCTTGATTTTGGATGTTGATAGTTTGATTGTGGAATTCATCCTGGTTTTTCGGGCATGGCTGCCTTACCTTACTTTGATGAAATCGACCCCTCCACCATAGATGTTCTTCTCATTACTCAGTAAGTGAAGTTATATTTTTTGCTTCAGAAAAAGAGTTGCGTATTAACTTTATGTCATAATTGTGTGTAGTTTTCACTTGGATCATGCTGCATCCCTTCCCTACTTTCTGGAAAAGGTTTTGTTACTTATATTGAGCTTCGGTATCTTATGTTATCTCACTTTGTTATAGTTTTGTTATGGTTAGATATTAGCTAAGTGCAATGTCTTGCTTTTCAGACTACCTTCAAGGGAAGGGTATTCATGACTCATGCAACAAAGGCTATTTACAAGTTGCTTCTATCAGATTTTGTGAAAGTGAGCAAAGTTTCAATTGAAGACATGCTATTTGATGAACAGGACATTCTACGTTCCATGGATAAAATTGAGGTTTGTTCATCATAGTTACTATGTTTACCTATACCTTGAAGGAGTTGCTTTGAATTCCTTAGGAAACATGCTAATATTTAAATAATTTTAGCATTATTGTAGTTGTTACATGCTGGCCCGAAATATATTGGTAATGAACACAAATTCGATCAAACTAATAATAAATTAGTTCATGAATTGGTGAAAAATCTATGTGTGAGTGATAAGCTCATTCTTCTTGATGTTGGTATCTTTTGAGAGGGAGGCCAAGTGTCTTGAAAAGCATACTTATTCAATCATATGCAGGAATGATAATAATTGTGCAATCTAATACCCTATCATCACGGTAGTTAAAGGTGGTCACCTAGGCGCTAAGGCACGAAGAGTTGCTTCACACAACTTTATTAACAAAACCTCTATAGGCAAGCAGTGGTCTAGAGGTGGTGGCATTTTTTACCAACAACACATTTAAGTTTTTGTATTTATTTCTGTGAAAATTTTACTCTTATGGTATTAATTACATATTTGTGGTATGTACATAATACAGAGTCATATATGTATAGATATCCCTTAGATCCTAGAAATCCCATTACTGATTCAGATATAGAAATTCTTTGATTTTAGGCAGCATTTAGAAATCCCTTGATTCTAGGCAGCTGAGTTAAATTTAAACTTGAATTCATTGTTTGATACTTTTACTAATCAGTATTAAATTGAGAACTATTTTTATTTCTATTATTGTTATTATTTGTGGGTTAAGTGCGCCTTGCATACGTGATGCGTGCACCTTTGCCTTTTGTCTCGGCCTTGGCTTTGGGGACCCTATTGTTAGGTATTACGTGTACGCGGCTGACCCGAGGATTCGGATAGGGCACGGAATCAATACAATACTACGGCTCGGGCTTTAAGAACTTGTCGGTATTTCTAATTGATTTCTAAAACGAGTGACGAGATAACGATAGCAATAATGGTAATAACGAACGCAACTACGCAGCGGAAATAGATTCACCAAACAACCAATAACTTGAACCAATCAAACTGAACAGAATAAACACAAAACAGAACCTGTTTTAAGGGCTTTTCTTTGATCAAAAACAAGACAGAAACAACAGCGATTAAACCAGGGAGGGCAGCAGCTGTGCCGGTGGTTCCCTGGTGATTTGCGGCTGCTGAAACAAGGGCTGTTGGTCACTGGTGGCAGCAAAACAGCAGCAGTAAGCTGCTGTCCTTCTCTCGGCAGAAAGCAAAGCACAAGAACACAATAATAATAATCAAAGCGATAAAGAACACAACGATTTAACGTGGTTCGGTCAAGAATTGACCTACGTCCACGGGCTACGAACCAGGGTTTCTTTTTATTACTTTTAAGACTTAAGATTACAAGTACAATAAGTGGGTATTTATAATAAAAGACAATAGAAACTTAACATAAATAAGTTGTGGCAAATTAGGGTTAGGGCCGGCTGCCCCTAACCCTTTCTGCAGCTTGTATGCGGGCTGTTTCAGGGCCCGATCCAAGATGGATCGGAGCCCACAACACAACACCTATTGCCTTCGTGTGCATCGCGCTTTTTTAAAACATATTTCAAGATGATGTGGTGCACATTATAGGATTAGTGTGTCAGGATAACTTAAGAACAAAGTGAATTATCTTCTGAGATTTGTGTAATTTAATAGTTCTCTTGGTATATGAGCTATTTTACTATTAGGATATAGAGTATTTATTTTTTATTTCGTCATATTCCATTTTTGCTTCTTGTTTTTACTTTTTATGTTAAATGTCCTATACGGTATCTTCAAGATTTAATTGGCTTACTTCACTTAGGCCCTTGCCTTAGTCCCTTCACCTTTAACTACCTTTATTACCACTCTATTTTTAGCACGTACCATGAAGTGTCCTTTACCAAAACCAGGCTCCACTAACCAACTTTATACCAAACTTGTCAGTCACAACCGAACCTTATTTACAACATGAGGTTTCTACTAATTATACTTTGTAATTCTCTATAGCACTGTGTTTTAAGAAGTTTACACCAAGGATTAAATCTCTAATCTGCATATCAATAATCATAAAAAGAGCTTCAACCTTCTATGAGTCTAACTCCAAATCGCTTTCAGTCCTCATCCTATCTCTCATGATATTCCATTCTTTATCTGGTTTGTGCTTGTGCCTAAGGATTTGTGAAACAATCATAATTTAGTTCTAGATTCCATCATGGCCTGTGTGCTATTCATATATTATGAAATCTTAGTTGGGTTTTGGAGTTTCAGAGGTTATTCAAGTTTATTCTCATATTTGTACTTGTTTTCTTGTCATATTAATGAAGATTAGAGTATGTTCTGATGACAAGCTGCCTCAAGCAATGAATATGACATTAAATAAATTGACTTGTAAGACTATCTTATGTAATTTGGTGTTCATCTTGTGCAGGTAATTGACTTTCATCAGACCCTAGAAGTCAATGGCATACGCTTCTGGTGTTACACAGCAGGTCATGTCCTTGGTGCAGCCATGTTCATGGTAGACATAGCCGGTGTACGTGTCCTTTACACGGGCGATTACTCACGTGAGGAGGACCGTCATCTTCGAGCCGCTGAGCTACCTCAATTTTCCCCAGATGTATGCATAATCGAGGCAACTTATGGAGTTCAACTTCACCAACCAAGACACATTCGTGAGAAACGGTTCACAGATGTCATCCATTCAACCGTATCCCAAGGAGGCCGTGTCTTAATTCCTGCTTTTGCCCTTGGCCGTGCCCAGGAATTGCTCTTAATCCTTGACGAATACTGGTCGAACCACCCCGAGTTGCACAACGTCCCAATATATTACGCGTCCCCGCTCGCAAAACGTTGCATGGCTGTTTATCAAACTTACATAAATGCAATGAACGAAAGGATCCGCAACCAATTTGCAAGTTCAAACCCGTTTGATTTCAAGCATATTTCACCCCTAAAAAGTATTGAGGAGTTTAACGATGTTGGACCCTCAGTGGTGATGGCTAGCCCGGGTAGTCTTCAAAGTGGGTTATCTAGACAGTTATTTGACAAGTGGTGTACCGAGAAGAAAAATGCTTGTCTCATACCTGGTTATGTCGTTGAAGGTACATTAGCAAAAACGATAATCAACGAGCCTAAAGAGGTGACTCTTATGAACGGGTTAACCGCACCACTCAACATGCAGGTGCACTACATTTCATTCTCGGCTCATGCTGACTCTGCTCAAACGACAAATTTTCTTGAAGAACTTATGCCCCCAAATATAATTCTCGTTCATGGTGAAGCCAATGAAATGGGCAGGCTCAAACAAAAGCTCGTATCCCATTTCACAGACCGTAACACTAAACTCTACACTCCGAAAAATTGCCAGTCTGTTGAAATGCCATTCAATGTTGAGAAAATGGCAAAAACAATCGGGAAGTTGGCTGAACGAACCCCGGATAATGGAGAAAATGTAAGCGGGTTATTAGTTAGAAAAGGGTTCTCATACCAGATCATTGCACCTGATGACCTTCACATTTTTTCACAACTTTCAACTGCTAATGTAACCCAAAGGATAACCATCCCATATTCCGGTGCATTTGGTGTAATAAAACATAGACTCAAACAGATCTACGAAAGTGTTGAGTCTTCAACAGAGGAGGAATCCGGGGTTTTGACCATGCGGGTCCATGAGCGTGTAACAGTGAGACAAGATTCAGAGAATCATCTCTCGTTGCAGTGGACTGCTGACCCGATCAGCGACATGGTGTCGGATTCTATTGTGGCTTTGGTGTTGAACGCGAGCCGCGAAATGCCTAAAGTGGTGGAAGAAGCGAAAGACGAAGCAGTGGAAGAACAGAAGAAAAGTGAGAAGATAGTGCATGCTCTTTTATTAAATCTGTTTGGGGATGTCAAGTACGGGGAAGACGGAAGGTTGGTGATAAGCGTGGATGACAACGTGGCGTATCTTGATAAACAAAAAGGGGACGTGGAGAGTGAAAACGAGGGTCTGAAGGAAAGAGTGAAGGTGGCGTTTCGAAGGATTCAAACCGCCGTGAAGCCCATCCCCGTATCTGGCAGTTGATCATAGTTTTGTTGCCTAGGCTTTGGTTTGTAGTTTGATCTGTGTTGTTTAAGAGTATATTGCTATGACCTGCTACTTCAAGTTGGTTACTCTCTTGGTTAAAGCAGTTTCAAACCTGAGGTTTCTTTGATTGTTATAAAAACTAGATCATATAAGTAGGATATTATCGATGTTTTAAGCAAATTGATTTTTATATAAGAAGGATATCATCTTGGTTAAAGCAGTTTCACAATTCACACCTCTCGCCACGAGTGTAAGATAACAAAAATATAGTTTTTCTTTACCTTTTTAACCTTCAATATAATCTTAAGCTTTAATTAGCACATATTCACATGATCAACAACAAACGAAAGGTATTTAGATGTCATTTATCAATCACATCATCAACAAAAACTCCAACTCAATGGTCTAAAAGGCCATGATATAGAGACATCCACTGTTGTTTTAGGGACATCTTAATCACTAGAAAAAATACGGGTTGTACTATACCATACGGTCTGTATTCGCTAAAATAAAGTCACATTATTTCAATCGTGCCATGATAGGCTGAATACAACCATCCTATCCGTATTCTTTTATGAGTTTTTGATTTTTTTTCAAACCTAATTTATTTGAAGTGTTTTAATAATTTACTTGTTTTTTTATAACTTATTCAAAAGTCAGATATCAAATCAGTCGTCTTGCTAGCGCAGAAATAACATCATAAATATTATGATATTTAAATTATTTATACAAATTAAAAAAATTAAAATGTCTTATGTTTTTATAGATTTGTAATTTTAAAACCATACTTTATTAAATTATGATAAAGGCATGTTGCTTAATAGTATCTTAAAATGACACGTCTTTCAAGTTTCTAAGTGGTGAAGTTGTGGTTAAGGAATTAGCCCAAAATGCAAGTCAAAATGAATTGTCTCAAATCTCAATCAATGCGCAAACTCAATTAAGGAGAAGTGATCGAACAAAGGTATTACCAATGAAATTAAAGCATTGTGTGCTATGAAAGCCACATCATCACATATTTAATTAATTATTCCATTATCTATATAAAGAGGAAGAGAGTGTCTATGTGGAATATGAATTAGCTTAAATATGTTATAAATTTCTCTCCCGCCTCATAGTTTGTATCTTCTTCCCCATGTGCATTTTGTTTTTAATAAAGATTTTCCCATCTTACTTGTTTTCTTATATGTTATTGCATAATTAAGTTCGGTCCATTTGATGCTTTCATTCTTCTTCAGCTATCACGGCTGCAAAGGTATTGTTAACCTCTAATTTCAACTGTTAATCGTTTTTAGTTAATTAGGTTATGGTTCTCAACTTGATATTTTTAGTGAAATATATCGTAATACGTTTTAGTTTGCGCACTATTTTTGCAAAGGCCTTTTGAGAGTTGAAACAACAACGAAATGAAGTGATTACAGTAAGGTTTGAAAGCTAACACATGGAGTAAATTTCAAAAAAGAATCACACCATTAGGGTGAAAATTAAGAAAGATATCCACGCCTAAAATCGGACCAAATTCTACAAGAATAATCATATATGACCAATCATTAATAATGGTTGTTTGGGGTTCAAAACTCATTAGATATTCTTTATACCTGATTTTTTAATCAAGAATCGTCCATTTTGGTTATGTTATGAGCAAGTTATGACCCTCACAAGTTGATGTTAACATTCTTCCTAAAATTTCGACTTGTCGCTATTGTTTACCAAAAACCACAAATTGATCTTGAATGTCTCGAAAATCACAATCATTTTAACATAACATCTTGTCCATTTCAAAAGATTAAAAACATTATTTATCATCAAACTGTCACACCCTCAATGTCTACAAACGGGGTATTACCATTAGGCGCATGACATACCAGGATCTCAGCCGTTAGTTACACCAAACGACATATTAATTACAAAACATAATTGCTCGTTAATATTAAAAATTCCCAAAAACAGAGTTAATAACGTAATCATGAAAATAATTGCGGAAGCGTAATAAATCATAATTCAGATGGCGCAAACACGCGCAAACCAATTTAAACGTAATTTGTAGAAAATAAGTTGTTCATTTGACCCAACAATGATGAATGCAATGGTGTGATGATCATAACCGTGCGCACCTTAAGAACCTGAAAGAAACATGTTAAAGCGTCAACACAAGGTTGGTGAGTTCACAGGTTTTGATAAACAGTAACATAATAGAGAAAGCAGATACAGTAAACAAAGTAATATCAGCAGCATCGGTACTAGCTTAGTACCTCCACCACCACCAACGGTCACCAACATCACCGGCGACCACTGGAAAACCATCGCCGGAGCACCACCACGCAGGAACATCGCCGGAACCCTTCGCACCCCCTTGCACCGGAGCATCACCATGCCATTGCGCCACCTCAAACTGACAGCACCCTTCGCACCGCACCACGCCAGAACCCTTCGCACCCCCCTTCGCCGGAGCACAACCACGCAGGAACATAGCCGGAACCCCTCGCACCCACCCTTCACCGGAGCACCACTACACCATCGGAGCACCACTACGCCACCGCGCCACCTCAAACCGATAGACACCGACGATCTGTGCATCTGACCACCGGCGATCTGTGCCTCTTCTCACCAAACACCGGCGACCTAGGGTTCTCCCCTGTTATCAAGCTTCGGCTGTGAACCACCGGCTTTGAACCACCGGCTTCAACCTTCGGCCTTGAACCACACTTAAATTGAACCACCGACCACCCCGACAGCCACAACCACAACCTACGCCAAACCTCCTACCGTACCCCCACCCCCTCACCCTACCGTCACCGACCACCTTCTACACCCCCCTCCACTCCACCCCCAAACCCACCACAACCGCCGCAGCCGCCAGCCAACGGAACCCCCACAACCAGCCACCACCACGAAAACCACACAACATCAGCAACGCCCCCAACGTTGCACCACCCTTCACAGCCGCCGCACAAAGGCCACCTTACTTGGTTGTACATTTGGTGAGATCGTTCCATCTCGTGTTTTCTTATCTGATTTTTTAGCATTCTTTAATTATTTCTCTACGTTTAGATTGTTTGGCTTGGTTAGGAGTACCAACATATAGGGAGAGTCATCCCCCATTCGTGTGCTTCTATTTGTTTTGTCTGGCTATTACCCGTGTTGTGTTGACCACGTGCTTTGATTGACTATTTCTAGTGTTGCACCCCCTTTTTTTGGCTATTACTTATGTGCCACCTGTGTTTGTTGACCTCGTGTTTTGTTGACACGTCTTTAGTGGCTGTTTACGGTGTGTTAGTGCGGTAAAATAGACAACAGGAGCCATTCTGCTGCACCGAGATCATGTTCGATGAAGAGAGGTGCTACTACAGGGAATAAGGGTTATAGTTACGAGTGGCGTCGTGGAATGTAGGAACCCTAACTAGTAAGTTATTAGAGTTAATAGATGTGCTGAAGAGACGTAGGGTTCAGATAGCGTGCCTTCAAGAGACTAGATGGCGGGGTGGGAGAGCAAAAGAGTGCAACGGTTATAAACTATGGTATTCAGGGTCAGATGGTATAAAAAATGGAGTAGGTTTTCTAGTTGCTAAAGAACTTCAGGATAATATAGTGGAGGTGAGAAGATACGATGATAGACTTATGCTATTAAGAATAGTAGTAGGGGATGAGGTTGTGGCAGTAGTTAGTGCGTATGCACCACAAGTTAGATTAGGGGAAACGGAAAGAAATAAGTTCTGGGAGACTTTAGATCACGTTATGGGAGACATACCTAGAGAAGAAAAAATATACATAGGAGGAGATTTTAATGGGCATATCGGTAAGGGCAATGATCAATTCACGTCGGTTCATGGAGGGTTTGGGTATGGTCTGAGGAATGACGACGGGAGGGAGCTCTTTGACTTTGCTTTAGCGCATGACCTAGGCATCATAAATTCATTTTTTAAGAAAAGAGACTTGCATCTAATCACGTTTAGCAGCGCGGGAGACACACGCAGATAGACTATCTGCTGATGAGGGTAGAAGACCGTAACTCGTGGAAGGACTATAAGGCAATCCCGGGAGAGATGGTAGTGACCCAACATCATATGTTGGTGGCTGATCTACGCGTGAAGAGAGCAATTGTCCAACCAACTAAGAGAATTAGACCTACGATCAGATGGGGCCAACTCAAAGACGAAAAGATCACCACCTTTAGAGATAAGGTCACACCAATGATCCAAACGGGGCCACATGAAGACGCAAACCAAATATGAGATGATATGGAAACTACAGTTATGCAAGCAGCTAAAGAAACTCTTGAACTTGTGCAGGATCGATTATGGGTGGTTTTTCTCTCAACTCACTGCGAATAACACTCAGCAAGTAGTCTATAAAGAGTTGATCACAATATAAAGTAACAGTAAGTAAATGAACACAGGATGTAAATTTTCAAGGTACTTTTATATATTGCTTCTCAACTCAAAGGATTACAAGACTCTTGGACTCAAATCACTTATCTAAAGAGTTACAAGGAGAAGATATATATAATACTACCTACAGCCGGATATATTTGATACCAGCTGGATACCTCTAACCTTACATCTATGCTACAAGACTATAGGTGAGGTCTTTCAGACATTTTGCCTGAGAGTTGGTAGTCAGGACATGTCCCTGACTTACCTTTTGTCACCAACTAAAGTTGGTAACATGTACTATCATAAAAAGGTGAACAGTAGAATAAAGTATGGTCAACAACATGGCTCTTTAGGAAGATGCCATGCTGTATCAGAGGTCTGCAGCGGACTGTCAGGGACCATACTTTTATCTGCTGGTCATAGTAATGTCTTCCGAAGGATAAAGTACTTCGAAAGAATAACTTCTTCCGAAGCCACTTATACTTCGGAAGACTGCTTCTTCCGAGGCTTGAAGTCTTCTTTGTCTTCGGAAGCTCAGACTTTGTCTTCAGCTCTTTCATCAGACTTTGTCTTCGGAAGCTTTCAGACTTTGTCTTCAGCTCTTTCATCAGACTTTGTCTTCAGCTCTTTCATCAGACTTTGTCTTCGGAAGCTTTCAGACTTTGTCTTCAGCTCTTTCATCAGACTTTGTCTTCGGAAGCTTTCAGACTTTGTCTTCGGAAGATAGTCTTCAGTTGTTGGCTTCAGCTGTTATTTTCAGCAGTTGACTTCAGCTTTTGCCTTCAGTAGATATCTTCAGCTGTTGTTCTTCAGACTTTCGGAAGATCTCTTGCTCAGCTTCGGAAGCCTTTGAATGTAGTACCAAAAATGACTATGTGAAGTAGTTTTGGTTGCACCAGCCTTATCATGATCCAACAAACTCCCCCTAGGCTGATGCTACCAAAACTTCACTTCCCTCTTCTTCTCAAAGTTCTCAGCACTATGGAAAGTAGGTGTTTATCAGTGTCTTCATTCTTTCCTGATGTGGTGCTGAGAATCTTGTACAGATCCTTGGTAGACAAAACCTCCACTCTGTCTCCTTGGATTATATGTACCCTTTGTTGTGGCCCTCTGAAGAGAGTTAGTTGATGGGAACTATAGTCATATTCCCATCTAACTATTGGTTCCAATTCAGGACCTTCCACCATCTGTAGAAAGGCTGTGCCTTTGGTGGTTGATCTTTCCTTGTCTTCCACTCTTTTCAGCTTCAACTCTTCTTCAATCTTGGCTCTTCTACTTTGTTCAGCCAAGTGGAGACCGCTGATATGATTTCTGATGTGTGCAGCAGTCTCAGAGTTGGAAGGATTGGAGAATGGCTTCTCAGCAAGCTCAGCTAGATCAAATCTGCTGAGATGCAGGAGAGAAGTGGCATTGAGCCTATTGGTTTCACCATTCTCCCTTTCCACAACAAAGTTGTGAGAAGGTTCATCGAACCTCCACTGGATTATAGCATTCCTAGGTCCAGGAGATTGACTAGAAATCCTGTCCTCTTTCCTTGTATCCAGTAAGTCACCAGTCTCCTTCTTAGTCTCTTCTCCTCAGCATTGAGGGTATCGGAGTTGAGACCAAGAAGTCTTGCAGCCTGGCCCAAAGTGTCTCTAGGCAACTCAAGAAATTGGCCTAGGGTGAGGGAGCTTGAAGAGTTATCAACATAGGTGATGTTGATAAGGTCTCCCTCACAGGAGATGCTGCTCAAAGTGGTGCAGTTGATGAGCTTGTCTTGAACTCCTTTATTTCCTCAAAGGAGAGATGTTGAGGAGGCTGAGGTGATGATCTTGGTTTTTGTTGGGTAGGCTTAGGTTTAGTGGTTTTGGGTTGTGTCTTGGGTTTTAGGATGGGGAGTGTGGGTGGTTGAGGTGAAGTGGTAGGTTTGGGTAGAGTTGTGAGTTGAGGGGTGAAGGTTTCATCAGTGGGTTCGGTTTTGATGGGAAAAGGGGTTGGTTCTGGTGTGGGTTGTGGTTTAGGGGTTGGCTGTGATTGAGTGGCTGGGATGAAGACCATTCCCTTTACCCTCCTGTACATCTCCTTCCTTTTCCCCAAACGGATGTCAGCTTTAATTTCACTGACTATCCACTGGAGTGTCCTTTCGGACATAGGTCCCACCTACCTACCAGAGAAGCCATGAGCCCGGAGATAGTCTTTCATCCAAGCTTTGTCATTTGACTTCTTGGCGGTAGTGACCCCCTTTTCTTCTTCCTTCCTCTTCTTCTCCCTCAACTTCTCCCTAGCAGCCTTCTTCCTTTCCTTCTCTATTTGATCCTGCTCTTTGTTGTGGAGCAGCAGGATCATGTCATCATCATGTGGAGACAGTTCAGGAAGACTGAAGCCTCTTGAGAGTAGGAATTTGATCCTATCCTCTCTCAGCTTCAGGGCTGCCTCCCTTCTTTCTTCTTCTTCCCTCTCCAAGGTCAACCTGGCTTGTTCTTCTTGCTTTAGCCTGGTTGACCTCTCCAAAGACACCAACTCCTCTAATGGTAGCAGGAGTACTTCCTCATTGACAGCTCCTAGGCTGATGAGCTGGTCAATGAGTGCTGCTCTCTTTCTTTGGTTGATCTCTTCCTGATTGGTTGCAGCTGCCTTAGAACTAGCAGCTAGCAGCTTTTCAGTAGGAAACCTACCTTTCTTTTTGAGTTTCTCAATCCTCTCCTCCTCCTGAAGCTCTTCGCAGTCAGCTTTCTTTTTCCTTTGTCTTTGGCAGTGCTTGACTGTGGTGGTTCTTGGATGGAGGGTTGTGATTGAGAGAGAGGTTCAGCTGGTGTTTGGGTCGGAGGAATGTCAGAAATGTCCTCTCTGCTCACCTCAGATGCTATTTCAGCAATGACATCTGTGATGGTCAGTTCCTCGGACATCTGGAATAAGCCTTCCGCAGCTTCTATTTCGGCCTCGGAAGACTTTTCTTGTTCTTCCGAAGCTTCCATGTCAGCTTCGGAAGCTTCAGCTTGAGCTTCGGAAGATGAGACAGCTGCAAGTTCTGTCCCAACTGTTTCAGTTGCTGGGCCATCAGTCCCCATTTCCCCTTCGAAGCTAATCTCAGGTTCCATGTGGACCTTAGGTTGACCAACTTCTTCCACAGTGTAGAAGGTGCAGTCAGTCTTTGAAGCTCCTCAGCCCCAAAATATATGAGTGTGGTGTCGGGGCTGGGCTGTTCTAGGGAGGATCTCAATACAAACTTTGTGAAAAGTCTGTAGAGATCTTGAAGCATCTTTGAGTCAATCTCTAGAAAAGATTGAGATGACTCAGGTAGTGTGATGAGTTGGGAAGTTAGAGATTGGGTTTGTGGTTCCTCAAGTGTTTGTCTCTGAACTTTCTCCCCTTTTTGGTAGCATCATCTTGAGAGCTAGATGAGCTAGAGGAAGAAGTCAGTGAGACTTGAATTGGTACATGCCTAACAGACCTCTCCGTCTGTTTCTCAGCTAGTTTAGCCTTGAGGTTGTTAATCTCAAGTTGCTGAGTGGCAGTCCTTGATTCTAAGATCCTCACCTGTGATTCCAGGTTGGAACCTTAGAAAGCAAGTACTGAAGTGTTAGTTGCATACTTCCCTCATCTTCATGAGAAGAATCACGGGGAGATGAGATAACATACCTAGTATGCTCAGTCTCACCACCAGATGTGGCTTCTTGGCACCCTGGTTTCCTTTGCTCAGAGTCATCTCTTTCAGAGATGTCTATGGGCAAAGTTGCCGTAGACTCAGTCCTAATTATGTTGCCACTGTCCTGAGAGCTCAATGAGAGACTTGAGTAGTGGCAGCTGAGCCTACATGAGTCCCCTCCACATCAGTGGGACTCACCTCAGTAATTGGCTGCTGATGGGGGCTAGAGACAAGGGATCCCTCTTGGCTCTGTTGATCTTTCAGAGGGTGTTGTAGATCAACTTCATGGCCATGGAGAGATGTAATCTCTTCATCAGTGCGGAGTAAAAGGTCAGTGAAAGATAGGGAAGTTAAACCTACTGACCCGGGACCTAGATCAATGTCTACAGGCATTGAGCCTTTGGTGGGGCTGTCCCTAGAAGGCTGCACAGGGGAGTGTAGAGACTCACCCTGTGGGCTTAAGGCTTGGGGTTTGGGCTCTTGGGTTTGAGACTGAGGAGGCTCAAAACCCACATTGAGGTCAAATGTGAAGGATGGTGTGACCTCGGACTGAGTGGGAGCCCATGATTCCACTCTAGCCCTTTGGTGTGAACAGAAGAGCTTGTTCAATCAGAGTAGATTGAACAAGGGTTAGTTTGGGTCGTCTCTGGTATGTAGCTTTGATGGGTAAAGAAGATTTTGGCATTGTGGTGGAGGTTGCTGGTGTGGGTTCATCACCTATGGGGATAACAGGGATGTCACCAGGAGCTATGCGCTCAGTCATCTCTGGAGGTAATGGAGTGTACCTTCCAGTGAAGTTGATGAAAACCTTCTTCAGTATTTTGAAGATGGTAGGCCTCATTTGTGGAACAGTAAGACCAGCTGCGCAGACAAGCTTGCTTGGTTCCAGCTCACAGTTGATTAAGTGTTGAATAAATCTGGGGTACATGAAGAATGTATCCCTGCTCAGATTGCTGATAAGGTTGGTCAACACAAATCGTGAGTAGTTGAATCGGAGACCTCTCACCAACCCATGAACTAGGCATCCTAGTTCGTATGGGATTTGATCCCAACCCCCTGATTTGTTGGAGAGGCAGTGCAGGATAATGTGCAGCAGGAACTTCCAATGGTAAGAGAAGTTAAACTTGTAGACGGTAGACCTGCTTACATCCCCTCCATATCCCATGAGGATATAGGTGCCTTCCAAGTCTTCTTTGGGGAACTCAGTAGGAGCCCCATCATCATGAAGCTCGAGATGCTCCCTGATGAGCTGTTCAGTGATGACCAACTCTTGGCCACAAATGCGGGTTCTCAGGACTCGAACCCCATTCAGAACTGCAGTTTGACCGTTGCTCCAGAATTCGGACATATGGTTGGAGTATACGGTGGGGTTAACTGTAAGTGCAGTGAGGTATGTGGATTCGGTAAGAAAGGTGATGATTTGGGTGAAGTCGGCATCCCTTGACGAATCAAGTAATGCGACTTGGTTGTGCTGAGGGTTTAGCGCCATTGAAGAAAAGGTAAGCTTGAAATTTGGGTGAAATTGCAGGTTTGACAGTGGGGAATAGTTAGGGCAGTAAATTGGTAAAAGAAGATGAAATTGATCAGTCAAGATTATTTAAAAGGGGATGAATTGTGGTAGTGGCGGTAATAGGGTAACTGTTTGGGGTTACTGTGGGTGGTATGGTGGTTTACGGCAAGGATAATTTTAAATAATCTGACCATCATGGACAAAATCTTTACTTTTTACAGAGTGGGGCCCAAAAGATATCCGTTACATATAAAAACCTTTACTTCCGAATGTAAAACATTTCCGAAGGTAATTGTCTTCCGAAGTCAATTTCTCTTCCGAAGCAAGGCATTGCTTCCGAAGGTAAAATGGTCTTTTGAAGGTACTTTCTCTTCCGAAGCAAAGTATTGCTTCCGAAGGTAAAGTTATCTTACCGAATGGAGAGTTTTATAAGGTTCGGAAGTAGATCTGGTAAAATCAATCGCTTCTTCCGAGACCGAAAACTCTTCCGAAAAGACAATTTCCATTGAGGAATTTTGGCTTCGGAAGATATTCAAGAATATCTTTCGAGAGTTAGTTCCTCTTCGGAAGGAATTTACACTTAGAATAATTTAAAGATCTTTTGTAACAGGGCTTAAATTGTATTGACACAAGACATTACACATTTAAAAAGCTTTTTCAAAAGAGGTAGTTAATCAATATTTATCATCCCAATAGCTGATATGAGATACTTAAATCTTTGTTCATCAAATGCCTTTGTGAACAAATCAGCATATTGTTCATTTGAGTCAACTTTGATTAACTTGATCAGATGTTTCTCATGAATATCTCTAATGAAATGATACCTGATATCGATGTGCTTTGTCTTGGAGTGCTTCACCGATTCTCAGTAATGGAGATAGCACTATTGTTGTCAATATGGATAGGAGTAGTCATGAAGTTGAATCCATAGTCTAACATCTGATTTTGAATCCATAGCAGTTGAGCACAGCAGCTAGCAGCAGCAATGTATTCAGCTTCAGCAGTTGATGTAGAGACACAGGATTGTTTCTTGCATTGCCATGAAATAATCCTTCCACCAAGAAATTGACATCCTCCTGATGTGATTTCTTGTCAATGTTGCAGCCACCATAGTCACTGTCAGAGTATCCATAGAGATTGAAATCACTATTTCTTGGATACCAGAGACCTAGTTTAGGTGCTCCTTTAAGGTATCTGAGGATCCTCTTTGCAGCAGCTAGGTGAGACACCTTTGGAGCAGCCTGATATCTTGCACAAATGCATGTGGCAAACATGATATCTGGTCTACTAGCAGTGAGATACATCAGAGAACCAATGATTGCTCTATACTGATGTTGATCAGTATCCTCCCCCTCAAGGTCAGGGCAAAGATTATGGTTTCTGGGTATGGGTGTCTTGGCTGGTTTACAATCCTTCATTTCAAATCTATCTAAGATGTCTGAGACATACTTAGATTGACTGATGAAGAACCCTTCCTTCATCTGTTTCACCTGAATTCCAAGGAAAAAGTCCATTTTTCCCATGGAACTCATCTCAAACTTCTGCTTCATTATGCTTTCAAAGTCCTTGCACATTTGGTCGTTTGAAGAACCAAATATGATGTCATCAACGTAGACTTGTACAAGCAAAATGTCTTCTCCACTCTTTCTGATGAAAAGAGTCTTGTCAATGGTACCTCTAGTGTATCCATTCTTCAGGAGAAACTGAGACAAGGTCTCATACCACAGCCTAGGTGCTTGGTGCAGCCCATATAGAGCTTTATCCAGTTTGCACACGTAGTTGGGGTGCTGTGGGTCTTCAAATCCTGGAGGTTGACATACATAGATTTCCCTATCTATATCCCCATATAGAAAAGCACACTTGACATCAAGTTGGTAGACTGTGAAGTTCTTGGATGCAGCATAAGCAAGAAAGATCCTAACTGCCTCAAGTCTTGCAACAGGTGCAAAGACATCAGTATAATCGATTCCTTCCTCCTGGGTGTATCCTTGAACTACTAGTCTTGCCTTGTTCTTGATAATCAAGCCTCTATCATCTTTCTTGTTCCTGAACACCCATTTAGTGCCTATGGGTACTTGACCAGATGGTAGTGGGCATAGATTCCAGACCTTTTGTCTTCTGAATTGAAGCAGCTCCTCCTGCATCGATTCAACCCAACTACTTTCCTTTAAGGCATCTTCTACCTTCTTTGGTTCCATCTGAGACAAGAAGCATGAATACAAGCAGACATTCCCATGATCAATGGTTGGTTGTGGAGTAGGATTAACAGTTGCCTGTTCCTTCAGAATACTACTTCCCTCAACCTGGTGTTGTAATGGATCACCTAAGAACTTTGAGTTGATCAAGTGATTCACTTATTGAAGCTTCATTATTCCTGGAGATAGTTACACTATCAGATCTGTGAATGGTTAAGCCTGTTGCCTTTCAGCTCTTGGAGAATTTGGAAGAGGTCTGGGAAGCTCAAACAGTTGACTTGCATCAGCATCAGCATCAGCATTCTTGAGCACCTGTTCCAGCTGAAACATTCTCACAAGATGGTTTAGAATAGTTTGGAAACAATTCTAAATCAAAGATATACTCAGGTCCATTCCCCCTAACACAAGGAGTGTGCTCATTAACAACTATATTGGAAGATTCCTCAAATTGTTGATTCTTGATATGTATACTCTATAAGCTTTAGAGCTAGAAGAGTATCCAATAAAAATAGCATCATCCAACTTCTCAGCAAACTTTGCTAAGTTGTCCTTTGTGTTAAGTATGGTACACCTGCAGCCAAAGGACCTTAGAAAGCCAATGAACGGTGGCCTCTTGTTCCATAACTCATAAGGGGTTTTTCCATGGGGCTTAACTACAAGAACCCTGTTCTGCACATAGCATGCAGTGCTGACTGCCTCTGCCTAGAATGTTAGAGGTAGCTTCGAATCAGCTAACATGGTCCGAGCAGCCTCAATAAGTGTCTTGTTCCTCCTCTCAGCAACACCGTTTTGTTGAGGAGTTCTGGGAGCACTGTATTGTCTGGCAATCCCTTTTGAGTCACAGAATAAGTCAAGAACGAAGTTCTTAAACTCAGTCCCTTGATCACTTCGAATGATCTTAACCTTGTGATCAATTTGATTTTCTATTTTAAGAATAAAAGATTTTAAAGTTTCAGCAGTTTCATCTTTACTTCTTAAAAAGAATACCCATGTAAATCTTGTAAAATCATCAACTATCACAAGGCAGTATGATTTCCTTCCAATGCTCATTATACTTGTGGGACCAAAGAGATCCATGTGCAATAAGTGTAATGGAGTAGTGATAGAGTTAACACATTTGGATTTATGAGATGATCTGTGTTGTTTCCCTTTCAGGCATGCAACACAGTTATCTTTGCAGAAAATTCCTTTTTAGGCAAACCATGTACCAAGTTATTTTTAGCCAATTTATTCATTGTTTAAAATTCACATGACACATGCGTTTATGCCATAGTGTTGACTCATCACTATCAGCTTTGGAAAGAAAGCATGATACTTCACCCATAGGAGAAGCATTGTTCATATCCAGCTTGTACATATCCCCTTTCCTGGGAGATCTAAGAAGCACCAATTCCGGAGGAATTGTCATCCCTGGTTTGAGGATAATGCACTCATGTTCTGTGAAAAGCATCTGATGCTTCTGGTCACAGAATTGAGAAACACTTAACAGATTGTGTTCAAGCTGTTTGACAAAGTGAACTTTGTCAATGTTTATTCTGCCATTGGATATACTTCCTCTGCCAGAAATATATCCTCCGGCCTCACCTCCAAATTGGACAGGCCCTCCATCAAAGTTCTGGAATTGTTGAAGGAGAGATCTGTTCCCTGTCATGTGCCTGGAGCATCCACTATCTACAATCCAGACATTGTTGTTCTTGTCAAATGGACGTCCCTGCACATAAGATGAGATGGTTAGTTTTGTTTGGAAGCCCAAGCCTTGCTGGTCTTGGGCTCTTCCAATGATAGTGACATAATTGAACCAAAAGATATGCATTGGGGTTCAATAGAGGTCATTGTTGAAGAAGAGGTTTGGGCTGCAGCATCTTCCTTGATCTTCCAATCCATCCCTTGGTTGATCTTTGAAGATGAGCTTGTTAAGCTTGTGCAGCATGGCCTTCTTCCGAAGCTTCTTTCTTTTCGGAAGAAGCCTTCACCACCTTTTCTTCCGAAGTAGTCTTCTTCTGAGATGGTTTCAAGGGAGCCTTCTTGTTCTTCCGAACCTTAGAAGGTTTGGCTTCCGAAGCCATTTTCCCTTCGGAAAAAGTAGTTTCTTCCAAAGCAACTTGGCTTCCGAGACCAACTTTCCCTTTTTCATTATTTGGACCTTTTGAAGTGGTCCAACTGAGAAACCTTCTCTGACTCCTTCTTTTCTAACATTATTTGCATAATGTGTGCTTGCTGGATTGTAGTAACAATCTTTAGCCATGTGGTTGTGCAGACCACACATTATGCAGGCAATGTTAGTCTTCTGGGAACTTGCAGGTTGCTGTTTCTTGGGTTTCTTCTCTTTATCAGCAACTTTTCCTTTCAATTTCTGATCCTTCAGTAGGACAGGAGTGCTGGTATTACGCTCCTTTCCTGAATCAGAAGTACCTACCACTTGAAATCCGGCAAAAATGAAGACACCCTTTTGCTTTGGGTCGATCTTAAGCTTGGACTCTGCAATCTTCTTGGCAGTCCTTCTAGCAGCTTTAGCTCTGCTTCTTCTTGCCTTGGTGGTTAGGATTTGGTCTTCACAGGTGGAGATGAGTGTATCCTCCTATTTCTCCCTGTGGTGGCCACTATTTTTGCCTCATCCTTTAGTTCCAATGGAGAAGGGTCAGCAGTTGGAACCTCTTGCTCTTCAGTACCACATCTAGGTAGTCTAATAGACTCATAAGAGTGTGGTGGAGCTATTTCATTGGTTCCCAACCCTTCTTTGTTTTGATAAAACATTTTGGAATGAGAGGTTGATGCAAGAATAGTTTGGAAGCTTTGTTCAGCAATAGCTTGCTTCCTGGCCTGAGCCTCAGCTGTGACCAACTGGGCTTGAACCTTAGATAGTTTGGATATCAGATCTTTAATTTGAGTCTTATAATTAGTCTTTTCATGTTTTAAAAGAGACACAGTTTTCTCTAACTCCTCAATTTTCTTTTGGAAGTCAGATTCAGCTCTCTTAAAATCAGACTTTAGCACATTTAAAGACTCAACCTCAGATCTGATTTCCGAAATGTAATCCTTATAGAGTTTAACTTTAGCAATACAGGCAGCAGTACAAAGATGTTCATATACCTGATCATCATCTGTTCCGGCCATGAGTGCTTGAGCAGGAGTCACATCCTGTACCATGAAGCTCCAGTCAACTTCTTGAGCCACAACAGCTGTTTCAGTTGACTTCTCTTCATGTTTGATGCAGTGGGATGTGTGGAGGCCTGTGGGGTTCTCGGGTTGTTCTTGGGAGCCTTGCATTCCCTAGCAAAGTGACCAAGTTGGTTGCAGTTATAACACTTTGCTTTGCTTTTGTCAAACCCAAACCTGCTGTTGACTGGGTTTTGAGGGAATTGCCTTCCAGTTCTCTTGAAGAACTTCTTCGCTCTGTAAGTTAAAAGAGCCATCTGCTGGACAATATCCATATACTCCACATCATCTGGACTGAAGCACTCAAGATCATCAAAGCAGTATTGAAAATCACCAGAGTGTCCCTTCCAGAGACAAAGGCACAACTATCCTGAGAGGAGTTGTGTTGAACCTTTTGAGACTTTGGAGTCTCAGGTAGAGTAATGTAAGGTCCACTGTGTGAGTTGTCAGGGTAACACAGCAACTGATGTTGTGGTTCCGTGATTTCCCTTTCAACCACATGAAGGGCTGAACTCAGTTGGTTATTGGAGTGACCAGAGGAGTTCTGCATGTTCATCTCCATCTGGAATGCACTTAGGATACCGTACAACTCTGTCAGAGTAAGAGTCTTAAGGTCCGAAGTTTTCTTGATTACAACACAGTAATGTATCAATAGTTTAGGAAGTGAAGACATGAACTTCCTAACTATGTCTCTATTCTCAAGAGCTACTCCAATATCCTCCAGAGTATCTACTAGCTCAACATACCTGAAGTATTATTGAGTCAAGGTCTCACCAGCCTTGAAAGTAAAGTTCTCAAACTGCTGCTTCAAGAGATCCTTCTTGTTCTCTTGGGTTTCCTTGGATCCTTCATACATCAGCTTCAAAGCTTCCCATAAATCTTTAGCAGTTTTGCACTTCTTGAAGCGTCTGTAGACGGAGTTGGGGAGAGCAGTTTGGAGAGAAGTCATAGCCCTTTGATCCAGCTCTATTCTCTTCCTGTCTTCTTCTGAGTAATCATCAACATCTTTTGGAATGATGCAATTACCAGTGGCAGAAGTGGTGCTTGGTATGAAAGGACCATTGACAATGGAGTCCCACATCCTTGAATCTTGACACTTGATGAAGCCTTCCATTCTGATACACCATGTGTCAAAGTCTTCAGGGGTGATCAGTGGGGACTTGGTCATGGTACCGGTTTCCATATCAGCCTTGGAGAGAGCAGCCATTTGAGTGAGTGGTTTGTAGTGAGGAGTGAAAAACAGGTTGATTTGGATGGTAAGATCTCACAATCAAGAGCCTGGAGCTCTGATACCAATTGCAGGATCGATTATGGGTGGTTTTTCTCTCAACTCACTGCGAATAACACTCAGCAAGTAGTCTATAAAGAGTTGATCACAATATAACAAGTAACAGTAAGTAAATGAACACAGGATGTAAATTTTCAAGGTACTTTTATATATTGCTTCTCAACTCAAAGGATTACAAGACTCTTGGACTCAAATCACTTATCTAAAGAGTTACAAGGAGAAGATATATATAATACTACCTACAGCCGGATATACTTTGATACCAGCTGGACACCTCTAACCTTACATCTATGCTACAAGACTCTAGGTGAGGTCTTTCAGACATTTTGCCTGAGAGTTGGTAGTCAGGACATGTCCCTGACTTACCTTTTGTCACCAACTAAAGTTGGTAACATGTACTATCATAAAAAGGTGAACAGTAGAATAAAGTATGGTCAACAACATGGCTCTTTAGGAAGATGCCATGCTGTATCAGAGGTCTGCAGCGGACTGTCAGGGACCATACTTTTATCTACTGGTCATAGCAATGTCTTCCGAAGGATAAAGTACTTCGGAAGAATAACTTCTTCCGAAGCCACTTATACTTCGGAAGACTGCTTCTTCCGAGGCTTGGAGTCTTCTTTGTCTTCGGAAGCTCAGACTTTGTCTTCAGCTCTTTCATCAGACTTTGTCTTCGGAAGCTTTCAGATTTTGTCTTCAGCTCTTTCATCAGACTTTGTCTTCAGCTCTTTCATCAGACTTTGTCTTCGGAAGCTTTCAGACTTTGTCTTCAGCTCTTTCATCAGACTTTGTCTTCGGAAGCTTTCAGACTTTGTCTTCGGAAGATAGTCTTCAGTTGTTGGCTTCAGTTGTTATCTTCAGCAGTTGACTTCAGCTTTTGCCTTCAATAGATATCTTCAACTGTTGTTCTTCAGACTTTCGGAAGATCTCTTGCTCAGCTTCGGAAGCCTTTGAATGTAGTACCAAAAAATAACTATGTGAAGTAGTTTTGGTTGCACCAGCCTTATCATGATCCAACAACTTGCAACAAACAGGTCAGTAGGTCATAAGGAAGCCTGGTGGTGGAACGAAAATGTACAGGAGAAGATAAAAATTAAACAACAAAGTTTTAGAGACCTTTTACACTGTAATAATGATGAAGAACGAGCAGAGCTAAAAGATAAATACAAGGAGGCTAAGCGAGAGGTGAAAAAATCTGTGTCAGAGGCAAAGAACACAATGTACGATAGAATGTATAAGCGATTAGAGACGAAAGAAGGAGAATATGACATGTTTAAGATTGCCAGGGCAAGAGAAAGTAGAAGACAGGACCTGAGAATGGTGAAGTTTATAAAGGCTGAGGATGGAAAGGTCTTGGTGAAGGAGAATGACATTAAGGTGAGATGGAAAACTTACTTCGATAACCTTTTCAACATAAGGAACCCTAACCAACCAACTGCGATCGATAAAACAACTCAACCAAACCAACAAAACAAGTGTTACTGTCAAAGCATCACAGTCGACGAAGTTATGAGAGCGCTGAAGAAAATAGGAAGGGCTAAGGCGGTGGGGCTAGACAACATACCGATTGAAGTGTGGAAGTGCCTGGGAGATGAGGGTCTGCAATGGCTAACAGACTTATTCAACACTATCTTCAAAACTGGGAGGATGCCAGAGCAATGGAGAAGCAGTGTCATAGTCCCCATATATAAGAAAAAAGGAGATGTCCAATGTTTTGCAAATTACAGGGGAATAAAGCTATTGAGTCACACGATGAAATTATGGGAAAAAGTTATTGACAAGAGAATTAGACGAGAAACTCAGATAATGGTAAACCAATTTGGATTTATACCAGGACGCTCTACAACAAAAGCCATTCAGGTCATAAGAAGGATCATGGAGAAATATAGAGAAAAGAAAAGGAACCTCCATATAGTATTCATTGACCTAGAAAAAGCATATGACAGTGTGTCGCATCAACTCATTTGGGAAAGTCTACAACTTAGAGGGGTACCAGAGAGGTATATCAAAATAATAATGGATATGTATGAAAGGGCAAAAACGTATGTGCGAGCACCAGTCGGAGACTCAGACTTTTTCCTGGTGGAAGTGGGACTACACCAAGGATCGATATTGAGCTCATTTCTCTTTACAATAGTGCTGGATGAGATTACCAAGTCTATACAAGAGCTGGTCCCGTGGTGCATGCTATTTGCGGATGATATTGTCTTAATATCATAATCTAAAACGGTGCTTAATGAGAGGCTAGAACAGTGGAAAGTAGCGCTAGAGCGCAGAGACTTAACAATAAGTCACTCTAAGACAGAATACATGTATTGTAACTTTAGTAGTGAGGCTGAAGAGGACACCCAAATCAGTATCGAGGGTATGACGGTACCACAGAAGTCTAGGGTCAAATACCTGGGATCGTACGTACAGGAGGACGGAGAGATACACAGCGATGTAGCTTACCGTGTGAAATCAGGATGGTGCAAATGGAGAGCAGCATCAGGGATCCTTTGTGATAAGAGGTTCCCAGCAAAACTAAAGGGAAAACTATACAGAGTGGTAGTACGTCCAGCTATGTTATACGAAACAGACTGTTGGGCCATAAAGAAATCGCACCAGAGACAAATAGAGGTCGCGGAAATGCGAATGCTGAGGTGGATGTGTGGACACGCAAGATTGGATCGAATAAGAAAGGACGTGTTTTGACAGAGGCTAGAGGTGGCTTGTATCATAGATAAAATACGAGAGGGAAGATTAAGATGGTTTGGGCACGTAAAGCGGAGGCCGATGGTAGCACTCATTAGAGCGGTAGAGAATATCAACGTAGAGGGTAGGAGGAGTAGAGGTAGACCCAGGTTGACTTGGGACGAGATAATTAGGCGAGATATGGTAGACTTCCACCTCTCTGAGCACATGATCGAGGATAGGAGTGAGTGGAGGCGTAGAATTAAAATTAAGGACTTTTAGCGGGATCTGTTGGTAAGAAGGGTAGACATAGACTTGTTGCGGGCCCCCCGTTTCCCTCAATCTGCCCTTATACGTGATTCTTACCGCTTATTTGATGTACGCACTTTCTAAGTATTTATGTCATTTATACCTGTGAGTTGTATGCCGTATATTATGATTGCTATTGTTATTTGATTTCGTTATTGAGTCGGGGTCTCTTCGAAAGCGGCCTCTGTATCTCCCAAGATAGAGGAAAGACTCGTCACCACCTACCCCTCCCAGACCCTGCTCTTGAGTAGGATTTACTGGGTATGTTTTATTTTATTTTTATAGCTAGTCTATATAACAATGAAGTTTGCAACCGAAGCTGACAATATAAATGAAGGCCTCGGTTATGGTTACCAGGCCACAACAACAAAAATTAGGTCAATTAAACACCTGTGTGACGTGCAGTCGTGCTAGCGCGACTAGCCCGGGTGGGGTTTGTCAAACCCAGTTGATCTACTCAGAATTAGCTCGCTATAATACATAAATTAACGGTTCGAGAATGAGGACTTAAGTTGGTATAATACTAATAAACAAGTGACATTACAGTAACACTGATTAAATGAAAATACGTATTGGAACGCATGTTTCTCTCCCCCAAAAGAGAGTATGAGTAAAGTGAGACCGAGAACTTACCTTAAACGCACAACAACAAGAAATACGTAGAACAGGTGATTAGGTTCCCAACTAACCTGAATTTCAATTAATATATAATTAACATTAATTATTAAATACTAACGTAGAAATTGTTTGGTTTCGCATTTCACGACTCGGTTACTATGCCGGTTATCGATTTTTCCATTCACACATAAACACTAATTCAATTGAAATTTACAAAAGCCAATTATCACGTATAAAAGAATTTCTATTATTATTATTATTACTATTATTATTAAATCACACATTTACTAACACTAACCATACCAAGTATACGTACCTATACTAAATATACAACACTCACACACACGCAATAGCTACGTAATACACAACACGTGTATTACATATAATTACTATACTCCACTTTAATGCATTTCACACACACTATATAAGGCATCTCATGTCACACCTAATGTAATATATATTATCACCATTCATATCATGTAATCACGCTCGCACTGTCATCTTTCCGAGTACGAGAATATATGTATATGTAAACACATCTTCGTATGCATAGATTCACACCTAAACGAACCCATGTCAACAAGTAATCTGATATACACACTTTAGCAACCCCATGCACACCATATACATATACATCCGCTACATACACATCAACTCATCCTACCCAACCATTCACAAACGTAAATCCCACTTCCCATGTTACCTTCGACTGACCCCACATACACAGCAACACGATAATACAAGTATGCATACGATATACATAAGACCACCCGTAACACCCAAACGATCAAGGCATTCCTAAACCCTAATACAACTCGGGTACCACTTACACATACATACATCGCACCTACCAACATAAACTTTCAATACGCAGAATCACATCTACACACCGAGCATACACTAACACACACACCCTCATGCATAACACACACTTTCACGCATACACAGGCGCTTACACACCCACGATCATGCAACATACACCAACCGTCGCACTTGATAACCCACATATATAAACACATAAACACAGCAGCAGAACACATACAGCAGGAGTAGTATATGTACAGATACATTGCTTATATACACACATCAGATACAGAGAAGAGGTTGTTGGTTTCGGGCAGGAATAGGGGATTGGTGGGGTGATATGGGTTTAATAGAATTCTTTATCAATCTACACTTTAGCCCCCTCCACTTTAACGTTACAGGTAATGTATGAAAATATTCGGATCACGAAAATTAAAAGTGAATTAACATACCATTCACCATATCATTGTTTGCTTGTGCTTGGTTAGCGTTGATGTTGAAAGCACGGCCTTGGGCTTGTGGAACGTTACCCACAAGATGAGGGCATTGTGGGCGGAAGTGACTAGGTTCCCCACAGTTGTAGCAAACACGATTTGTGACCACAACGGCATTGTTAGGTGCATGGTAGCAAGTTGCCACAATGACCATATTTACCGCATAAAGTGCAGATACGACACGGTTGATTGCCCGGGTGATGATACCTACACTTGTTACACCTAGGTAGAGGGCCCGCATAAGCCCTTGCCACAAGCACTTGTGTTGCCGGTGTAGCCCCGGGAATACACTGTCTTTGGGGTGGCTTAGAAGCAGCCATGGCGTAGTTCCGTGCAGGTACAAACTTCCGTTTCTTGTTATCAGGTTTGACCTCCTTGACCTCCTCGGGGGTCGTCTTCTCAGTTTTCTTGGCACCCTTTGCAGACATGGTGCCCGCTCGGATGTGGTTCTCCGTCAATTGGGCAGTGATGGTGATGGCTTCTTCCAAAGTTACGGGTCGACTACCCACAACGACATCCTGAATTTGAGGCGACACATCCTTTATGAATTTCTCCACATTACGTGGAACAGTATCCACCATGTGTGGCAGCAGTATACTCAACTCATGATGCCTAGTTGAGTAGGCCAAATGATCCACCACCGTCTTGCTTCAAGTTCCAGAATTCTTCTTCCAACTTTTGCAATTCACTTCTCGGGCAGAACTTCGCGATGGCGATGTTCTTGAACTCCTTCCAAGAGAGTTCTAAAATTGTGTCGGGGCCTCGGTTTCTCTTTTCGCTGTTCCACCACGTTAAGGCCTTTGCTGCAGCATACTGGTGGCATACCTCACCTTGAGTGTTTCGGGGCACTCACAGTTGACGAAGGTGTTCTCCATCCCTTCAAACCATTCTAAGAGACCGGTGGCACCTTCCTTGCCACTAAAACTGGGAGGCTTGCATGAACTAAAGTGCTTGAAGGTACAAGACTGGTTGTTACGGCCTCGGTTTGCACTATTTTCCCCTTGGCCGTTGTTGTGGTTCGCGACGTTGGCGATCATAGTGCTGCTGATTTCAGCCACCATAGTCGGGATGACCGCAGCCATTTGCCGGGTAATCATGGCGGCAAGCTTACGGTCGGATCTTCCTCGGTTTCCATGATGGCGAGACATACTGGAAAATACGAATTGGATTAGGAACAGGTAAATGGACAATAAGGATAGACAGTTAAAGTAAGAATCATGAATTGTACGGAATGTTTCCAGTCGGTAACGTATCACCATTTGAAAACGTTGACCCGTCAAGGTAAATTGACCCATTTGCCTTAGAAACTTGTGTGTTTTGACCATAGTTTATCACTCATCCCAGAAATCCCCAGGTAAGCGTAACTAGTCCCGTAGGATTTATACGAAACGCTTACCTTAGCCCGAAGGGTTTTTGCCAGGAAATCCAGAATACAGGTGTCTATGTGTCACACAATATTTCTTAGGTTCATGAAATCAAAGCCTTGATGACATTTATATAGATTAGACATAACGTCTAAAGGTCCAAGTCATAAGCATAAGTATACGATTCCACGTGTCGTCGAGGATAAAATTAAGAGGTTTCATGTTCGGGGAGAGTCAAAGAGTCAAATATAAGTTTTGGGAGACATGTAGCAATGTTTAGGCAGTCTTATGCTAGGACATCAAATTGCACATAAGAAGACATAGCATTATGTAGCATGCAAACCATATAATTTACAAGATAGAAATATAATTCTATAAGGTTCATGCACATGCTATAGTCTAGGTCACCATTTCTAATAACCTAAATCCCTATAGTTATGGGCTCTGATACCAATCTGTCACACCCCAACCTTGACGGCGGAATCGTCAAGATGTGAGGATTAAGATTGTTCACAGCCACATAACGCTATATTTAAATGTAAATATTCAAATTAATAGTTTCAAAAAAATTACAAACATAAGTCTCAAATATGCAAAAAGTTCAAACATAACATAACAAAGCATAATTCTTTATTCCATTAACTAGGTCCAAATCCTAGATTATTGCAAGCTTCAAAAGTTCACTTCAAACTTGGGGGTTTTTCTGAAACATGATAAAAATAAAAGGTCAACTAAAATAGTTGGTGAGTTTCCAAGGTTTTCATACATAATATGAAAAGATTACAAGTAGCAATTCATGTCATAGGTCATAAGCTAGTAAGGTTATAGAACACATATCTTTACAACCAAACCTCGACTTGATTACAAGTATATAAGATTGGCTAAGTGTATTTGGTTCCCTAGTGCACAAGCATACGGCTCCTAGGAGTCGGTAATACCTCGACTTTAGCACCAAATAGGCTTGTCAGGCCCAAAGATCTAAGACTTCGCCAGGCTAGTAATAGTTAATGATTGTAACAAACTATGTATCTCATATAATCACTTACATCACACAAATAACCATGACAAAATATAAAGATGAATTGCAAGTGCTTTACAAGTCTCAAACGTTTATAAGTGTATGACGTATAAGTATCATGTTTCACCCCAAAATAGTGTGAAATAAAGTAAAAATGGGCAAGAAAAACTCACTTGGCAAAAGTATAAGATTGAAGATTATTTAGATCAATAATAAACGTTGTTCCAAGATGAAACGTCACAAGCCACCTAAATATATATATTATAAGATTTAGGTTAATAATAAGGTTTTAATGATTAAACGCGAACTAGGATTTTAGGTTTTATGGGAATTTTATAAACAAGTTTAATGAACCCTTTTATTTATATTTTTATGAAATTAAGAAATATCTTTATAAAATTTAAAGGAAATTATAACTGATGTTAATACCTTGTGTAATATATCATATAGACTTATTCAAAGAAAACATAATGTTCAATAATAATTTAAATTTATAAATTTAATAACTTAAATTATTATATATATAAATCTATATTTTTTTATAATATTACCTAATTATAACTTTTATAATAACAATATAATTCATAGAAAATATTTTTGTTGATTTAAAAAAAATTAGAGATTGTAAAAATCATTTTTATATTTAATAAAAATTTTCTGGAATAAAATTAAGGCTAAAAAGCCATTTTAAAAATAATAAGAGGGTACTCGGGTTCGAACCTGCGACCTCTATGTTATGGTGTGAGTGGGAAACCAGTGAACCAGGGCCGCGGCCGCGGTATAAGCTGGTTCCCATAGTTTATATCACATGCAACCAAGAAATCCCCAATCTTCATAAACCTTAGATCGTTTGAATCCAAATTGAAACCCAAATCGACAATGTTAACAAATTGATATTGGGGCTTTTAATCCCCAAGTAAAAACGAGTGCAATGATGTGATTAACTTACTCGATTAAGTTTGATTCAAAGGTACACGGTAGCGAAACAGGCCGCGACCAAGGTAGAGTTGGTTCGATATTCAATCGTTGATGTTATTCAAATTAGTTGCACAGGAAGTTTCCAATAGGTTCACTAATGCAAAGCCCTCTATAAATTTCAAGTTTAGAACTCTTGAAGATGGTGTTCGAATCGGGTTGCAGGTCGCGACGAGAGAGGTGGTAGCAGCTGTGATTTCGGGTGATTTTAGACGAAATTGGGAATGTTAACAGCTTAAGAACAGATAAATTGTCGTTCCACTTCGATTAATTCGATTATAATAGAGGTTTAGTGGTCGATAATGGCCGAGATTCGGCCGAGAAAACGGGGTTCGAATGGGGGTGGGGTTTGGGTGTTTTCCATATTTACACAAATGGTCCCTGGGTTTACATCCTGTCATTTTATGTAAGAACTGTCATTTTAAAGTTTATTTAATGACAAAACACCCCCCACTAATTTTAGTTAAGTTTTAACACTTTAAGTTAATAATTTTATTATTATTATTATTATTATTATTATTATTATTATTATTATTATTATTATTATTATTATTATTATTACTACTATTATTATTATTATTATTTATAATTTATATTATCATTATTAATTATTAAAAGCTTTATCCTTGAATCCCCGTGATTGTGTTATTAACAAACGTTACAGAAGTTAATATGAAAAAAACGGATGGTTACAACATATATTGAATTGATCTGTACGTTTATGTCGTTTCATTGTCGTGTAATATATCAATATTTACATCTTTTGTTATGGATGATGATGGTTACCATTTCATTAGTATTGTAGTTGGTTTTATTATCATGTAGGTCATAAAAGATTTTAGGGAAAATAGATTACAAGAAGAATAGAAGATAAATGAAAGAATAAAAAATATAAGAACATAAAATTTGAGTTTACAAACAACGATTCTTGGATGATCACTACCACTTGTAGTGCTCTTGGATTTAGTCATAAACAAGAAGAACAAGAAGATACTTTGATGAGAAACATGATTTTTGAAGGAGCATCATAAGAAAAGAAGGTTAACACAATAACACTTACCTACACTTGATGCTAGTCTCAAATCAACACCAAGAAGTCTTGATTTCTTGATTCTTGCTTTATGTTATTGCCTTGGAAGAGGGTTTGGTCAATGGGCTAGAGGGAGAAAGATGAGAGAATTTAGTTGTGAATACTGGAAGAATAATGAAAGAATTGAAGATCTTGGTAGTTTAGAAAAATCAAATCAAGGAAAAATGTGTGTGCGCACGTCGTGGATTAGGGAAGAAGGAAAAGGAAATGACTTTTATGATCCTTTTCTAATTAATTTGTCTCATTTGTAGATGTTGCATATTAGGATATATTGCATTTAACTTTTTATTGTGTTATATGTGCATTAGTTGTTATTTGTAAAGGTTTTGCAGCATAAAATCATAATGTTGGAACTATATATTTTTGTTTGTTGACTTTAGGAAAAGTCCATTTAGTATATCACCAATGTAGTGTTTTGATGTAATCCATCATTTATTCACATATTACATGAACTTGTTTGAAATTAAGTACATGTACAAAATGTAACATGATTCTTTGTGTTCTAACAACATGTTGTCAAGCTTATGTGTCTATTTCATTTACTTAGACTTGCTAAACATAAATCCAAAGTATAACATACATAGTGTATATACAGATTTGAGGCAGCTAAGGGTAGAAGAATCACAAGTTCTGAGTTGTGTGTGGGTGTTTATCGCCTGAAACTAGAGAACCGGATTAATTAAAAAATAACAAAAGTTCTTTTTGACAAATTATGATAATCTTTATTTTGATAAGTGCCTATTAATCTAGACAGAGTAAAATAACCACATATAGAACATTATGTAAGGCCCCGTTCCCGGGCACCTCACAGTTGGTCATTTATCGCACATAAAACATACATTTATTTAAAATATCACAGCGGAAATTAATTAAAACTATTTCATATATATTAATGATAATTTTTGCAAAGTAATACAATACAGTTAACTGTTACAAAATATCATAATTGCATTACATCATAAAAACGTCATTGTTATACTAATGGATGCCATCCCAAAAATGCTAAGTAGCTGCCCCGTGCCATCCTCAGCAACTCTTACCTGCAAACTAAAAATACATAAAAGTCAGCGTTGCTGAGTGAGTTCTAGTTTTATAAATAAAATACTTTACTTTCGATAAAACCTTTCTTTACTTTCATATGTGCTCATACATCATACGTACAAATAGATAATCTTATTATTATCTTCATCATCATTCATTAACTTTCGTTCATTCATCATCGTACGTCATCGTTATCATTCATTACTCTTTACCATATTTTACGTGCATTCCCCTTTATCTTCCTCACATTCCGGGCCAATGCCACGGGCTATACCTACCGTCATGCATAAAGCGGGTACTGGGCTGAAGTCTATAATTAGACTCCCATACATTGTGCTCGGTGGCCTGACCATAGTACCAGGGTAACTTCATTCGGACCAATGCCATGTGCTATACCCCACCATCATGCATAAAGCTGGTACTAGGCCGAAGTCTATAATTAGACTCCCATACATTATGCCCGGTGGCCTGACCACAGTACACGGGTAAGCGGCAAAGATCCCATACGTATGGTCAATCACAAGGATTAGACCCCATTGTGCATCCTTCTGGGGTAGCTAACCCGCACACAGTTGAGCTAACACCCTTCATTGGGTGTGAACCTCCATACATTGCTTGTAAGACTTTTTTTACATTCGTTCATTCATTAATGCATGCATTCATTCTTTCTTTATGCTTCTCATATCATTAACATTTACTTCCGCTTTACGTTACATAATACTTCACGTTCATCTCATACTCATAATACGTAGCTCACGGAATAATATATATAAGGATCATAAGGAAACATATCTTTCATAGATATAACATCATCATACATCATCACACATCATCATAAACATCATGCATCATCCATTCCCATACACATACACATACTTAACAAGTTATCATAGAACATAGCCGACCCTCCGTGGGACAGCGGGGGTTCGGGGGCGGCAGCCCCTGACAGTGGGGTTCTAGGGGCAGCAGCCCCTAGTGGGGTCCAAGGGGCAACGCCCCTAGCTGGGGCCATGCTGCCAGGTCAGCGCGAAAAATTTTTATTTTAACACATTCGTATAGAAAAATTGATCTTCCTGTTAAAACTTCTTAAAAATATTTCTAAGTTTTAGGCGCCTGAGCACTATGCAGGCGCATGGCCTTCGGGACGCATAGGAACACTTAGGCGCATGGGAATGTTCTGGGCGTATGGACACTATTAGGACGTATGGCCCAACACTTAGTTATTCTGGGCAAATTTCTAGGCGCATGTTACTATGCAGGCGTATGGGCCTGACTTAGGCGCATGGACACTTAGGGGCTGTTTGATTGTGCTGACTGAGTAAGATCTGACTGAGTCAGAAGCTGACCCAGTAAGAAATTCTGACTGAGTCTGCATCTGACTGAAACTTGGCTGTTTGATTATGTATCTGACTGACTCTGCTGAATGAAAAAAATAATCATATTACCCGTTATTACTCATTATGTTACTCATTATTTTATTATTATATGTGTGCCCCATAAAAATCTTACTACCTGATTTTTATACAGTTCCGAATTATAATTTTAATCAAAACCCACAAAACCCATAAAACCCACAAATATAATCAAAGGACCATGTTTGTGAATCAAGATTTTTTATAACAACAAACCCTACGCCCTATAAATAGAACCCCTTCCATACCATCAAACCCAAATATCACTCAACAAATCTTCTAGCATCTTCTACACTTTCAAGTTTCAACCTTCAACCATGACTCGCATAACGAACTCCGTCAACAAACCCTCATCTCCGGCGACGATCAAGTTCCTCTACAGCTACGGCGGCAGAATCCTCCCCCGTCACACCGATGGCAACCTCCGGTACGATCGAGTCTCGCCGGAGGCGAAGATTAGAGCGGTGTTGTTTCCGGTGAGTTCGTTGAAGACGATTTCGCCTGTTCCGTCGGTTGAATCGCTTGTTGATGTGGGGCGCGCAGGTGGGTCGACCGAGGGGATGACCGAGTCAGCGATGTCCAAGGGGATGACCGAGTCAGTGGGATTTTCCGTGTCAGCCGACTCGGTCAGCCACAACAAACGCACTGACTGGCTGACCGAGTCAGCCGGTCAGTGGTCAGAGGCTTGGTAAGTGGTATCAAACAGCCCCTTAGGCGGTTGGGCACTATTTAGGCGTTTGGGTTTCGGGGCGGTTGGTCACACTTAGGCAATTTGACCGTTGGGAGCATGGGCCACTGTTTAGGCGCATGGCCAACTAACTTCCTAATCAACATAAATCAGTCCCAATTCAACCTATATCATAATCTAAGTTTAGTAGTAACATTCTAAGCATCATCATACGAACATTTTCACATATCAATCTTAGATTTACACTCACCCATATACACATTCATACATACTCTTACGGGTGAAAACTCATTTTCATAAAAACATTCACACATGTATTTTCCAGCCCAAAACTAGTGAAAACATGTAAAAAAGGGGGTTCTAGAAACTCACCTTATGCAGTTTTCGTGTATGACTTCTTTAAAACCCGAATGCAATATTTTCAAACGCCTCAAATTCAGCATTCTTCTTCTTCTTCTCTCTAAAAACTCGAATTCTGCTCTTTCTCTCTCTAAAACCGAATGAAAGTTGCTGTGCAGGGTGTATGGGCAGCCATACTCCTTTTGTACAAAATATAATATATATTTTATACTTTTGACACATTTAACCCCTCAACTTAGGTTAAATTGCATTTTCCACTTTTATTCCTTTTTTTACAACTTCTTAAAATACCCGGGTATTACACATTACCATCCATGTTAACATACAAAGTAAAACATCAATTACCAAACATCACATGCTAAAGTTTTTATCTAAGATAAACTAAAAATTAATAGAATTGTTGCCTCTTTAACCCTTAAAATTTAATTGATACTACGTATATATTACTAAATATTTACTTGACATAAATGTTAAACAAAAGCCACATATAAATGTTCAACGGTTAGCTCAATTAAAATTTTCAAATGGTTTTCAAATAAGTTAGAATACTTTAAAATTTAAATCGGTAATAGTATATGAAGGTCAAGAACAATATCTTAGAAAGTAATATATCATAAAGAATTGTTCTAACAACTTTGCTTCTAATAATGCTAGAAAAACTTTACAATTTATTTAACTATGTATATAAGTCAATTTAGCACAACAATTTTGTTTTATTTATTGATATAACAGTTATCGTAACAACAACAATGAATAAACCTACTTTTTTACCTGTCATACAAGATATCCGAAATCTACGACCGACCGACCAGCCTATTTATACACTCTTACATCAAATGAGAATTTTTTGAAATCTAGTTATTATATATAATTAAAGACTTATGTCGGTGATGTCGGTGGTTTTTTTTTCTTTTCTTTTCATTTAACTATTATATTCAAAGCTTTTTATATGGTTTTTTTTGCGGTCGGTTACGGTTCTGCTTCCGGCGGAGGAGGGCGATGGCCGCTTGGCTTGCCGTTTCCGGTGACGCCGCATGGCCTGTCGTCTTCGGACATCTGCGCCGCCACAAGTTTGGCCGGTTGCGGTTCTGTTTCCGGCGGAGGGTGATGGCCGCTTGGCTTGCCGTTTACGGCGACACCGCTTGGGCTGTCGTTTTCGGACATCTGCGCCGCCACAAATTCGGCCGGTTGCGGTTCTGCTTTCGGCGCAGGAGGCGATGGTTGCTTGGCTTGCCGTTTCCGGCGACGCCCTTGGCTTGTCGTCTGCGGACATCTGCGCCGCCATAAGTTCTTTGTTTCTCTCTTTTTTGGTGTTACAAGATGTCGGTGGGATCAGTATACTTTTTTCACTTTCCATTTCTGCCACAAATGTTTGTGGGTGTTTACTTAGGCCCACCATTTCTTTTCTTTTAAGGGGACGATCTGTTCATTTGATTCGGCGACGCCGCATGGCCTGTCGTCTTCGGACATCTGCGCCGCCACAAATTTGGCCGGTTTGGTTCAGTTTCAGGCGGAGGGCGATGGCCGCTTGGCTTGCCGTTTACGGCGACGCCGCTTGGCCTGTCGTCTTCGGACATCTGCGCCGCCACAAGTTCGGCCGGTTGCAGTTCTGCTTCCGGCAGAGGAGGGCGATGGTTGCTTGGCTTGCCGTTTCCGGCGACGCCGCTTGGCCTGTCGTCTTCGGACATCTGCGCCGCTATAAGTTCTTTTTTTTCTCTTTTTTTTGTGTTACAAGATGTCGGTGGGATCAGTATACTTTTTTCGCTTTCCATTTCTGCCACAAATGTTTGTGGGTGTTTACTTAGGCCCACCATTTCTTTTCTTTTAAGGGGATGATCTGTTCATTTGATTTACAGTTTAGAGAGAGGGTTAGAGTGAGAAACATTACAAAAACGATTTGGATTGATTGTATTTTATACTACATCGCATCACATACGACGCCGCCGTAACTTTATAGGTTTGTTTTGGATGTGGGTTTGAGGTTTGGACAAATGTTTGTGGGTGTTTACTTAGGCCCACCATTTCTTTTCTTTTAAGGGGATGATCTGTTCATTTGATTCGGCGACGCCGCATGGCCTTTCGTCTTCGGACATCTGCGCCGCCATAATTATAGGTTTGTTTTGGATGTGGGTTTGAGGTTTGGGAGTGCGGTTTTTTTACGGGTTGTTGTCGGTTTTCTATTTTGGACTATGCGTATTCTTGCGATTTTGATGTTCGTCTGTTTTGTGTATGGTGTTGGGCTTTGATTTAGTTTTTAGTTCTGTATGTTCTTGTGTGTTATGGATTTGAGGTTTTGATGTGTTTTACTTTGTGTATTTTGCGGACTTTTGGTTTTGAACATTCATTTTGATTTGGTTTCGGGTTACTTAAAACTCGCATAGACGCGGCAACTATTTTAGTTTATCATATAATAATAGTAGTAGTTTAAATTATATCTATCTTAAAAAACTTTATTATATAATATTACGTGTTTATTTTAATGTGTAATTTTTTTTAAACGAGTTGGGTGAAATATTATAATTTTATTTCGTTGGTATAAATTCAAGTTACTCTATGTTTTGATGTAAATTTTGCTATGAAATATATTAGAGCGAATGTAATCTATGCTTTATCATGTCGCCTTCTTTCCCGCACTTGCTTATTTTGATGTACATTTTGAGTTGTTATACGTTCGATAAAATTATTTTATCACTTTTACGAATTACGATGAAGTAGTCGTTAAGGTTATTGACGAAGTGAGAGTCGTAGCGGCGGGTTTGTTTTACCTTTCTACATGCTTTAGGATTTTACATTGGGATGGTAACTGTTATATTTTGTTTGACATTTGCGTTTTGATATTTGGGATCATGACGAAAGACCCCGCGCAACGCGCGGGGCAAAAAATCTAGTTATATTATTATAGAATAAGCAATGTGAAAATACGAGAATATGGGCTCAAAACCAATGTTTTCAGGCCCGGATCGGACCGGCCGGTCCGACCGGTCGGACCGCGATCCGATCCAGGGTGGTTCGTTTTGGTTGAGTTGAACCGGCCGGTTCAAACCGAGTCGGCGGTTGGACCGGCGAACCGGGCCGGTTCCGACCGGTTTTCAATTTTTTTTTTTGATTTTAGTGGGTAAAAACGGGGTGTTAAACCATAAATTAGTACTTCGGATATACAAATATAGTTAAGTTTTATATATGATTATAAAATATATGTATAAATCATATATAAATTACTTATATTTAATTACATATATAAATATAATTAAAATATAGTTAAATACGGTCCATCCGGTCCGACCAGTCCGACCACCAAACCAGTAAGGCGTCCAGTTCGACGTCCGATCCGGTTCTGAAAACATTACTCAAAACTCAAATGTCGAACCTTATTCATCAACCAACAACCCAAGCCACGTCAACGAACAAACGAAAAGATTCGAAAGACACCAAAATAAATTGATAAAAAGTGTTCTTCCCACACCATGACCAAAAAAACCCTAATAATGGAAACCTCAATCACCAACAACTAATTCTTCTTCCTCATGTCAATCACATTGCATTCAAGATCAATCACTGCTTTTCATTAAGGTAATCGTCGATTCAACCCTCGTTTCATCGTCAATTGTTCCGTTTTTGCTCTGTTTGAGCTTAATATTCATATGATTTGAGATAATGTAATTGAAGTAGGAAGTGACTTTTACTTGATTTCTTAGGTGTTCTCTTTATTTGATTATGGATGGTATGAATGGTTTGATTGTCAATAAGTTCGATTTGGATGTGTTGTGATAAAGGGTGCAGTTAGGGTTTGTGTTCTTGATCGGTTTTTGTGTTTGACAGTGGTTGTGATTCAGATATGGCAAACTCCAGAGGGTCATCAACTGGAAGAAATATGATGTACAATGGAAGGAACTCTTTACTTCCCCCTAAATGTCCATTTCCAAGCATAGCTCCGTCGTATGCTGATTATATTTCAACTTCTGCGATTGGGCAGAAAAGAATACCTAAATACGGGGATGGGAGTCATTCACACCATCATCGGGCGTCATCTGAAAGCCTTGTGATTGAAGAGCAGCCTTCTTGGCTGGATGAGCTTCTAAATGAGCCGGAAACGCCTGTGCAAAGAGGCCATAGACGCTCGTCGAGTGATTCTTTTACGTACTTGGAGGCAGCCAATGCAGCTAATACAGAATATGCGGTGAGAAATGAACACCAACTGAGGAACTTGAGTTCTAATCCTTCATGGGGATCTCAAGTTTTTCTTTATAAAGGTGCTCGAAATAAGCCAGTATTTGCGGACCCGAATGTTGTAATGAAAAATAGAAGCCGGGGATGGGATTCGCCAAAAGATGACAACTTGGTTCTGCAAAGCTCAGCATCTTTGGGTGCTACACAAAAGCTTAGTGGAATTGCTTCAACTGCTAGTGAAAAGCAAGATGCAGCTGAATCGGGCCCACATGATTCAGGTGAAGCTCGCCCTCATGATGTGAACGCTAATTCTGAAAGGAATGATTTCTCTAATAACAAGACTTCTGCATCAGAAACAGATACAAAGCGTGCTAAGCAGTAAGGATGCTCTTCATTTGTTCTTTTTCTTCTACAGTTTATTTGAGGGCGGGCCTTGGCGCAGCGGTAAAAGCTGTTCCTAAGGGACCGAAGGTCTCAGGTTCGATCCGTGGAAACGGCCTCCCCACAAAATGTGGGGGAAAGACCGCGTACATCTTCCCTTAAATGGGACGGACCCTCCCTGGACCCTGCGAAAACGCGGGAGCTCTTTGCAGCACCAGGTACGCCCTTCTACAGTTTATTTGTTCCTTTTGATGCCACTTTTAACTATTTTAGGATAAACTGAGTAAGCTAGTTAAAAAAATAGTCTAGTAGATAAACCATGTCCGAAGTTTCTTAAATGCAAAGCTTCTTCAATTGTAGAATGCATGATAAATACCTTAATTAGAAATTGTAGGGTGGTTGCGTGTGAGAATGGATACGTGACCGGTGACCCACAAAGAATCCTTTGTTTACCTCAACAAGAAATCAGTTCAAAAATACTGCTCATTACACACACAATAGTTGAACAATTCTTTTACGGTTTTGAAATGTCAATTGTTAGTTTTAAATTTTTAGTTAACTTTATAGTAAAAAACTTACGTGGTGTTATCTGGATTTTTAAACCTCATAAGCATTTAAAGCTATTAGTGTATTTAGAAATCTAAGAGCTGTGTGATACAGGCAATTTGCTCAACGTTCACGGGTGCGGAAGCTTCAGTATATAGCCGAGCTAGAGAGGAATGTACAGGCTTTACAGGTAGCTTAGAACTTGACAAAATCTTTTGTGAATATGTGTCATGTAGGAGTGTTTGTTTAGATGACACCAGACAATAACGGAACCAAGAATTAGGTCTGGTTTGTTTAGAACTGGTTTGATCCCAAACCAAACCGTAAACCAAATATAAACTTGGGCTTTTCAATAAATTTAGAACAATGTTTCTAGTTTGTAAAATAAAAGGTATAGGAAGAATCAGTTTGGTTTTGGTCCTGGCTCCAAACCAAATCAAGAACATATCAGTTTGGTCATTTGGTATTATCAGGGTAGAACAATTGTGCAAACCCTCTAAAAGTGATCTTGCATCTTACTGTGATTACAGGCAGAAGGTTTTGAGGTTTCAGCCCAACTGGAGTTCCTGAACCAGCAAAGTCTTATACTGGGAGTGGAGAACAAAACACTCAAACAGCAGTTGGAGAATTTAGCTCGGGAACAACTAATAAAGCATTGTAAGTTTCTATTACACGTATTGGTTATTCGTTTTGGAATGTTCTTTGCTACTTATGCCTATTAGTCTATTACTGATAGTTGATATCTAGATTTGTAAGTATAATACAAGTTTAAGATACTTCTGTTAAGCAGGTAAGAATAATACCCATGTGATAGAGTAAGTTGATGAGTCAAACTTTTTTATTTAAGAACCTCTGGCGGGAATAAGAACTTATAAATAGGAAAAACAAATAAATAACTTAATCATGCTCATTGGAAAAGTTTCTGTGGTTACTAGGAAAAGACTGATAAACAAGAGGAATTGAGGATATATTGTACTCAGAGACGTTATTTGTTGCCCTCATAACTCAAGGTGGACTAAACTTTGATGATGAACATGCTAATGATAAATATTTGAAAATCGCATACAAGAAATAGTATGATATGCGTATGTGTATAAATATTATGTTCACTAGTTCATACTGCACAAATAGGTAGGGGTGTTAAACGCATAGTTGTCAATAGCGACCATAGCGGTCGCTATCGCGCACTATGTCGCGTATAGGTAGGCGGCCGCTATATGGTATATAGCGGTATATAGCGGTATATAGCGTAATTTTCTATTTTTTTTAATTTTTTAAATTTTTTTTTTGGTAATTATGAGATTTAGATGATTAGTAATCGAGTATTTTAGCTATTTTGGGGTCTTTGCTTAGATTTACTACTACTTTATTGCTAAACATGCTTATCTATTGAATGTAAAACATTTTTACATATTATTCTACTTAATCGCTAAACACGAAATAGCGGTCGCTATTTACCGCTATTCGCTACATAGCATATAGGTGGCTTGTCGCTATTTACCGCTATTCGCTATTGACAACACTGGTTAAACGGGTCGTGTTAGCAGGTTGACGGGTCGAGCCTGGAATTTCTTTATTCTATTCTTTTCCTTTAAGCCTTACTTTCTAATCTACCTAGATATTGCCTTTTAAGAGGGCTGCTATGAGACTGTCTAGTCCCAAATTTTAGTAGGCAACCCATCAGTTTGTTAGAAAAATCTGAGGTTTAAAAGTCAATTAAATCTCTGGTACAACCCACAAATAGAGATGTCAGCATTACCCATTTCTTATGGATGGATCAAAAGGTAATCTTGATATCCAATGGTTTAATCAGGTAAAAAAGACTTAGCTGGAAGGAAATGAGTCAAAGAGATTGAAAGTCACACAGAATGTATTCGATTGCATGAAACCACTTAAATCATTTCATTCGAAAAATAAATTCTGAAAAAGTGTTGAACTTTTGTAATAATATTTGACGCACTAATGATAAAAATAAAATTTTAAAGATTTTGGACTAAAAGTGTTTTGTGCTAGCCTGCCCTGTTTCATCCTGTACAAATAGACTACCCATTTTAGCCCAACTTTCGGTTAACTTGTTAGAGGGCGGGCCTTGGCGCAGCGGTAAAAGCTGTTCCTAAGGGACCAAAGGTCTCAGGTTCGATCCGTGGAAACGGCCTCCCCACAAAATGTGGGGGAAAGACCGCGTACATCTTCCTTAAATGGGACGGACCCTCCTGGACCCTGCGAAAACGCGGGAGCTCTTTGCAGCACCAGGTACGCCCTTTCGGTTAACTTGTTACTCAAACCTTTACCTGCCTGAGTTGCCCATTTTCTCACTTTTAATATGAAATACCAGGAGCAAACCTGCAGGCTTTAACTCAACTGCTTTGTGAGTTAGAAGAGTAACTGTTTATTGTTATCATATCAATGCAAGTAAAATTGTTCACATATGGAAGCTAAACAAGTTATTTTCACAGTGGAGCATGAAGTTTTGGAGAAAGAGATCGGAAGACTACGAGCCTTGTATCAGCAGCAGCAGCAATCACCAGCAGCACCACAATCGCGACAGCCGCCACAAAGTCACCGGCGAACGGCTAGTCATGATAGATTGGATTTCCAATTTGCAAACCTTACTTTAAAAAGTAAAGACTCTAGCCCTGTTTCTGATAATGTTTCTAGCCAACCCCGGGTCTGAAAACAAATATTACAACTGTCCTTTGTTTTCCCTATTCAGCGGCGTGGTATGCCCTTTGGGTTTGGGTTTGGGTTTGTTGCTTGTGTGGGTCTATCTTATAGCTATAATTGCATCTTACTTGCACCTGGTAGTCATTTCCCCAGAAATCGTCATTTTTATCCGGTTGGGATCTCACCCGAGGTGGAAACTTGGGAAAATGAATAAACTTATCATTTTCCCTTTGGTTTCTTGTTGTTTGGTCGATAGTTGTTCTTAGAGACTTGTTTACTCATATCTTAATGATGAAATCTCCTTGTAATAAGACTAAATAATTCTCAATGAAGCTAATCTTGCTTGTTCTCTGCATGCTTGTCCGGGGCACTAAAATTAACAACTTTTGTATGGGTGGAAAGTTTAAATGAGTACTACTAATAAACTATGAAGCTACTTTTACCTTTGATCATTGAATGAAGAAAAGAAGAAAGCCATTTTGTTTCATGGAACTGAAGAGTTCTCTATTCACATGTGTGCTCTAAGGGCTAAATGGTAATTAATAGTGGTTTTTATTGAAGCCAAGTGTTATAATCTTTGGTCAAGTTTGAATATTGCCTGGTGCTTATGCTGAATCATTATTTTTTTTATCTAAACTAAATGTATTGAAAAAGATATGTGGTGATCAAATAAAATAAGATAACAAAATATAATACAAATACTTCCCATGTGTTGTCAAGATATGTAGTATTAAGATTTGGTAACCATCCATGTGCAACACCTTCCAATTTAATATGAACACTTTTTCTTCTTCCACATTTCTACCTCCCAAAAAACAAAATAAACTTGATTTCATCTTACATGCCCTGAAGTAGGGACAAACATTAGTCGATGTAATTTGGTTGTTGATCACATATAACTTGTGTTTGGAATAAAATATCATGATCTTATTCCACAAATAAACTCACTTACAAATAAACAACCATACCGAACTATTAGTTTTTTTTCCAATTCGTTCGATAGGTTAGTTTTACAATCAGTTCGATAGGTTAGTTTAAAATTAAGTATTTAGTTTTTCTCTCCACCCTGTGTCTAAGTACTACTTCTTATAGTAAAATGTGGATCTTGTTCCAAGGGTCTAACTAATTGAAAATGATTCAAGTGGACTACCTTCTTAAGAAAATGTTATCATCTTACGACAATAAATGGTTCTTACTTTATAATTATTACTTATATTTCTAGCGGATTTTATATAAGCCTGTCTCATAACCCACTAATACATAGGTGAGTTCAAATTCAATACAATAAGAATGCAACAACACTTTTGACCACTTTGTTATCGTCGGATCTGCTTGTGAAATTTCACATGGTGACAGTTTTGTAAGGTAAAACATGTTGCAATTACTCGTTTGAGTTTCTAATGATGTGTTCACTTGTGAATAGAACTTGTTTTAACGTTAATGACAAAAATCGCATCGCACATATAGTATATTCACTATTTGAATACATACATTCACCAGTAAAGACATTATTGTTTGCATCATCAATGGATATAAGAACATTAGTTATGCATATGCCATGGTGCAACTTGTTTTCATCTAACAAATGAAAGTGGTTTTAAAAAATAAGATTTGTTTTTTTATTCACATGTGAACCATACACACACATATGTAGAAGCAATTTTCATATGAAGGCAAGCAATGGGGAGGAAGCTCGTGTATATGAGTGGGTTTAATGAGCAATGGGTATTTTCCATACATATACGTACGCGTTTTTCTGACGCATACATACACGCTATGGAAATGGGATATTCGCTCCATGTAAGCAATTTTCATGTGAAGACCCACATACACGCGTTTTTCTGACGCATACGTACGCGTCAAAACCCATCAAAGACCTAGACAATGTATATATTACGCATCATGGAATAAACTGTTAAAAAGATTGGAGTAATTAGCTTCGAAACCATCACAGACCTAGACACACATTGCATTGTGCACCATGTAATGCATGATCGTCCAAAACCCACACAAAAAAACATGTGAATTTACACATGTAACTTAATAAATTTGCTACATTTTAGTTATGTTTTTTTACGGTGCATATATGTAAATTACACATTTTATGTATACGTAATCCTGTAGAAGTTTGTGTAAGCATAGCTCATATTCATATGTAGTTTTAAAACATTTAGAAGTGTGTACGTTATATATGTAAACGAGGGTACGTTATATATGTAAACGAGGGTACATTTGTACTTCAACTATTTTTATTTTATTTTAGGTTCAATATCTATATATGATGCTCTTCTTTCATTCATATATTCATATTTTATTATTTTAATCTTCATATTTAAATATATGTAAAATCGATACAATTAGTTTTTGGCTAGAATATTTTCAACATTCAAAAATGTTACATGTATGTATTAGTGCACATATAAGTATGTAATTGTATAAAACCTATAAGATTGAATATTTATACAAAATTTGTGTTCGAAATGACAAAAGAGAAACTTCAATATACTTATTAACTTCTAGAAAAGTATTTGTAATATCTATATTTTCATTCTTTCTAAGTTTACATTGGTCTTGCAATATTCAACCAAAAATCATGTTCTTAGAGTCTAATAATAAACTGTTGATTGCAACAAATGCATCTAACCTTATTAAAATGTGTCTAACAAATTACAACTCACGACAAACGTTTCACATTTGTTTTGGTTTTATAATTTTTTTTTCACTATGTGACTCGGAACCGTGTCTAATGTTCCAATTTTTTTTAAAATTTTGGTTATGTAAGTGTCTTTTGATATTACAACGGTGTGCTTAGATCATTGAATGTGGGTAAAACTTTGAGTTTATTATTGCAAAATTTGTGTATATTAGATTAATGCAAGTATTATTCTTCTTATATTTCAAACATGTGCACGTGCTGTATCTTAAACTTCTACAATTTCCTTTCGAAAAAATCAAATTCATAAAATGTATTTATGTATGTATAAAGTTAATTATAAATATTCTTAAATTTTGTACATATTCTCTTTAGTTCATCAAAATGAAACGAATATATATATATATATATATATATATATATATATATATATATATATATATATATATATATATATTATATATATATATATATATATATATATAGGGTTAGGATCATTTCAGAACTAGTAATATTTTTGAGAACTGCAAGAACTAATCTTGACCCTATAATCGTGTGATCAACAGTTTAAAATAATAATGTCATTTATGTAATTAAATAATATATTAAGAATGATAATTAAATGATATAAGGGCATTTTAGAGAATATAATTATTCTCTTTCATAACCTTTCCTAAAATCTCTACTTACTCTATAAATCATGTTTATTTTTAATAGAAATCTAGTTAGGGTTTTATATTTCTCTACCCATTTGGCTCAGTCGGCAAATAAAAAGACATGAACATCGATCCCATTTGACGGAGCAAGAACATTCTGTTTATTAAGCCATTCATGTTTATTCTCATACTAAACAAAGAAGTGTAATCATGTTTGATCACGAGGCATTCTTCCGATGATTTGATAGTCACTACCACCTCTAATCTAGGTATTCTTTATTTATCTATATCACATAAACATATGGGTGCATGAATTCATTAAAATTAATTCTAAATTTTGAAGTTTAATATTGAGTTGGATTTATATATTCATATTTTTAAAGTTTACAGTTAGAATTAAAGTTTAATTAGTTGTGCAAAAACGTTTTCAATACAAGAAAAAAATATGTGATGTGTGACCATTCAACTTATTATCTCTATCTTATAAGTTAAAAATAGGAGATTTATCATGTCTACGAAAGCTAAGTTTTCTTGATAACTTATGATTTATATACATCTACTAGGTTAGTTCCCGTGTATTACACGGAATGGAATGGATAAATAAATTTAAATAATTAGTAATCAAAATTTATACATTATAAAATCATGTATAAAGATAAAATATGATTATAATTACGTATAAATAGCTACTTTAAATAAATAAATAATAATATATTTTTTAAACTTTATTTTATAAATTTTTTAAATATTTTATTTTAAGAAAAATGTATTTTTTAAGAAAAGTTCGTTGTATTATGTATTTTGTAAAATTTTTATTTTTAAAGTGTGTTTTAATTCAAATATAGGTTTTTTATTTATAAAATTAAACATTTTTAATTTAAAAGTAGTATGAGTAAAATTATTAGTATTTAATATTATTATTAATATATAGAGAAATGAGAAAATTAATATTATATGGCTTACAATTGTTTCATGTTTATTTAGTTTTTTTATAGATAGATATATAGGCTAAAACGCATTAATTAAATGGATTATAGTTAGTAATAAACACAAAGAGTTAGATTATAATATTTTAATATTAACTATAATAAAATAAATATATACGTAATAATTCAAGAAATAAAACAATTATACTATTTTTAACTCTCTTATCTAAATAGTTTCATTTTAGACATTCATTTTAGTTTTTTATTAAAAATTAATTTTTTATCAAAATCTTGTTTCTTTTTGAAAACTATGATTTGTAATTATGTTGGTTGTTTTAATAAGACTATTTTTGAAAGATTTCACCTTTATAATTTTTTGAAATAAAATGACTTAAAATATTTTGCTTAAAAATGTTTAGTGTTTTAGAAAATTTAATATTATATAATTTTTTTGTTTTTTATTATTTAGATTTAATTAAAAGATGTGATTTTTAACTTCATAAAATATATTTTTTTTAAAATGTAGTTTGATTTTATAAAATGTAGATAAGAGAGAGAATATAACAATTAATAAAATTAATTTTTAGTAGAGAGAGAAACTTGTATTAGCATTTTAATTACTATAATACCCTTTGGAGGGAAATTAAAGTGTGAATGTGTAGAAATTTGACAAGTGGCTAAAAGTGTGTAAAAACATGACAGTGGCAAAAAAAACCTTCTTTTACTTCGTTTATATTAACATATCAATTTGTACAAAGAAAATACATATACTATTATAACCATTCATATTTGGAAAGCAACATTCTTTTTGTTTTTATTTATTTTATTATGAGCCAGTTTAGATATAGTCTTCAATACTACAAAAGATTAATATATTTTGATTATTAGTGTATCATACAATGGAAACTCTAACTTTTGTTGAAACATTCAAATCTTATGTGTTATTGGTGTCATATTATTTTTTATTTTTAAATCTGTTTCATTTTTTATTGTTAGAAAATTAGGCTTTCATTTTTTATTTACTAGGCATAAAAAAGTATCAAACACAGAGAACATATTATTTTTATTTAGTTATAAAACTTATTATACTTGAAAAAGTATGTGTCACGTGTATGAAGAAATAAATATAAACTTCACGGACCCATTAAATTTGTAAATATATGTTTTCCATATAACAATGTTAACTATTTACATATGCGTAAAAAGTATTATATAGTGTGTGTGTGTTAAATATATAATAGTTAAATTGCATATATATAAAATAAGGTTAAATGTATGTTAATAGCTAAATTACATTATATGTAAAAACAAGAATAAATCATATAAAAGATAAGTATACATATGTAAAACAAGATTCAACATAGAAGTGGTCATTATTTCATTTCAAGTTTTTAAATAGTTTAGTTATTTCAGATTTTATTTTATTTTTATTTAATAATCGAAGATGCAAGCTTCAATATTAAACATATTAAATTAATTGGTTTGTTATGCAGTTTTCTCATCTTCAACCAATTTTAATGATCAACCTTGCAGTATTTTCAAATATTTGTACACTACTGGGGCTTAAGGGACTACATCAAGACGATTAGTGATTTCTCGGTATATTGAATCATTATGTAAATTCTATGTATATGATTATTTAGAAGTAGATGGAAGATGCTTGTTGAATTTTAAAGATGTAATAGTATTTAATTAGTATGGTTTTACATATATGAAAACAATATTTCCGTATATGTTACTTATGCTTCTACAGTGTTCATATTAAAACAATGTGTATACCTTCGTTTTGCATATATGTAAATTAATCATTACGTATATGTAGATTTGATCAAAAGATTAGCAACTCATAATAACAAAACATTTGAAATATAAAATACTTATGAGATTGAAAAAATAGTTTGAATGAAATACGGATGATGAAGGATAAATAGCTAAAAACTATATTGCATTAATTGTGGTAAATAAAAAATATTATATTAAGAGAAAATCAGGGAATTTTAAATATAAAGATAATTACCAAAATTAAATAGTTACTCATTTTACCAAAATACCCTTTTAATAAAAGAAAAAGAAATATTAAAGTCAATTAAATGAATGGTGTGATTAGTTATTAAAGTTCTCATAAAAGATGCAGTTTTCATTTAAACCTAACCATATATATATATATATATATATATATATATATATATATATATATATATATATATATATATATATATATATATATATATATATAGGTGAAGGTTCAACTAAGAAATATTAGTTGCCTAAGTTGCCTAAGAAGGAATAAGGGGATTACATGTGGCACTCTTCAAATTAGGGTTTAAAGGGGCATTATGGTCCTAAAAACTCATTAGTCCCTGAAGCTTTATCAAAATGCAGCACAGCCTTTTCAACGACCTTTGGGGTTCATAATCTGAGAAAACACAGCACTTGGTGTTAACCCATCTGAATCCTCACTAGCCAGACTCCTCCCGC
>CM044004.1:66058294-66153294 GCA_024085815.1 Flaveria linearis | reverse complement strand
ATACGAGATATGTCTTATTATTTGTTGAAAACGTTTAGAGTCGGGGGTCCATTGAAAGCGGTCTCTGTATCTCTCAGGATAGAGGAAAGGTTGTCACCACCCTACCCTCTTAGACTCTGCTTATAGTTTGTTATGATAGGACATATTGTGTGTTGTTTGTTTGTTTTAATATATAATATATTCTAATATGATTTTTTTGGATGTTAATGTAAACTAAATTTGTATTGTAAACAATGTGTATGTAAATATGCTACCCTATTTTACGAGATATGTCTATTATTTGTTGAAACGTTTAGAGTCGGGGGTCTCATTGGAAGCGGGCTCTCTATCTCTCAGGATAGAGGAAAGGTTGTCACCACCCTAACCCTCTTAGACTTTGCTTATAGTTTGTTATGATAGGACATATTGTGTATGTTTGTTGTTTGTTTAATATATAAGGTATTCTAATATGTCTTTATGATAGGACATATTGTGTGTGTTTGTTTGTTTGCTTATAGTGAATCTGCCAATACCACCTTTAACCCCAATGTGTTGTATGTTCCTGAGATTCGTAAGAATCTCATGTCTGGTTGGCAGTTAAATAAGTTTGGTTTCAAAATAGTGTTTGAGTCTGATATGGTCGTATTGACCAAAAGTGGTATGTTTGTAGGTAAGGGCTATGCCCTAAATAGTATGTTCAAACCTAATGTAACTGTTATGAATGGAATGAATAACACTGGTTCTGCTTTGTTAGGAAATAAGGGTGTGAAAAGGAGTCTCTCTAACACCCTTGTCCCACATTGGTATGACAAAGGAAATATTATGTGTTTATATGTGAAAACAAGGTGAAAGGTATTGAATGTCTTTATGATACCTTTTACACCATGACCTACCCGCGCGTAGGGGGGGTTGTAAAGCGGGTTTCTGGCTAGAAATTTTAGGTCGCCCGCGCACGACATGCGGACACGAATGCCGCTCCAAAAAAACGGGTCCGCGTGAAGCCGGTTTTTCCTCCAACCCATTATGGTTTATTTTTGCTCTAGAAACTGTTGACATGCCAGACTCTTGGCTTTCTCATAACAGTTTTTGGCTCTTGGCACTTCGTTTTCCACGGAGTTAATTGCTTATTATTACAGCAGTTAATTGTTGATTATTGCAGCAGTTTTTCATGCATAAATAACACATTCTGTTTCATTGCTAGACACTGAATAACACACTGATCTTCGTCGCTGCTTCATTCAGAGAATATTTTAGGCAAGTGGGAACAGACGGCACCGTCACTTTTGCGAACCGGTGTACCCTGGGAACAGACGGCGAATCTGTTTAAGGGAATTGTGTCAAACACAAGCCCGGTTCATTCCTACTGCTTTACAGTTTCTGTTCATATATTTACTGTTTTCTAACAAACTTAAACAGATTGTGCTAATTTTCTTCTCTAATATTTCAGAAATGTCTTCCACTGTTTCTCACCCCGCCCATTGCGCCGATTGCAACTTCCGGAGTCTCTACTGTTATGACTTCATCGGTTGCTGTTACCGCTGCTTTAGTGGCCCCTTTGCTGCCATGCTTGCAGCACATGCTAAGAAACCTGAGAAATTTACCGGGTCAATTTCAAGCATTGGCAACAGAAATGTTCTTCTATTTGTCCACGCTAAACCTAGCCAGGTTCTTAACTGAAACGGTTCCTCATATACCTAAAGAGGAAATGGATGCTCAAAATGTGAGTGCGGTTCATTCTTAGAACCATTCGGATTTCTTATGTCGAAAATATGTTCTCAATGGTTTGGCAGATTCACTTTACAATGTATATTGTAAAGCTACTACTACCAAAGATTTGGGGAATCCTTCGAAAGGAAATATAAAACTGAGGATACAGGAACCAAGAAATTCATGGTTGCAAAGTTCTTGGAGTTTGCTATGGTAGACTCAAAAACTGTTATGAGTCAAGTCCAAGAATTACAAGTGATTCTTCATGACATCCATGCTGAAGGAATGGCACTTACTGAGGCATTCCAAGTTGTTGTGATCATTGAGAAATTACCACCAGGGTGGATTGATTTCAAGAATTACTTAAAACACAAGCGAAAGGAAATGACAATTGAAGATTTGGTCTTGCGTCTTCGTATTGAAGAAGACAACAAAATGAATTTAAAGAAAAATGTCGTTCCTAAAACTGCTAAGGCCAATGTTGTTGAACATGGTTAATCATCATACAAGGGTAACAAGGGAAACAAACTGGGTGGGTTTAAGAAAACCAATGGGAAAAATTTGCACCTTGGGGTTAAAGGTGGTATTGGGAAGAAAAAGTTCTAGGGAAATTGCTATAATTGTGACAAACCAGGACACAAAGCTAGTGATTGCAAGCTTCCCAAGAACGAAACTACTCGACAAGCAAACATGGTTGACAAGTTGGTCGTAATGATTTCTGATCTCTCAGTGATGTTCATTGAGGTTAACTTGGTTGGGACGGATGCCAAGGATTGGTGGATTGATACCGGGGCGACCCGACATGTGTGTTCTGATAAAAGCCTCTTTAGTTCTTTCAAGGAGGTTACCAATGGTGAGAAATTGTTGATGGGAAATTCTGCAATTGCTGAAATCAAGGGGGAAGGCAATGTGGTGCTAAAGATGACGTCTGGGAAGGAACTAACGTTGACTAATGTGTTGTATGTTCCTAAGATTCGTAAGAATCTCGTGTCTGGTTGGCAGTCAAATAAGTTTGGTTTCAAAATAGTGTTTGAGTCTGATATGGTCGTGTTGACCAATAGTGGTATGTTGTAGGTAAGGGATATGCCCTAAATGGTATGTTCAAACTTAATGTAACTGTTATGAATGGAATGAATAATGTTGGTTCTGCTTACATGCTTGAGTCTTCAAATAAATGACATGGTAGACTAGGTCATGTAAATTTTAATTCTATTCATCGCTTAATAAAACTAAATTACATACCAACTTGTGAAATTGACTCAAATCATTAATGTGAAACATGTGCTGAAGCCAAACAAACGATATCGTTATTTAAAGGGGTTGAACGAAACATCGGTCCCCTTGACTTGATCCATACTGATATATGTGATCTAAAATCAATTCCTACTAAAAGTGGGAACAAGTATCATAACGTTTATTGATGATAGCACACGATTTTGTTATGTTTACTTACTCAAAAGTAAGAATGAGACAATTGATAAGTTTGTCTTATTCAAAGCCGAAACTGAAAATCAATTAAACCGAAAGATTAAAACGGTAAGGAGTGATAGAGGTGGTAAGCATGTTTCACCTTTTGCAGAACTTTGTGCAAAAAGTGGAATAATACATGCGTTCACTGCACCTTACTCCCCTTAATCAAATGGCATGGCGGAACGCAAAAACTATACTCTGAAAGAAATGATGAATGCTATGTTGATAAGTTATGGGATAAGTGAAGACATGTGGGGGGCGCTCTCTTATCAGCAAATTTTGTCCTTAATTGATTCCCCAAAAAGAAAATGACATAATACCGTATGAATTATGGACGAGAATTAAGCTGTCTTACAAATACTTACGAGTTTGGGGGTGCCTAGCTAAGGTGGTAGTAACACCACCAAAACATCTTGTGATAGGACCGAAAACAGTAGATTATGTGTTCATTGGATACACTCGATTGGGCGGTCCACTTTGATTTCTTGTACATAACTCCAAGAATCCAGGAGTATGTAATGGGACCATCTTGGAAGCAAAAGATGCATCATGGTTTGAGCACATATTTCCATGTTTGGAAAGACACAAATCTAGATCAGCAAACCCATTTGATGAAAGTGTTCTACATGATGAACAGAGGCCATCAAAACTCACGGGGGAAAATATTTCAAAGAAGAGGTTGAATTTAATGAAGGTGAAGTCCGGAGAAGTAAAAGACAAAGGACTAAAAAATCCTTTGGTCCTGGTTTCCTCGCCTACATGGTTGAGGAGGAACCACAGACGCACCAACAAGCGGTCACTTCGTCGGACGAGCCTCAATGGAGGGAGGCAATTCAATGTGAAATAGACTCTATTTTACAGAACCATACCTGGGAGTTAGTGGATCTTCCTCCAAGATGCAAACCACTAGGATATCGATGGATCTTTAAGAATAAGAAAAAGCCAGATGGCACCATTTATAAATACAAGGCAATGTTGGTAATCAAAGGATACAAACAACGAGAAGGCTTGGACTATTTTGACACATATTCGCCGGTGACGCGAATAACCTCCATTAGGTTAGTACTTGTCATTGCAGCAATTAGAAATTTAGAAGTTCATCAAATGGATGTGAAAACAGCTTTCTTGAATGGAAATCTAGAGGAAGAAATTTACATGGAACAACCTGAAGGCTTCATAACCAAGGGGCAAGAGAAGAAAGTGTGTAAGCTAATTAAATCCCTGTATGGATTGAAACAAGCTCCGAAACAATGGCATCAAAATTTTGACCATGTCATGATTGATTTTGGGTTCAAGATAACGAGTGTGACAAGTGTGTGTATGTGAAGGACACACCAGCAGGATATGTTATCCTATGTCTATATGTGGATGACATGCTCATTGCTAGAAGTAATGAGAATGTAATAAAATTTACTAAAGACATCTTGAGGGCAAGGTTTGACATGAAGGATATGGGATTAGCAGATGTGATTTTGGAGTACAAATCACACGAACCCAAAATGGACTTGTTATAAGTCAATCCCACTATGTAGACAAACTTCTTGAGAAATTCAATGTGAATGACTCTAATGTGGCTAAAACTCCCATTGACACGAGTCAACACTTAGCCAAGAATCGAGGTGAACCTATCAATCAATTAGACTACTAAAGAATTATAGGAAGTCTGATGTATCTTATGAGTTGTACCAGACCAGACTTATCATATGCGGTAAGCAGGCGAAGCAGATACACGAGCAACCCAAAACTCAACCCATTAGAGTTGTGTGACTCGGTTGGTTCGGTACTTAAGGTACACTCGGGACTATGGACTACATTACATGAGATATCCGACAGTCATTGAAGGATACAGTGATGCAAACTGAATATCTGAGACGAACGATTCCAGGGCAACAAGTGGGTATGTGTTCACACTTGGTAGTGCAGCGATATCGTTAAAATCGGCCAAACAAACGGTCATTGCTAGATCCACGATGGAATCGGAATTCATCGCTTTAGATAAAATGGGTGAAGAAGCAGAATGGCTACGCCAATTTGTAGAAGACATACCGAGATGGCCGAAGCCGGCATCGGCCATATGCATACATTATGATAGCCAATCGGCAATTAGCAGAGCTCATAACATAATGTATAATGGTAAGAATAGGCACATAAGACGTAGGCATAACACGGTACAACAACTAATCTCTACGGGAGTTATCACTGTTGACTATGTGAGATCAAAGGAAACCTAACAAAAGGCCTAAATAGAGAGTTAGTTTACAAGTCGTCCATAGGAATGGGACTGAAGCCCTTCAGAGGTCAAGTTCATACGAAGGAAACCTAACTCAGCTGACTGGAGATCCCAAGATCTGAGTTCAATAGGACAACCTACTTGTATGAGCAGGTGAGGTCATTGTGGGGGAGAATCGATTACCACTCCACGTTTTAAGAGGGAGATTACTGTAGGATTTTGTATTCTTCTAGTCCATTCCTGAAAGTGACAAGATCAAGGTTAAGTCTATGACTTTTAATGATTCGACTGAGGTAAACTTTCTTAGTGAATCACCTATGTGAGAGAGAAGTGGGGTCGCTTCGAAGGGTATTGTTTGGGGCACTATACCTAATAGCTATCACAGAACCAAGCACGTGTCCAGGACCATAACGGACACAACTATGAGGACTTGACGTTGTCAGGAAGAGTCTTGTGTGAAACGTATTGTCGACCTCACAAACGGAAGACGAGTTCAAATACATCAATGGCTACTCAGAGCCAGTGGGCTAAGTGCGTTTCATGAGCGAGGTTCAAAGGGTTACACCTACCTGTCGTATGCAAAACTCAACCGTTGAAATGTAATCGGAATGCGATTGTTTTTTAGAATGACTCCCATTATGTGGGGGTTTGTTGGGAAATAAGGGTATGAAAGGGAGTCTCTCTAAAACCCTTGTCCCATATTGGTATGACAAAGGAAATATTATGTGTTTATATGTGAAAACAAGCTGAAAGGTATTGAATGTCTTTATGATACCATTTACACCATGACCTACCCGCGCGGAGGGGTGGGGGTGCAAAAACGGGTTTATGGCGGGAAAATTTGGGTCGCCTGTGCACGACATGCGGACACGAATGTCGTTCCAAAAAAACGAGTCCGTGTGAAGCCGGCTTTTGCTCCAACCCGTTATGGTTTATTTTTCCTATAGAAAATGTTAACATGCCAGACTCTTGGCTTTCTCATAACAGTTTTTGGCTCTTGGTATTTCGTTTTCCACGGAGTTAATTGTTGATTATTACAGTAGTTAATTGCTGATTATTGCAGCAGTTTTTCGTGCATAAATAACACATTCTGTTTCATTGCTAGACACTGAATAACACACTGATCTTCGTCGTTGCTTCATTCCGAGAATATTTCAGGCAAGTGGCAAGTCTGGCAGTGCACCGTCACTGTTGCAAACCGGTGTACCCTGGGAACATACGGTGTATCTGTTTAAGGGAATTGTGTCAAACACAAGTCCGGTTCATTCCTACTGCTTTGCGGTTTCTGTTCATATATTTACTGTTTTCTAACATATATGTCTTATTATTTTTTGAAAACGTTTAGAGTCGGAGGTCTCATTGGAAGCGATCTCTCTATCTCTCAGGATAAAGGAAAGGTTGTCACCACCCTACCCCTCTTAGACTCTGCTTATAGTTTATTATGATATGACATATTGTTTATGTTTGTTTGGTTGTTTAATATATAATGTATTCTAATATGATTTTTTTGGATGTTATGTAAACTAAATTTGTTTATGAGTCATATAATGTGGTTTAAAACGTATAAACTAGAGAGATGGTTTTATAACACATTTCAAAAGAATATGTATAAATTATGTATGTCTATAAATACTAATTGTAAATGTTATCAAAAATGCTTTTGTAAGACTTTTAAATTAGAGAAGATTAAAAAAGAAGTTAAAAGCATTCACAATGGCTCTTTCATTTTTATATAAATGTGTACCTTATATTATTGGGGATGGTTGTAAATGAAAATTTATACGGGTTGTACCGTGTTTCCTTATATTGGAGGAAACACGGTACAACACTCATATATATTTTAATATTTTTGAAAGGTGGTTGTGAGTGGAGGAGAAAAAAAAGATAATGAAAATATAAAGAAAAAAATATTATTTAATTGAAAGAGAAAGAATAAAAATAGTGTTTTTAATGTAAATATGAGGGTAGAGATAGAGAGAATGAAGATGAGAAAGCTAGTGTGAATGCTCTTAGACAAATAAAAGTTAAAAAAAAATATTAAATATTCCGAGTATACTAATATAAATATTAACTTGCATTTTCCACATATCACAATCTAGAAACCAATCTTTAAGTCCGTGATTTAATATACATCTTTTATGTTTTTTATACATTAAACATGAATGTAATGACTTCCTAATGTTTTAACATTAGAGTAGGTAAAAGTCTACTTCTTCATATAACTCTTTACATTAATATACAATACAAAATTAATTAAAAAACGTAATTTAAATCAATTTTCTTTATAAAAAGTTTGCCTTTTGACCTTTTTTCTGCTTCCTTTAAATTAAACCAAAAAAAATAAAATAAAAAATAAAAAGAGCTAAAGACATACAGAATCAAGGAAGTGGGTCTCCATATGCATATCCACTTTAAAATAAGAAACCACAATAAGATTGTAGCAGGTAACCTTCCAAGAAGACATGGGAAGGTTCTTTTTTTTTAATCAGCAAACTTTTGTTGACAAACATGATCCCTTTAAAGCAATAAACCCGATGCTCAGACGCGTTTATTAAATGAGTTTAGTCTTAACATCGAGTTCGACTCTAGCTCATTTACGTATTTCAAACTTTTAACGGGTCGATCTCAATCGTATCAAGTTACAACTTTACATAAGAGGGGTTGCCACTGCAGCGCAGTGGTTAATCCCATTGGGCTAGTGATGGGCTTGACCTGGGGAACCCGGGTTCGAGTCTTGAAGCAAACGGGTTTTACCGATTATTTACCGTCGTGCCTTCGGGCGGGTGGGTGGTCGGGTTTTCCCCGGAAATGGTGGCTGGTGGGCTAGGGGCTCCGTGTGGATCATGGCCACGCTGTGCGTCCTTTGGCCATTGGGGCGCCGCGTACGGAGTACCCGGCAGCTACTTGATTGATCGTTCCAAAAAACAACTTTACATAAGATCTATAGAAACAAAAAGAAAATATAGTAAGAATGGCATGTGGGCAGGTAGGGTTTGAAGGAACAAAAGCATATGTGACTATGTGAGCTCATCACTTCCAATGCATGTGGAATTAAGATGCATACTTCCCCATTAATGAACCCATCAAATTAAACCCCACAAAGCGCAGATACAGCCTAAATGTGACATACTTTGTGCAGACCAAATGCAACTTCTATATAAACATATAGAGAGATATAGCATAGATCACTGTCAATCTGCGTGAAAAGATTCCAAATTTGATGATTTAAATAATACCCACATTGTAGCACGAAATGCGCAGCATTTTGGGAGCACCCAACTTCCTAAATACCCTCAAAGGTGTCAACTTTCTTGAAAGTGTGAGGAAAAAAGCTTCAGATTGATGTGGGAAAGTGACAATGGTGGAAGATTTGATCAGAGAAGGGAGATCTTTGGCTGAAACACCAACATGGGCTGTTGCTACAACTGTTACTTTTATGGTTTTTGCTTGCTTGTTGGTTCAAAGATCAATTTTTAGATTTGGGAGGGCAAGTTTTGAGTTTTTCCCTATTCTTTTTTCTTTTTGAATATTTTTTGTTGAGATTTGTGTGATTTATGGTGTTTGTGGTATGCAGTGGTTGAAGAAGACAAGGAGGAAGGCTCTGTTAGCTTCTTTGGAGAAGATCAAAGAAGGTTGGTAACATTTTTGTACTCAAAAGGTTACATTGATTGATTTTGAGTGCAATTTGTTATTTTGTATTTAGTTTAATTATGTTAATTGATGGGATTGCATTATTGAGCAAAAGATAGTGTGGGGCTTCATCTTTTTTTGATTGAAAAGGTTTGGGTGGTCAAGTACTTTGTGTATTTGCAGGGACAAATTCACATAAAAGAATACAAGAAATTATTAATCAAATATCTAAAATTAGCTTCAAAATAGGATGTTCTTTGACTCAAAAGCAACAGATCTTTGATTCAAAGTCTAATCATTGTCTTTTTTGTTCCAAATCATACTATTGTCCTTATGAACCTTAGTAAAATAATTGCTTAAAAAGAAATTATTTGTTCTCCACAATTGCTGTTAGTGTTAGTTTGAGTTTCAAGGATAAATGGTTGACCAAAAGTACTCAAATTTGACTACCAAAGTGTTGTGCGTATCACACATTTAATCTTGTGAAAAAACTACATTTAGTACTGCATTGGGTTATGAAAATTTGAACTAGGTGGATTAATTCTTATAAAGTGGTAATAGTACGAAAAAAGATCGCATTCAAGATATATATTTGATGCCTTGATGGTGCGGTAATATCCATTTTTATTGATCATGAACTTGTATATTCTGCTTTTGATTGATGCAGAGCTTATGCTTCTTGGACTCATATCTTTGTTACTGGGGCAATGGGCACATGCGATCTCGGAGATCTGTGTGAATTCCTCGCTGTTCAGCAGTAAATTCTTTCTTTGCTCCGAAGAAGATTTTGAGATAGATAAAATGGTCGTTTTCTCAAGATTATCGTCCCTTTCAAACGATACTGATAAACCTCCCGAAGGGCTTCATGCTCACCATTTGCATCAGTGTGGTGAGGTAAAATCATATGCTTCACAGAAAAGGGATGGGTTGGGTTGACTGATTACCTTTTGTTTCAAACATTACTAAATATTTTGACACTAACCCAAAAGTTATGTTATTCAAATAAATTATTTTTGGGGCTTTTATGCTCTCGAAAATCATTGGACCACTTTCACCATGTTCAGCCCGTTTGACCAGTTTCTTTTAAGCTCTTTTTTTGTAACACGTGTTTGACCCGAGAGAAATAATAGCATAACCTGCATTGTCAAATTCATAAGTAAGCGCATCCAATTGTTTTGAATTGTATTTGCAGGGCCGAGAACCTTTTGTTTCTTATGAAGGTCTTGAACAGCTTCATCGATTCTTGTTTGTTCTTGGGATGACTCATGTTCTCTATAGTTGTGTGTCCGTTGGATTAGCCATGACCAAGGTAGACTGTTTATTGAATCCGATTTGATTTAACAAAAAATTGCTATGGATTATGTCCATGGGTTACTACAACTAGCTTAAATTAAGTTTCATTGTATGTGATTGCAGATATACAGTTGGAGGAAATGGGAATACCAAGCAAGCCAATCGGCACCCGAAAACTTGCAAGGTAAATGGACGTTGAATAAATGGACGGATTTGGTAACATATCAAAATGGGTAGTTTCTTGGTACGGGTCTGGTTGGGTCAACCCAAAACACTTTTTATCCAAAGAGCTTAAATTCGTTTATTATTAGATAATGTGTCAAGTATGATTACCAAATCTATTATGCCAATAGTAATTTAACTTTTTGAATAAACCGAATTAGGAAGACGTATGCATTAAATAAACTGTGGATGAAATCAACCAGTTTTCTTTTAAGCGCTTTATATTTCTTTTACTCGTTAGACCAGTTACTATTAGAACACAATCCAAATCTAACCCATGGGCTGAGAAAACGAGTTCTCGCAGAAAAACTATATCTTAGCTCCTAAATATTGTCAAGAGTCAAGGCCAAAGTCAACTTGTGCTCTAAGAGCTCATAAAGTAGGGTAGAGTCTTCTTTGTGTCTTACTTTCAATTCTCATCACATGGACTAGAATCACGTGATATAATGAGACCCATGAAATGGAAAATTGTTAAAATGCCTAGATGGATAATCAAGATATAGAAACAATGGTTATTTGCTTATTTGTCTTGACATATATGTTTATTATAGCAAGGAAGATGAAGGTGATGAGACGCCAAGTTACTTTCATTAAGCATCATGCATCTCATCCTTGGAGCAGAAGTCGGGTTCTCATATGGATGGTAAGGATTTTTAAACTGATACATATATAAATCCAAAGTGACTAAACTCATTATCGAAAGGTAACAAAGACAATAATGGCCACTTAATAGATAGCAAGTTGTAACATTTGAACCCTCATACGGACCAACTCCAGTTTACCCACAAGATGTTACACTAACGTTAGCTTCCAAACTGATTCAGTTTGTTGATCTTGACGTTTGATTTGTTATGGTTCTACGAGAGATATATTTATAAGTGGTTCTCTTCAAGATTCTGTTTATTGTATGTTTATGATGATAAAGGTGGATTTTATGTTTGTGTTTTCAGCTATGCTTTCTACGACAGTTCAAGAGTCCAATGCAGAGGTCTGACTATGCGGCGTTGCGGTTGGGTTTCATCACCGTGGGTATTTGACTTTATCTTCTACCTTCTGTTTCTCTCTTCACCTTCACAAGTTAACTTCATTCTTGCTTCTACTTGCAAGATCAAAGTCACTAGTCTAACGTAAAATCTTGGTGTACTATCATTTCAGACTCATAACTTGCCACTTTCATATAACTTCCACAACTATATGGTCCGAAGCATGGAAGATGAATTTTATGAAATTGTGGGAATTAGGTATGCCTCAACTCTTTGCAGATATATACTTTATAGAATTGTGGAAGCTTTATAGAAGTTTTGAATTTTCATAACTCTTTGTACTCATTTTGCAGCTGGCCCCTTTGGGCCTATGCCATAATATGCATCTTTGTAAACATTCATGGTAATAGTTATTGTCCTTTTTATCCAAAACAAATGCACATGTCATCCATTCTCCAATGTGTTACTAATGTTTGAGAGTATTTTCAGGTCTTAACATTTACTTCTGGCTTTCTTTTGTCCCTGCCATTGTAAGTTGTGTTCCATGTCAGGGTCGATTTGGGTAGCGTTTAATTTCAAACGAATTAAATCCAAAAAATTAGCTAAATGGGGAATGGGTCAAACGGGTCGGATGTCGCCCAACGTCTTGTTAGAGCATACATCTGTGTAAATCATTCTATTCAAAGTTTTAAAGTATTATCGTACTAAAATTCTTCTAGTTATCATAGTTAGCACATTTATTAGTTATTTATAACAAATAAATATTGAACAGATATAATGTAGTTGTTGACTGTTGGTCAATCCAAGCTGACCCGACCCATTTTGACACGATACCCAACTCGCCCAACTCACCCATCTTGCCACCACTACTTGTAATTGACTGTCGATTTTGTACTTGGCATATTCATTTATAAAGTTTTGTCCGTTTTGGTTGAAAGCTAGCGTTGCTGGTTGGGACAAAACTTCAGCATGTTGTATCCTTGTTGGCACTTGAAATAGTAGAACCACGTGGGCCGTCCGTTGCAGGAACTCAAGTGAAGCCACGTGACGAGCTTTTTTGGTTCGGTAAACCTGAAGTGTTACTGCGTTTGATACAGTTTATCTCCTTTCAGGTAAAAAATTCATTTTTCATTATATCTCACAGATAATAAAAGGTTAAGATAAAGTTGCTCATAACATACATATTATGTTTAATCTGACACAAGGTGTTATAAAAGTATTTGACTAATGCTCACTATTTTGAAGTCACGAAACAACTCGTTTGCCTCATAAAAGTAAACGGTCAACCCATACATTTTCAGCATATAGATAGTGATTAACTTCTATGATTCTCACTTTCACATTGTCAATCTGCAGAATGCTTTTGAGATGGCAACATTCATATGGTCTTTGGTAAGTAACACCCCCCCCCCCTAATGTATCAAACATTTTATGAGTTTTGTAGCTTTTGTCACACAAGATCTCTCGTATGAGTCGTTTTATGAAACCATCATCTTGATTATGCAGTGGGGATTCAAACAACGGTCGTGTTTCATGAAGAACCATGCAATGATAGTTGTTAGGCTGACTTGTGGGTATGTATTCCTTACAAATACCTTTTGTATCAGAATAAAACTGACCCATGATCAGAAACAATGGCTCTGTTATAATTCCTTTTGTATCAACAAAATCAATCTTTTTCAATTAAGAAAAAAACCGACCCGTAAACACATCTTATCTTTGGTTTTATCATCATGCTTGCAGGGTTCTTGTTCAGTTTTGGTGTAGCTGCAGCACTGTGCCTCTAAACGTTATAGTCACACAGGTTCATATCGTACAACACGCTACAATTACATTCAACTTTTTTGTTATTGTTTTATGAAACTGATTACCTGATTATTGTGATTTCAAGTCACAGTACATTCAAAACACATTATCGGTTTTATTATATCTGATTATCTGATTGTGATATTTTATTATCATATAATCACTTTCAAAACGCACATACAAACACCCATATCACCTCTTTTACACTTTCATCCAACCCGACGACTCTTAACCAAAATGTACCTTGTTTCATGACCAAAGACTCAACAAGACATCCTGATATGTGTTTTCTCAGATGGGTTCGCGGGTCAAGAAAGCTCTGATTGCAGAAAGCGTTCGCGACTCACTTCACAGCTGGTGCAAACGCGTAAAAGAGAGATCAAAAGCGCTTCAGTCAGTCGCCACAAGGTCAACATGTTCTCTCGGGTCAACGATCGACGAGGGCGATGAAGTGATTACAGTTGCATCAGGGACTTTATCTCAGTCATCGTCTACAGGTACCCTTAACCACCTTGATGAAAACCATGACTCCAACCCTCTGCCAGAACAAGAACTCTCGTTCCGCATGTCGGAATATTTGTCGGATACGATGAGACACGTGGCGGGAAATGAGGGCATTGAAGAGGAAGATGATGAAGGTAAAATTGTAACTCTTCAAGAATTGTTGCAGAAAACATGAGCAGATGTTATAAAACTTGAAGTAGTTCAACTGAATATTGCATTCACTGCTGTAGAGTTTTTTTTTTGTTATGTAATAATAATTTATTTAGTAACTAGAATTCGAAGCCGCGCGTTGCCGCGGGTCTCTTAATATGTTTGTGATCCGCGCGTTGATACATGTAAAAAAGATGATTTTATATAACAAAAAGGTCAATGTCACAAAAACAAAATAAACGAAGAGGAGGTAAAATTCATAAATAAGAAATAAATAAGTATTAGAATTTCAACTTAACATTAACATATTTATTTGCTTTTAAATATTACTCACCTTTTTTTATGAAAAAATGCTTTACCTGGAAAGAAATCATCATAAAAATTTATGTTTATAATCACAAGAAAACAATCAAAGGGCGTACCTGGTGCTGCAAAGAGTTCCCGCGTTTTCGCAGGGTCCAGGGGGGTCCGTTCCATTTAAGGGAAAATGTACGCGGTCTTTCCCCCACATTTTGTGGGAAGACCGTTTCCAAAAAAATCTTTAAACTAAATCTAATCTTTTGGTTGGTCAAGATCCATGGTTTTAATTTATTTTAATGAAAAAAACACAGATTTGTATTTAAAAACACAGATTTGTATTTAAGTGAAACCCTTTCTAACATTATGTAAAACAATTGATTTTAACCAAACAAAAAGTTAGATTAAAATTTAAAAGTTTTTTCTATTCTCTCGTTTACATTTGAACATTTTCCATGTTTTGTCATAAAAATCTTGAAAAAGCAATCAGCTTTGCATCAACTCTTTTTTGAAAGAATAATCATTAATTTGAGTCACTTTTTCTCTCTTCTTATTTCTTCCCTTTTTTTCTTCCGAAAAACCCTAGAACTCTTCATCTACCCAACTCACCATCACAACCTCCGGCCACCACCGACACCGGCCACTTCCTGCCACTACCGACACCACTTCCTGCCACCACCGACACCACTTCCTGCCACCACCGACACCACTTCCTGCCACCACCGACACCACTTCCTGCCACCACCGACACCACTTCCTGCCACCACCGACACCACTTCCTGCCACCACCGACACCACTTCCTCCACCACCGACACCACTTCCTGCCACCACCGACACCACTTCCTGCCACCACCGACACCACTTCCTGCCACCACAGACACCACTTCCTGCCACAACCGACACCACTTCCTGCCGTCACACGATTATCACTACCACACCACCGAGCCGTCACCGGATATGAATATTCAATCATTAACCAGGAAAACGAAAACCACATCTGAAACCATTGGTAACTCAAGAAATCAAGAACCATCTTTCACCATTAACGATTTCTTTCAGATCTGAAACATGGTGACCAATGATCTCCATCTATAGCGTGTAAGTCACCATTTGGGTCTGGGATTTTCAGATAAAATGTTCAACAGAGATCGCCTTGTTTATCCGGCCACCACCGCCACATGCATCTGGGCGCCACCCCACCAGTTACTGACCACCACCGCCCACCGTATGTCGTCTGTCGTCAGCTACAACCACCAACAGAGATCCCATCCCCCCTCTTCTCTTCTCCCTATCTCTGGTGGTTTACCACCGCCAAGATCCCATAAGTGGAATACAAATGGAGAAACATAGATATAAAGATGATCGTGGACAGATAGAGATGGACACGTGTAAAACCATAAAAAAATTACTAAAACATCCCTGGTTACTGTAGTAACCGACCAAAAGTATTAATATATATTATAATTATAAAGAAATAAGAGAATATTGTGGGATTGGTAAATTATAAAATATCAAGTCCATAATTCAAATATTTTATCGGTTCGGTACTGTTTTTTTGTTACTTTACTTCTGGTGGTTTTCTTTTTTTGCTAAAAATTTGAAAATGTTTCTAGAATTGTATCAAATTAGAGGTGCAAATTTCGGATTTTTTTGGGAACCGGTTCGGGTCCGAACCGGACCGGTTCCAAGTCAACGAAATGAAACCGGTTTTTAACCAAGAACCGGTTCGGGTCAGAACCTGTTTTTATGGTGAAAAACCCAACCCGGTTGGAACCGGTCCGGGTTGGAACCGAACCGGGTCGGGTTCATGAACCGGTTTGGAAAAACCGGTTATTCTCTTTTTTTATGTTTAATAACTTTAATAATTGTTATAAGTATTATTATTATTATTATTATTACTATTATTTAATAATTGTTATAGTATTATTATTATTATTATTATTATTATATTATTATTATTATCATTATTATTATTATTATTATTATTTATTATTATTATTATTATCATGTTACTATTTGTTATTACCATTGTTATTATTATTGTTATTATTATCATTATTGTTATCATTTGTTATTATTATTATTATTATTATTATTATTATTATTATTATTATTATTATTATTATTATTATTATTATTATTGTTATTATTATTATTATCTTAAATCGCCTCATATTAGAAAAAATAAACATAAAAATAACATTAAAATTAAACTAAAAATTACATATTACGAATACAAGTTTTCCTAATTTAATCGTCTTCGTCGGTTTGTGTGCCAATACGTTGAGACAAATCATAAGCGAGTTCTTCGTCGGAGAGCGGTGAGGATCGTCCGGTTTGTACCTCTTGTTCGTGTATTTATTCTTCAATTGGTATTTCTTCTTCAAGGTTTGATTTATCTTGTCTTCGTTCGGCCGCATCTAAGTGATCTTTTAAACAAATACACATATCTAGCGATGTTGGAGTTAGCCTTGTTCTTTTTATTGATAAAACCCTGCCACTAAGAGAAAATACAGACTCCGAAGCTATCGTGAAAGCTTGGACGGTTAGTAAATCACGTGTCATGGCGGCTATGACCGGAAATTGTGATTCCTTTCCTTTCACCATGTTAGAATATCAAACAACAAAAATTTTTCCGGAGTCATAGTAGATAAAAAATCGGTTCCAATATACCTCCCGAGTTCGCTACTTGGAGTGTTACCCCTCTGACGTTTACTGTTTTCATTTCTCAAAGTATTATATAAACTAATCATCGGGTCTCTACTTGAGCTCGACGAACTCGATTCCACGTTCGATGACCGGTGGATGTTTGAGGTTATACCATATTTTTCAACATAAACATTAAACAATTTTTTAAAAACGTCATTAAATGCTTGTTTTGCATTAACATTAAAAAATGGATCTTTTCATGTAAATCTAAATAATAAGTTATCTCATCAATTAAAGTTTCAACCGCCGAAACATTTAAGCACGGGTCTAGTGTGGCGGAACACATAAAAACGGGGGGTAGTTCGAGGAAATATTTTATAAATTTTTTTATCGGCGCCACCATTGCTGAAAACATTTCATTTCTTTCTTCATATTCACTTAATTTATGTGTCATTAAATACAATTGATTAAGTGTTAGAGAACTTGTCGGATAATAAACCCCCGACAATTTTGTAGTTGCGTTTTTAAAAAGCTCTAAAAATTGAGTTATTTCTTGAATATATTCCCAACCCTCTAACGGAAACAGAACAACCCTACCCCGCATCGCAAGACTATCGTGAAAAACATGAAGCGTTTCTTTTTGTCGCAAAGCACTATTAAACATCTTCCAAGTAGAATTCCATCTAGTCGGGACATCCCAATTTGGTCCTAAACAAATGGAATTCGTATCGTGACACATTTTCTATAATTAACATATCTTTTTCTACTAGTTTTAAAAACGTCACGTAACATATTTTTGAAAGACGTTTTAAAATCTTCAACTTCAGGAACGCCAAGACCATCTTGCACAACTAAATTAATAATATGTGCAACACATCTTGAATGAAAAAATACGCCGTCACAAACCGGTTTATGTTTTATTTTAATTTATCAACGGCGGATGTTGTTCGAGGCGTTATCAAATGACATTGAAAAAATTTGTTTTCTAATTTATATGTTTTGATTACAAAGTCTAAAATTTGAAATAAATTATCACCGGTATGCGGATATCCAAATAATTCAAACGCAATCGTACGTTTCATCATTTGTCACGAACTTGGATCTATCCAATGGGCGGTGACGCAAAGGTACGATTCCGGTAAACCGTGTGGGGCGGACCAAACGTCGGTAGTTAAGTTCACACCGGTTTGTAAATTTTCAAACAAAACTTTAAATCATTTTTTGCTTGTTTCCAAAGATTTAAACAATCACGTCTAAGAGCGGTGCGACTTACGTGAGTGTAGCGTGGTTGAAGAGTTTCTTGAATCAATTTTGTTAACCGAGGGTTGTCGAAGTGATCAAACGGTAATCCTTCTTGATGTAACACCCTCAATCTCATAACAATATAATATAATATAATAAGGAGGGTGCTACTAATTGGGTTATTATAACAATTCAGAGACTACAAACGCAGCGGAATTTTTTTATATATATTAAAAACTGTTTACATCGTTAACCATATTTACAAGACTTTAACCGATATTTCAAAACTTTGTTGAACTTCAAGTACATCATTCCCAAAACCCAACATTTGTGGCCAGTATCATACACCATAATCGGAAGCTAACTCTGTGGGTGACCATCACGAGCACCTCTATTACTACCTGGCATGCATAAGAAAACAAACACAAAATTAGATAAACTGGTGAGTTCTAACATACACCACATTTTAATAACAATAACCCATCAACTGTTATCACACCGAATGATTCACACACACATTCATCAGTCCATTTATTTATCCCAGTATTGATATGCATATCGAATACCCACAAGGTATTTATGGACATCTTTTATCGTTTTTAATTTGGTGGGTGAAACCTCCACCTCGCGCGTTGACGGGTCAAACCTCCGTCTATAGTTTGGTGGGTCAAACCTCCACCTCGCGCGTTAACGGGTCAAACCTCCGTCTATAATTGGTGTTGACGGGTCAAACCTCCGTCTATAGTTGGTGGGTCAAACCTCCACCTCGCCATTCACCACAATTTACCACTTTCAACTCTTATTCACATTTTCTATTTATTTATATGCATGCCAGTGCCCGATTTTGTCAAACAATATTTATCAAACGACATTAACACATAAAAAGGGCAATTTAAACTCACCTTAATGTTTTCAGCAAGTGGTTATCAATCCAAATACACTAGGACAGCTAAAACTTCTTCTTCTCAAAGCAAATCTAAAACAACAACCCTAATTTAGTCAAACCACCCCTAGCTGACCACTTCATACGACTAAGGCTATGCGATTGGACTCATTCGTACGACTGAACATGCGACTGAGCTTAGTCGTACGAATGGACCATACGACAGAGGTGCGAATGAGCTGTAACAGGGTTTGTGCGAATGACCTCCATTCGTGCGATTGGTTCATGTGACTGAACTTCAGTCGCATGTTTGAACAATGCGGTTGACTCAGTCGCACGAATGGGTCATGCGACTGAGCTCATTCGCCTGAAACGGATCAGCAGCTGTGTTCTTGACATATTTGATCCAAAAACTCGAGTTTTAACCATTTGGATTATACCATATTCATAACAGAACCTATACACCTCATTTACAACCATTTCGGGTCCTTATTTTATCAAACTTCCCAAAAACTAGGACCCGAACCTTCCCTTTTCAGTTTAACAGAAAGATTGAACAGAAATCCTGATTTAAACATGTTTTTGGATCAATTTCCACCACCCACACAGCTTAACATATTCAAGAATCGATCCGTACCAAGCAAAACTTATCAAAACGGAGCTAGTTCAGTCAATTTGGCAAGAACAGGGGTGTTTGGGGTCGAAGGGAACAAGGGGGTGTTTGGGGTCGAAGGGAACAAGTGGGTGAGGTTACAGCAGATAGAATCTGCTTTTAACACCCTTAACCGCCCTACTTATCCTTCATGCCTATTTTTAGCCGACATACTCAATCGCACGACTGGCTTATTCGCACGACTCAATCGTACGATTGAGCCCATACGCCCGTCATTCGTGCGATTGAGCTTCATTCGCACGTATGGCATGCGACTGAACACTAATTTTAATTAAATAAATAAATTTTGAACTTTTGGATGTTACACTTGAATTACAAACTTTGTCATTCTATCTCGAACCATATCGACGCTGAAGTTCCATAAACCACTATCGTTTCCGATTGATGTTTGGCCTTGACTCGGTGTACTTTTCAAAAACTTGCACCATTTGGTCATATGGTTTCTCAAAGTCAAGTTAGAATCCGACTTGAAAAACGAACCACAAGCCTTGCATCGAGCTTTATTTTGACCATTCGACATTTCGCATAAGTCGAAATTGCACCAAATCTCTTGGTTTCTCGTTGTTGGTAAAATTCTAACAACGTAGCGACACATGAGGATCCATCGGTTGGAACGGATGATTCAGAAGCCATTATATAAAATTCAAGAGATTGAGAGAATAGAAAGTTGAGAGTGAGTGAGCGTTTTTGCGTTTTTAAGCATGTTTTTAAGCTTTTGAGTATTGTGACTAAACCACTACACCCACTACCTATTTTTACTATCATATAAGGGCAAAATGGTCAAAAAAAACTTGAAAAAAGGGTCAAAAAGGACTTCAAACGGCTATATGACCTTTTGAAAAAAAAATTCCAACGGTTCGAACCGGTTCCAAACCGGTTTTCTTGAACCGGTTCCTAAACCGGGTTGGCCCAAAACCGGTTCCAAACCGGTTTCACCCAAAACTAATCCAAACCGGTCCCAAACCGCCGGTTTTTCCGGGTTGGAACCGGTTTGGCTTATTACCGCTTCCAAACCGGTTCGGGTTCGGGTCGGGCTACCGGGTCTGGCTACCGGGTCGGGTCGGGTAACCGGTTCTTGTGTGCACCTCTAGTATCGATACCTGTTTTTGATATATTTTTTCGCTCTAAAGTAAATAGAAAGACATCACCTACAAAATTAAAATATTTGTTATAGTACACCTCTAGAAATTATATCTTAGGCATATATGTCCATAAAAAAACGGTGAATGAATCATGAACGTGACATTCACCACGATGATGAAAGCTATCAAACATGATCTAAAAGTGTTTTAGAAAACCATCTAATTGTGTTGGTTACATTACTTCTATTTAGCGGACTTAAATATTTAACTTGAAACAAAACAAAGGATGATAAACTTCTTTTATGAAGAAAAATATTCTAACACGACTCATAACTTACGAAGGAAAATATTATTCAAAAAATAAATAAATAAATAAATAAATAAACTAATTTTTTGGTACTCGGTTCAAGTCGATATTTTTCGGTTTTTAACGATACTTGGTACAAAAAGCTCATCTCTACTTCACAAGGAGAATCATCATCTTCTTCATCCAAAATTGTTTAATAATTAAGTATGGCTGCAAACTAACCAAACGTTCAGCAAAAAGTTCTTTAACTGTTCGGTAGAAAGTTCGTTAACTGTTCGGTAGAAAGTTCGTTTATATTCGTTCGTTTAGTAAATAAACGAATATGAACAAGAAAATTTTGTTCGTTTTGTTAAACTAACGAACATGAAAACAAGCCCCATTCATTCATTTATGTTCGTGAATATTCGATAATGTGTTCGTTAATGTTCTTTAATGTCTGTTCATGAATGTTCGATAATGTGTTCGTTTATATTCTTAATTTTTATGTTAATTATTTTAATGACAATTATGTCAAGTATTTTTGGATATTTATCTTAAGTGCTTGTTTATATTTTATAAATTTTGTGTAATGTTTGTGTTGAAAATACAGATTTTATTCTAAAATAAATATATAATCATTTATATTTGTGTATGTTCATGAAATTCTTTTTATTCGTCATCTTCATAAACATTTGTTTATGTTTGTTTGCTTTTGTTTGTGTTTGTTTGCGTTCGATAAATGTTCGTAAACAGTTTATAAACATGTTCATTTTTTAATGAACGAACACGAATAAGGAATCTTGACCGGTAAATGTACGTTCGTGAACAATTCATTAACAAGTTTATTACTTAATGAACGAATATGATCAATACCTTATTCATGTACGTTCGATTAGCTTGGAGCCGTATCATAAAGAGCATCATCATCTTCTTCATCCAAAGTTGACTAAATTGCTATGTAGAATGTTAAAAGTGTAAAATAGTCTTTTTACACAAATTTAACAAATATATGAAGGAAAGTTGGTGTTAGAACCGTTTGACACATTGAAAACCACAAATCTTAAAAACGAAACTTTTTAAAGCTAGACTTCAACTAACTTATTATTATCAAACCATAACAAACATTGTGTAATTAACTCTAATCTTTACAATACGAGGCAGATTTTTTTATTACATCCTTAAGTACTAATAGTTACACATTTAGTCCCCGCTGGTCTGACGCTTTCTTATGGATGTGATCCATAACACTTGATCTAAAATTAGGTGTTAAATTGGGTTTAAATTATCAGTCCACTTTTTTTATTATACGCAAACAAATAATTAAAAATAAAACCCCAACATCCGCGTAGGAATGGTAGCAAATCAAGTTTTGTAATTCAATCTCATATAATATGATTATAAAACTGTGTCTCATACCCGGTAAGTACACATTACTCAATACTTATCACGTACGATCTTATGGAGAGGATTACATAAATCTCTTTGTGGAAACATTACGAGAACTTGCAAAAGCTAGTTAAGATCAATCCAAATCATTATTTTTATTGTAGATAATATTAGTACTCATATACAATATTATGTTTATTTATGCACATGTACAAATTCACGTGTTAGAAACTAGCGTAAAAGTAAATTGTAACTTACACAATATAAATTTACATGTGTTCATATTGTATAAGTAACAATTTACACATGTACATTTACGCTACCTAAGTTATAATTTACACGGATTAGTATTTTAAAACATGTGAATTTGAACATATGCATTAAAATTAATGTTGTATATGCGTAATAATATGATTCCAATAATAAGAATAATAATTTGACTTGATTTTAACTATTTTCACGGGTTTTCATTTGAACTTTCTCGGATGATCTTATATTAGTATATTAACAACCCATAGGACGTCCATTTATCAAAACATGATTTCAAATTCACCTCAAAAGTCAACTGATAAGAAATGGTCAAACCCTTATCAATGTTATAAGTTCAAGCATTTAACTTCTTAAACATGCTAATTATATTATTTTTAAGTTATATAATATATTCACATTCAGGTAATTGGGTCCAGACAGATACCACCTAAATTAATACCCGCCCCAAACCCGATAAAAGTTCTAAAACGAATGTTATATCCGAACATCCGCCCCATTACTTGTCCCTAATGTTTCATGTTATGAGATTCGTGCTTTCCATCTCTACATCTATATTTCCATATTCCTTATTTCTAAGTTGCCTAACCCCACACCCTAGTCATTGACCACCTCCAACATCCCCGCCTGTTATATTTATCATCGGCGTCGACAAATGGCTAGCTTCCTAGCGATCATGTAAACCCGACTATCATGATCATCAAGCATCAACCTTATTGCCACCGCTTCACCTCTGGTTTATGTTGCACTAGTTAACCATCCTATTCCACAATTGCTTCCATCCTTTTCTCCTCATCCTCCGCCACCCGTTGACCTTGCTGCCTCCATTCATTCTGGCAAATGACAATACCAAAAAGATAACCAATGAAGACGATGGTGCTGATGAAGAGGTGGTTATTCAGGCGGTGGAGGAACATGATGGTTCTCATCTCCTGAAGAAATTGTGTGCCTCACCTTCTTCAAGCATTCATAGAATAGCCAAGACGGCGGTAAACCAAATAAGCTTCTAAGTACAGAAACCCACTACCAGTAGTCAGTAGAGTTGAAGCTCGAATTGGCTTTTCATTGAGAATTCCTTTGGAAATGCACATTCGATTCATTCATCAAGGGAGCAGTATTCCTCTTGGCTCAACAATGACGAGAAATGGGTAAAGCAGTCATTTTTTAAAATTAAATTACCATCACTTTGTGTTAAAAATCAAATCTGTGATGGCATAAAGTGTACTGTCTGATAAAGTATGAAACCTAAAATGATCTAAAATGTAGACAGCCTGTGTACTTTCTTAAGGATTCAAAGATGATGTCTACATGAACCAACTATATGCATTGGTAAGTACACTTGACCTCAATGCATGATACATCTTTGAAGCATGAAGATACAAGTCACTTAAGCATCACAATGATGACTTTGGTTTGGAAGACAGTATGAAGCGGCTTTAGAAGCCGCATCAGCAATGAGATGGCACCATGAAAGACCAAAACGAACACAATGAATAGAACATGCGTATAATAAACAATTAAACATCATCAGTTTCGCACAAAGTTCACGAGCACAAAAATGTACCCCCTCCCCGCCACTTGTTCAACGACAAAACCACAACTCAAGGTGGAATTCGGATGCTCACAAGAAAGAACTAAAAAACAAAAAAGAGTCAAGAGTCAACCAAAGTAACCTCATTCTTCTGGATAATAAAACAATCTCTAAATTCAAATTTCACATCTAACTTTTTTCTAAACTCCATGAACAGGAAGGAAAAAATTATCAAACCTCCCTTAATCATCAGGAGTTAGGTATACTACTAATTAATCACTGACCGGACCTTGTGAAGACCCGGGTTTACGTACCTGATACAAGGCTTCCAATTGGTATTCGCTGTTAACTACAAAGGTCGGGGTCCACTGTGGGTGCTGTTCTTCCTATGAAAGTGACTTAGTCGCACTTGATGTTCCGATAGATCCTTCTCACGAACAAATTTGAGCCCAGGTGACCAACAGCTCCTGCCAATTTTGTTAAAACAATACCTAAACATTAGATTTAAGTTGTGTTTATTTCTAATGGATCAAACGGATAAAATTAAACAAGAGATAGCTTAAAGGAAATTGGGTAAAATTCGAAAATCATTTTATTAAAAACATACATTGTTGCTGTAAACTTGTAATAATAGCTGACCCGCTACTTACTCATAAACATGACATAAACATGTCAAACATAGCTTATGTTCTTTAGAAACAAGACATAGTTATACAATGACATGAGCATGTAAGTTTTGGATTATGATAAATCACAAACGTATGACAGTAAGACAAAACACATGATAACAAGGAGAGAAGAAAATTTTCATGTCAACAAGAAAAAACAATCTTGTATACATCCTCATAGAGCATAAAGTAGATGACAATGGTCAATTATTAGCAGACTGTTACTGTTAAATTATCAATAGATATGGCAATATTGACCCTATTACTTATAAATGGGTGGGTTGTCTGGTATTTCAAATGGGTGAAATAGAAAAATTGCTGAAATGAGAACATGTAATATACTTGTGATGGTCACCCAAGTGGCCAAGCATGTTTTTTAGCATACAACCTCCAAAATCATTTCATCTGAATATTCAGATTGCTACAATAACAATATTGTATTTGTAACCATAAATATTTTATATAAAATTTAAGATGAATGAAAAAGCGGTTGCTGGTTGACCCGTTTCAACTTGAACCTAACCACCCATATGATCACATTAAAATATAAGGAAGGTCGAAATCATTCTTAACGTGACACTTTTAATAGTTATAACTCATTTTGTCACCAAGTGTGAGGTGTCATAAAACATAATGTTTCGGTAGATATGCAGGTAAAAATGAAGCTATAGTCAGCAGATTTTAACTATAGAACACATTTGAACAATAATTTGATCAAGTAAAATTGGAGATTATGAAAATTAGTTTGTAGAAAGTGGAATCCTAGCCAAGTGACTTAACTAACTAAATGTTTTACTTGTGGACCTTGTGGTAACATTAGATGTGACAAATGAGAGGCTGTTGTGGGTTAAATAACAGTTTGAAACACCCTGGACTGAAGCAGGTCAATATAATACACGTTGAAAAAGAAAAAGCATGTTTGTTTGACCAGCAAACACTTACATGTCCATTTATAAAAGTGATTCATGAGTTAATCATGACTACTAAAACAATATTATTACAACAAAAATATAAAAAATTTAGACGGTGAAAATAGAGAATGAGCAATCTTAAACCTATTTTACCCATTCTGCCTACTTAACTCATTTGACCCATTTGAGATAAAAATAAAACACAACCTAAAAATAACCCATATACAAGTAAAAGAGTCAATATGACTACCTCTAAGATAAAACCAGAGATGAAAAGTATTTTTGAAGGGGAAAGACATCAAATAATGTGAACTTTGGAATAAAATGTCAAAACGCAAACAAGAGTTAAACTTACCACATAGAATTCCTAACCCAAGACAGAACATAGCGGTGTATCCAAAGTAGAAACTGGTTTGGAAGAAGCCAGACATCTTAGTCTTGACATAGTAGTAATATATTGAATACAAGTAGACGTAGATAGCTGTAGAAGCCGCAGAGAAGAATGAAGTCCATTGCCAATAATAATTCTCAGCGTTTAGCAAGAAATATGTCCCAACAATTGTCACACACACAGTCACTATTATGAGGATCAGAAATACAAGAAGCATAAACCCGTACACATAATACACCTGTAAACAAACAACATAAGGAATCAGTATCCCTTCAATCATTCATACTTCAAGTCAAATACAAAACAAAAAACATACCATTAGATTATTATTGGTGATGACATTGTTCAGATCTAAATCATACCTTATAATTCCAAAAGAAGTGAAAACAAAGTACATCTCAATGAAAATGCTGCCAAAGGTAGCAGTCCTCCCATGAGTGAAACGACAGATGGTGTGAGATACCACTTTTTCTTGGGAATTGGGCGAGGAATAGTCTTCACACGACACGGATTGTTAGGGGCCCCACTCCAGTTCCTTCCAACAACGGTACCAAGAAGAGCAAGAGGGAAAGAAATAAAAGCCCAAATGACAAAAACAACCACCATTGTTCCAAATGGAATTGCTGCTAGAGATCCATAGAATATAGCAATAGTGTTGAGAATGAAACCAATTCCAAAGCACAAAAATGGAAAAAGCGATGCGGTCAGGATCATTGACTTTATCCATGTTTTCCCTGAAAAAAAAAACAAGTCACAATCAGAAAACATAAGACTTAAAAGATAAAATATCATATTAAATAAGATACACACCGCCATTCCGTGAGTACATCCCACCACTCACATAGCCAGAAACAAAAGAAGTGAGAGCGTAGCAGACAATGAATGTTGTTACAATTGATCCTCGTCTACAAAACAAATAATATAGTTATAGTTGAACACATTCTTGCTAAAATAAGCACCAAACCAGATAGTTGAGGACTGTTTTCGTCACGTACCCAATATATAACATTCCAATAATCGCAAACACGATGACGAGAAGAATCAATAATGCCAATTGGGCACCTGTCCCAACAACTGCTGACAGCAAAACCAAATTACGAGGTGGCCGGAAAACATCCCCATGTACAAGTTTCCAACCAGATTCTTCATTGACATCTCTTTCCTGGGAAAAATATAGTAAAATAAACTATATATGGTGACTCGATTACTAAACTGGCCAGTTACTTCATGGTGTCATTACCAGAGTTTCTAGATCATCATCTTCTCTGGCATATTTGGCATAGTCGTTTCTAAGAGTCCGCATCAGTATCATGGAGACCAACCCAGTCAGAAAGATAACCATCATAAATGAATTGAATATGGAGAACCAATGAATCTGTAAAAAGATGAAGAAACTTTATTGCCTCATAAAATGAATCCATTCAAATTAATCTAGCATAGTAAATAATAATGAAAAGCTTGTGATAAGATAAATACACAAGTCCTAGCATTCACCTGATGCTCGAAAAAATGGTAATCCAGGTATACATCAAAACGTCGAGCAAATGTGACCTTAGTTTCAGTCCACTTTACTGAATATGTCATGTCCAGTGTTTTACCAACTTCCAAAGGTTTTGGGTTTTCTTGAGTGAGATTAACATGAATGATCTGCAACAGTAAGAAACCATGGTATAAGACATGTTATAATATTAGTTACACCAGTTAACATACAAATGAAACGGTACAAACCTGGTCCTTGTTGTATTGTATAGTGATATTCATATGTGTGAATAGCATATGCTTGCTATCGCTGTTCTTATCAGAGCGTAGCTCGCCCACAAAACCTATAAGCCCCGTAATAGTGAGAGACTAAAATTCTATTATAAAAAAATGAAAATTATAACTGAAAAGACATAAACAAAAGAAGTTAAAGAGAGCTTGATGAATGCATACCCCACAGTGGCAGATCATCTGAGTTTGTATTCGACGCCGCCATGAAAAGGAGAATATAAGATCAGAATTCAGAAACATCATGTATATAAAAAGATTTACTTAAACAACCACAGGGTAAATTTAAAGAATGAAACATCAGAAAAAAGCTATTTTTCCTTCTCTTTACAAGTCAAGGATTTCTTTCAAATGCTCTATAAATTATCTTATAGAATATAATTTGAAGAGATTATAGGATACAAGAAGAAACACATAGAACATACCAGTCATTCATATTTGTTCAATTGTTTCTTGTACATTATGTATACAAGTTTGATGGAGTTTAAAATATGAAAAAATATCAACAAACAAAGATGCTTGTGTGCACTTTGATACAATTTTAGTTTACCATTATGAATGCATTCATATATTTAATAACCAACTGGCATGAGCTGATCTGGTAAACATGACAAATGAAGAATTGCACTTGTCAGCTGTGTCTTGTTATTTTTCAGAGGTGCATAAAATTCAGAAACAACTTCAACTAGGAAAATCAAAATTTAAGGAGTTTTAACCTATATAAAAGTTTTTGATAGAAATTCTCAAATTGGCATGATAAGAAAGAACACAACGCATACCCATGAATAATTCAAACCAGTAGTTATTCTCAATGGCCTGTTTAAACTGCATGGCTTTCGAGTCGTCAAGTTCCAGCTCGCAAACAGTAGTTTTTTCCACATTTTCTGCCAGAATAAACATATGTCATGAAAAGCTATAATAAGTTGATAACACAATAAAACATAAAGCATTCTACATACTTTGAAACTTGACATCCATTTGGCTGTCAATAAGCTCATTTCCACCTAATACTTCACCCAGACCGCCCCACTTGTGTGCAGCTTGAGCATGACCATTTTGACGACAAAATGGAAGACTGTAAAAATTGTATGTTTCTTGTGGATTATTGTAAGGTCCAACTTTATTCACCCAAAGGGTGACTTTTTCATCTGATTGATACTGCAGAGGTAAACAATGATGAGGGTCCAAATAAAATATAAACATTACATGTTTGAATAAGGGAAGAACCATAAGACAGATGCAATATGCTATTATGTCCCAGGAAGAATCTATACTCGAGCATAAACTTGAAAGAGACGAATCTCTTTCCAAAAAACATATGTATTTCCAAACAATTTTAGATAAATGAAATTATCCAAGCATAAATATGTGTGGCATAACCATCTTGCTGCAATCACAAACTCTTGCAGATGATATCAAAAATGGTCATCCATGATCCGTCGTGTGGTATTATATGTGCATTGACTTTTATGGTGTATAGAGTTGATACGTTTTTGTGCATACTATCTGAGCTTCTAACCTTCAAATTAACATACATCAAGTCATCAAGAGATGATGTCAACTTTTGCAGTATTACTATATCATGGCATGAAGTAACTCATGCAAAGCATGCAAGTGTGCCATGGATCAATATACATTTACAAATATATTCCATATCAAGTGGCTTATAAAATTGACCATGTAAGTTAAACACAAAGGATCGAGTGCAAGAATCCAGAAACCACAATCCAACAAATTTATCTTCAGATAACAGATTCATTTCAGGCAATACCAGATCACCATTCACCTGGCTTTTAATTTCAATTTTTTGCAATAAAACAGATCACACAGACCCATTTTTGCAATGTCACATGTAATTAACTTCCTTGAGCAGTTATTACCCTGTCTGACCAAATGAAATGCAACATTTTCTATGCTAATATAGTCCCAAATTCTCACTGCCACAAGTAATCGTCTACACCTATAACCAAACTATACATAAAAACAAACGTCAGCAACTTTTGTTGGAGAGCGAGCATAAAGAACTTGGACCTACCCCATACAGCCCACATAGTTGGTAGCCCATTAACGAATCAATTGTCATTATCTTCAACATTAACATCATCACAGAACATTTTTATCTACATTAAATGAACCACAACAATGTCGGAAAAAAGAATCATTTTTCCACCAACGATCTATTGATCTAATCATCTAAACCCTAGTCCAACACAATCTCACCCTACACATCCTCACGCAACAAACAAAATGCCGGTACACAGATCTACAAATCAGACGAAAATATCACGACATTTCGAATCAAAGATCTAACAGATCGAGTATTGACGAATGGAATAAGAAGTTGTGGTGGAATCGTATGTTAACCTTGTGATCGTAATCGGAGGCGAGCACCGGCGATGAGATGATGACGATGATGACGGTGGCGAAGAGTGCTGCGGCAGCGGCGGAGGACGGCGGCATCGGGATCGCCGGCGGAGGAATTGGATGTTAACGGCGATTGATCAGATGATTTCGTGGTCGATCTGTGCGAGGGTTCCACTCGTTTTCTTATTGGTTTTCTACTTCGTGCATTTTAATTTACTTACAAATCACACAGTCAACGATATAATAAATAAATAATAATAATAATAACTAATATAAAGTTCTCGCGTAATGACGGGGCGTAAAAGCGTACCAATAACATCAATTTTACACCATCAATAGCGACCATCAACATCAGAAAAAACTTGTATTAAAAAATATAAAAATGGGAAAAATAAAACCAAACCGGAAAGCAAACGTAAAAACATTAAACTCCGCACATGAAACGTAAACATTAAAAACAATAACTAAGTTGATCTAAGACTTGCGCATTGTCAAGGGGCCCTTAAACAAGAAAAAAATAGGCGTAAAAACGTTGAACCGTAAGAGCACATTGTGGTGTGATAACTCGTAAAATTTAAACCGAAATATAGAATGAAAAGTTTATAGAAGATGAAAAGTATAGGGAACAAAAGTAAAAAATGTAAAATGTAAGGGTTAAATTGTAAAAGACTTAAAACTATTGGGTTAAAACTTAAAAGTAAGAAAATTCTAAAAGAAAAAAAACAAAAGTGTTTATAACCTACTAATGCTTATGTACAACTCATAATGCACACATAAATTGATAATTAGTATTATTATAATAATAACAAAATAATAATAATAGTGTGATGGATGGATGGATGCTCATCCTTTAAAGATTGTTCACACGTATTCTTAAAACTAACATTTCTTTATTAAGCTAGAAAAATAGAAATATATTAAAAAGAATTGTGCGGATTGTGATCGTGGCATGTTCATATTAGGATTTTGTTTTATGTGAACAAAAAGAGTGGTGGACAATAACTTTATGAAAATTTATCAGAAAGATTAATAACGTAAGTTAGTGTCAAATACCAAATGAATTATGTTTGAGTGAACGATGCTTACCAGAGGTGTAATTTTCTCAAACCTATGGAACAAATTTGGAATATGGGGATGTTAAAAGGACCATGGGTGTAATTCTTTCAAAAAATTAAATATACTTAGGTATAATTAGATTGCTTTCAACTTAATTAGCTAAAAATAAACATTTGTGTTGTTCGGATTGTGAAAAGTCGACTTTCATGCTATTTCGCTACCGATGATGGTCATTGCTCTCTATTGATGTTGTGTGTTACTTGTCGCTATGTGTCATTGTTGTTACTCTAGTAATGTAGCATGTTCCTTAATGTCTTTACCACCATATCCATTCTTCTTGTTTAGGTGTTCTTCTTATTCTAGATTTGATCATGACATTTGAATCTTTTCTTGATTTACCACAAGTAGATTATCCAGTTCTTGACACACCTCAATCCACGAGCGTGACCTGTTGTATAACACAACAAAAGTCTTACATAATTAATACCACAAAAGCTAGACTGAATTAAAACTTTACAATGCATATGTAATTCACGCATCCAGTGCGTCCAAAATACAAGTTACAATCTAAAGCATTGCCACAGTCAATCTTAACCCAATCACCATCTTCTACATAAATATTTTATTCAACTAAATCGCGAAGTCTCCTTGTCCTAGTTAGTGCCTCTAGGCACCTCCAACTCATGCATCACGAGCTAAAACACGTCAATTGTTGGCGAGTCATAACCACAACTCTAGAATAGTTAGACAACATAACCACGTGTATGCAAGCAAATTGTTTGTTAAATCAATCTCACATACACCCTAATAATTAGAACAGTGCCTTTCAACATATACTCCTACTTAGTTTACAAACATGACAGTGGGGTAGGTTATACTGTATAAGTGTTTTGGTCGGCCGAATCCCGATGCATCACAACCTTAGAGTATTAGGCGTCCCCTATCGGGACCCTTCACCCCAACCAATCCCAAAGAATTGCAACTTGATGATCTGTGAGTCGATCCAAAGTTGTGACAACCCTAAACTAAGGTTAGGCAAATTAAAACTTCAAGAATTATTATAAGTTAGTAATATATATATATATATATATATATATATATATTAGAGTTGCTAAGGTGACTTTATTTGATTATAATTATAAGAGTTTTATATGTATATATATTTGAGCATGTGTAAGTATGTGTGTATGCTTCGTGAGCGTGAATGCATGCATAATTATTTACGTGTGTGTGTATGTAAACATTTGGGGATATGAATTTTACAAGTTATATAGGACATGCATGTAAGTTACCAAATCATGTAAGTGCACAATAAGACATTTGACATATAAACATATTACTACTAAGTAATGAAACAATATCAAAACTTGAACCAAATAAATTATAGCATTAAGAAGTTAACAAGAAACTTAAAACCTAAACTATTGATTGTCACTTGATTACTAAGATATTACACAAACTAATCCTAATCAATGGATTACTAGAATGTTTGCAAAAATTAATCGCTAGTTTAAGAAGCATTATTAGAGTGATTAGTGTGTGTGAGTGACACCTAACATTCTTGTCACTCAACCATCTTAAACCTTTGACACCATTACACCCTAGCTAAAACCACATCACTAAGTTTAGGAGTATTCATGTCGATCAAATGATCTTCCTCTTTCTCTTGTATCCCCGGCCAAACCCACCCTCCAACATCACCATCATCTTCGAGCACCACCACCCCTTTCTTGCTCCAATCTCTCGGCTAACACCACACAAACCACCACCATTCTCTACATCACTCTCCTCTCCAACAATCTTCTTTCTCTCTCAATTCTTACATCACCCAAACTCACCATCAACATCACTGTAACACCACCATAAGATCATCATCTACTAACCACCAACATCTTTATGGTATCATCTAAGTTCAAGAGCACTCATCACAAGCTTGAAGATTTGAATATTTCCTTATTTACCCGCTATACTCTTTCTTTCTATACAATCAAGGTTAGGTTCATGAAAATCTTATGATTAAAAGCTTTCAAAATTTTGTATGTGTTCAACATACATATAAACCCTTATGATGCTCACCATCAATCACAAGGTTATCAAAGTTATTTGATTTCCAACAAAAATCAGTAACAAAGTTTATGAAATAAAAAGTTTTGAAGGTTTTATAAAAACAAAAATTGTAAAAAAAAATGAAGGGTTTAAAGTATTCATATAGTTGTTATTACATGATAAATAGGTTAAAATAGATAGCATACTTAAATGAATGTGATTGTGAAAATAAAATTTTTAGAAATTAAGTAAGTATAAAAATAATAAACTGAAATTATGAAAAAATTATATAATATATATTAATTTATATAACCAAAATAATTAAATAAAAGAGAAAATATAAAATTTAAGATCGGAACTTAATAAAAATCTATAAATTTTATATGATGACCTCAGTAATATAGTTAAGTTACAGAATAAATTTTGTGAATTAATTTATTAATATGATAAGTTTTATATTTTAAAACATTTAATAAGAAGGAAAATTGAAAGTTATAGCAAAACAGTAGATAAAATCATGAAAATTTTACATGAATTATTAGACATTGAATTAAACAATTTATATGATTTTCAGAATTTTTAGCGATAAATATCTATTTCTGCCATTAAATTGAAATATTGTAAAAATTATAGAAAAATATTGATAAGGATATATTAACTGGAAATTTTATGTGATAATCTAGGTATGAAGATACTATTGTTGGTAAAATTTTATAATTTTTGGACACTGAAAGCTATAGTTTTAAAATTAAAGCCTATTTAATAATACTTTTAAAATATAAGTGTATATAAAATGAAATATTTGCATCTTGAAAATAAATATTATTCGTGGACCATTAAGCCTAACCCTGGCGGCCCGCGACCACCTTAGCTTACTTTTAGCTGATTCCTTGCGGTCCATTATGAAACCCTTATTCCTGGGACTAGGGCTGCAAATGAACTGAATGTTTAGCGAACGGTTCGTGAATCGTTCGATGGGAAGCTTATTTATGTTCGTTTGTTTAGTAAATGAATGAACACAAACAAGTGAATTCCGTTCGTTTAATGAAAACGAGCCGCGTTCGTACATTTATGTTCGTGAACGTTCGATAATGTGTTCGTTTATGTTCATTAATGTCCGTTCGTGAACGTTCGATAATGCATTCGTTTATATTCATATTTTTGTGTTAGATATTTTTATAACTATTATATCAAGTATTTTTTTTATATTTATGTTAAGTACTTATTTATTTTTGATTGATTCTATGTAATGTTTGTAATAAAAATGTAAATTTCATTCTAAAATACATCTATAATCATTTATATTCGTTTGTGTTCATGAGTTTCTTGATGTTCGTCATGTTCATGAATAGTTGTTTGAATTCGTTTACTTTTGCTTGTGTTAATTTGCATTTAATAAGTGTTCGTGAACAGTTCATGAACATGTTCATTTTCTTAATGAACGAACAGGAACAAAAAATCTATTCGGTAAGTGTTTGTGAACAATTCATGAACAAGTATATTTCTTAACGAACGAACGTTTTGTTTGAAGCCCTACCTGGCCCCATTCCATGGCAAACCGTTATGACTACCATAGCGGTCCGCTATGGTCATATAACTCCAATTCCTTTGTATTATTTTATTGTTAACCCATTTATTTCATGTTTCTGACCTCTATTCTCGTAAGTCAACCCGTCCACTAGGCCGATTGATCACTGTTCTAAGGTACTTATACTTGACAATCATGTAAAGATATTTACCATGTTTTCTTTCAGCAATATTTAGGTTTTATTTATAATCAATCATTCAGTCTAGTTGAATTTGTGTATATCATGCTCATTTTAAAAGAAAAAAACTAAGAGGTTGTTTGGTAGCCTCTTGATTATTAAAAACTACTTCTTAATGGTTCATAAGCTCTTAATGGTTAATAGGTAACCTTAAGTCTAAATGGTTAAGAGGTAACATCTTAATAGTTATCTTTTAATATAGTTAGTTCTTAAGCATTCAGACTTAAGATTGCCTCTTAACCATTAAGATGTTATGAACCATTAAGAGGTAGACTCTTAATGACCATTAAGAGGCTGTCAAATAGCCCTAAGGTTTTCATATTATCTACGCATAATGTTAAATATGTTGGATCATATTGTAATTAGACATTGTTAAGGATAATTTTTATAAATAATCAATTGTATACATATACAATGTGATTCCATGAGTTGGAATAAGGTTAATTCATAATCCTTACACATAAATATTCTCTTTGTCAATCTCATATTGGTATCAGAGCCAATCATCACACAAAGTCACCACTACGATCATCACAATCATGGTTCCCTAATCCCACAAAGTCATGATCGTCTACTAACAGTCAAAGCACACGGGCTACCATCATCACCATCTATCACTGCAGCATATAGGTGTTACGTATCATCGTCACCAACCGCTGCTTATCACAACAATCGTCGTTGTTCATCACATGAAAGTCTTAACTTTTGCCTTTTCCTCGCTACTCTAAAATCGTAAATTAATTGCAAGCATGACTTTACAATCTGGTTATGTTCTTCTTTTCAATCGTATTGAATCTTATTCTTAAAACTGTCTAGTTGTTTTTATGGTTTGTTCACAACTTTCATCATCAGTTAGCTTGACATAAAAGTTTTAACACAGGTTATACCAGGTTCACATAAACATTGATAAACTTTTAATTGAAAGCTCACCTACTTTCACACAAAAGTCCTACACGAAAGTTTAGTTTTGTGCATAAGTTACTTTACACAAAAACTACAAGATTCGTGTGATTTCATACGAAAGTCCAGTCTTGCACGCAAGTATCATGTTAAACCACAACTTTTGCATGTTAGATGTTACAACAACATATCTTCTATAACCGTGTTTACATTAACTAAGAAGGCAACACTCATTTTCTACTTGTTAGACTTCACTATTTCCCCAAACAAATTATGGTTGTTTCCAAACATAGACCGACTCATTTATGATCATAATCAACCTATTTAGCTATGTTGATGGGTTTGTACCATATCCTCGCAAAGTTTTTAACATATGTGTTTGATGGAACTACGAGACTGGTTGAATCTGGATTACTACATTAGATTTCTAGTGATGCTCATGTTCATATGATCATAATTTCAAGAATTTCTAATGCCTCATTATCTCATGTTCAAGGTAACACATCTCGTGACTTATAGGATTATTTTACTAGTGAATATGCTCCGCTCAATTCCTTAAGATGATATATGCTTAATACACGACTTCTTAAATTTCAGGTGAAAGGACACGAGTATACAACGTAACATACCCCTATCGATAATTGGACATAAACAACATTCTTGTATATTACCAATTTAGACAGAACGAGTATTGTAACATCCTGTAATTTTGTTAATTAAAAGTTAACTTTGTTAAGTTCCTGCACGGACTATTTATGCCTTTTATGAAATTTGAGGGTTACTTATGCTTATTTGTTTGTTGGTCATTAATTATTAATATAAAAGTTAATAGTAACTATTAATTGAAGGATAATAATTATAATAATAGTATTAATAATAATGCCAATAATATTAATGAATAAAAAAATTATTAATAATAATAATCAAAATAGTAATAATAATATTAATAATAATAACAGTAAAATAATAGTTATATAAATGACAAGTTATAAAAGTTAACAAGTTAATTAATGCTAAACTTAAAGTTAATAAAGGGGGCTTATTTGTCAATTTGGAAACTTAAAATAGAAGTTTTAAACATAAAATGTCAACTATTAAACCCCAGGGGCCAAAGCTGTAAATTTATAAAAACTCAGACTTCCCCCTGATCCCGTATTTCCAGCAGCCGAGCTCCGGCCACCATCCGGCCGAGCTCCGGCGACCTCCAAACGTCTATTTCCGCTTCAAATTCCAACCTCAAATCGTTCCAACCGCTTCGTGAACACGATTCGAACTCCATTAAACCCTTTAACTGGACTTAAACGACGGTTATGTACCCAATCAATCGAGTAACCGATCAACCTTTAATCTCATAGCCGTTCGAGCATTTAACTCTAATAATAATCTAATTAAACAGACCTAAACAATCATCTACCTAATCCTAAACGTATACTGCTTTCCAGTTTCACCTGAAACAAACACTAGCATCACCTTCGATTCTCACCTTAATCGCGACCTGCAACATAGTCTATTTCCACCCTCTGAGTTCCATTACACTCAATTGATAGAGGGCTTTTGATCATAGAAGTCATTGGAAACTTCCTGTGTAACGAATTCGATTGTGATCATCAATTTCTTCTTGAATCGAAGTCATCCCCGTTGCGATCTTTCTCGGCATCATACTCGTGATTTCACAATCATTTCAGGTGAATCTAAACACCCTCACACTCGTTTTACATGGGGATCAAAAGCCCCATGATTATAATCGTTAACATATTCGAATTGGTATTGATTTGGATCAAGATCAAACTAGGGTTCTTGAGGTTTGGGGAAAACCTCCTAATTTGGGTTTAAAACAATTTAAAACCAAAGTAAACCAAGGCCGCAGCCCTGGTTCACTGGTTAGTCACTTGCACCCCCATCGTGAGGTCCCGGGTTTGAACCCGGGCACCCTCACCATTTTTTAAAAGCTTTATGGGCTTTAAAAAAATTACATAAAATTTCTAAAAATTATAAAAATCAGTTTTATAAACTTTATTTATTTTAAAAGTTATCTAATTATTTTCTGTAAATTTATTTCTTTAAACACCTTAATAATTTTTATATAAAATATTATTAACAAATGTTATAATTAGTTTATTTTTATAAAAATAAACTTTAAATAGTTGAAATCACTAAATTATTATTAGTCATTATGTTATCTTTAATTATACATTAATTATGTTAATTATAAAATTTTATTTATATTTTATAATTTAATCATTATAAGGATTTAATTTCTTATAATTTCACAAATTATTATAAAAAGATTAATTAAGTTTTCTTTCATTGTATTAAAGTATATATGATTTCGATAACTAATCTTATTTATAAAAACCCCAAATTCTTATTGAAACCCTAGTTCCCGTTAAAACGTTAAGCTTATTATAATTAAACTTAAATCTTGTAAATATATATATATATATATATTCTTAGGTATCTCGTGAAGGTTTACATTGGAACGTCGCTTATTATTCTTATTAATCGTCATTCATATACTTATTTGCCATGTGAGTTTCCTTGCCCCATTTTATATTATTTCACACCGTTTTGGGGTGAAACATGTTACATTATTTAACTTACACTTGTAAACATTTTATTCTTGTAATGCACTTGCAATTCATACTTATATTTTGTCATGGTTATTTGTGTTATTGTTAGTCTTATATGAGATACATATTTTGTTTACAGTTATTAGCTATTGCTAGCCTGGCGACGTCTTAGATCTTTGGGCCTGACAAGCCTATTTGGTGCTAAAGCCGATGTATTACCGGCTCCTGATGACTTATGACTTGTTCATCATGGGAACCAAATACACTTAGCCAATCATATAAACTTGTAATCAAGTCGAGGTTTGATTATAGCTATATGTGTTCTATAAACTTGCTAACTCATAACCGATGACATGAATTGCTACTTGTAACCTTTGATATATTATGTATATGAAACCCTTGGAAACTCACCAACTTTATAGTTGACCTTTTATTTTTAACATGTTTCAGGAAACACGCAAGTGTGAGGTCATCTTTTGAAGTTTGCATAAAACTAGGGTTTGGACCTAGATTAAAGAATAAAAAGCTTTGGATTACTTTTATTTTATGTTTTGGACTTATTTCATGTTAAGACTTATGGATGTATTTGCATTGAAACTTATGATAATATTATTTTCATTTAAAGATAGCGTTATGTGGTTGTGAACAATCTTAACCCTCATATCTTGACGATTCCGCCGTCAAGGTTGGGGTGTGACAAGTATACAAATAAAATTTTATAAATAAATATGATAAGTCATAAGTTTAACGATTAATAATAGTTTATAGTACAATATGATGATATGTCAAGGTCCAGATATAGTTTAAGTAACCTAAGTAAGATAAGAGACAACTAACTAGTCATTATTATGGTTGGATATTAGCTAACGCTACCTTATGTTAAACATGAGTGATCATGTAAGGCCCCGTTCCCGGGCACCTCACAGTTGGTCATTCATCGCACTTCAACATACAGTTTACATATACTAAATAGAATAACACAGCGGAATAGATAAGAAGTACGTTCTCATTTCATCATGAAAGCTTTCACAATGCATTACATTGTTGATTCGAATACAAATACAAGCTTTATTTACATTACCTAACTTTACTATGATTATTGCGGAAGCATATGAAACCGAGTATTTCTTAAGAAATCCCGTTTATCTGAATCCTCAACAATCATAGGGTCATATACAGTGACCTCTATTACAAATATATTAAAACTAATTTAAAGAAGATTCCTTAAGTAATCCCGTTTATCGGGATCCTCAAGGAATCTTGCACTTGCATGCAACATAATGTGTTGCATGCATTATGAGCCCGCAACACATTGCGTGGTAGCATTATCAAAAGGAGAATGCCATCCCAAAAGAGCTAAGTAGCCGCCTCGTGCCATCCTCAGCAACACTACCTGCCAACTGGAAACACATAAAAGTCAGCGTTGCTGAGTGAGTTCTAGTTTTATAATTAAACATACTTTTCTTTCATTAAAACCGTTTTTACATACAGGCGATCACACAGCATACGTACACGTAGATAATATTTTTATTATCTTCATCATTCATTACATTCATTCATACGTTCAATGCGTTCATTCGTACGTTCATTGCGTTCATTCGTACGTTCATTACATTCGGTGACATGTACAATACCCTGTACATCATGCATTACTACTGGTGCTGGACCTGTGGTAATCAACCACGAACGTTGTGCACTAATGCGGATCCAGTCACCTAGGGTAGGTACATGCACCACTTATCTTTCCACTTTCATTCTGGATCAATGCCATATGCTATACCCCGAACATTGTGCACTACTGCGGGTGCTGGACCTGTGATGATCAATCACGAACGTTGTGCATTAATGCTGATCCAGTCACCCAGGGTAAGCGGAAAGGATCCCATACATACATATGGTCAATCACAAAGAATGACCCCAATGTGCATCCTTCGGGGAAGCTAACCCGCACACCCTTGAGCTAACACCTGCCAGGGGTGTGCACCTCCATACATTTGCTTGCAAGCCTTTCTTACATTCATTCGTTCGTTCATTAATGCATGCATTCATTCGTCATGTTCCTCTTTCATTATCTTTCACTTTACGTTCTTATTATTTTCGCTTCATACATTAACATAGCACGTAAAGTCAAGAAAAGATAAACATACGTCGACATAAGGAACATCGATATTTACAAATCATCAGTCATTACCATCATATTAAGCTACATCATACTTATCATACATACATCCTGCATATACATATCATCCATGCATCGTCATACAAGGCATCATACATACATAACATACATCATGCATGACTATCAAGCACACATCATCATACCATCTATGACCTCAAAAGTCAACTTACATAATCCCCGGGAATCCCCTAGGTCAAGGCCTATCTTACTTATTTTAAATTCCCAGAAGTCAGAATTCTGCTAAGTGTTTACCCGCATTTCCCTCTTTGATTCATCTACATTTCTTGGCCATCCGTACTAGTCAATGCGGATGAGGAATTACCTTTGCCACATTTCAAGACTATCCGCATTAGTTAATACGGATAAGGAATGCCTTAACCGCATTTCATGATCTACCCGCATTGGTCAATGCGGCTGAGTAATGCCTTGGCCATTTTTCTTGTTTTGTCCGCATTAAGTCAATACGGATGAAGAATGCTTTAATCCGTATGCTCTGACCTATCCGCATTAGGTCAATACGGATGAGCAAATTGCCTTAGCCGCATTTTCCTGGTCATCCGTATTAGTCCATGCGGGTGAGCAGTTCGCCCTGCACTTAACCTGTGCTGTTTTTCAGCTCTCAATCATCATCTCAACATACATTAGCACGAATTTATCGTATCATCTACCTAGAACAGGCTACACATCATACACATTCTAGGAAAGACTTCTAAGACATACATCAACAGTTCGCATACGAACAACATTCTGAAACTCATATATCTGTCCTAGAAACCTTAAACACAGTGGGCATAGCAGCCCAAACGAACCATATACACATATATTAGTACATACATACACAGATTAGGCACCCATCCTCGAAAACGGTTCTTCGATGTGTTCCAGCCCCAAAATCGTCCTACACCTCCTACCGTATAGCATCTCGTAAGGTGGCATGCCGATGTTGGCATGATAACTGTTATTGTATGAGAATTCAGCTAACGGTAGGTGGTCATCCCAACTTCCCCCAAAGTCAATCACACATGCCCGAAGCATGTCTTCCAATGTCTGAATGGTCCTTTCGGACTGACCATCATTTTAGGGATGATAAGCCGTGCTGATATGCAGTCTCGTCCCCATGGCGTTGTGGAATTTCTTCCAGAATTTGGAGGTAAACTGGGTGTCGCGATCAGACACAATCGACACCGGTACGCCATGACGAGCCACAATCTCCTTGATGAAAAGATCGGCCAACCTCTCGGAAGAGTATGTCTCGCGTATTGGTAGGAAGTGAGCACTCTTCGTCAAACGGTCCACAATCACCCATATGGCATCATACCCTTTCGGGGTACGCGGTAGCTTCGTAATGAAATCCATGGTGATGTGCTCCTACTTCTATTCCGGTATATCCAAAGGTTGAATCTTTCCATACGGCTGTTGATGCTCTGCCTTTACTTGCAAACAAGTGAGGCACTTACTCACATACTCCACCACATCTCGCTTCATACCCGGCCACCAATAGTCTTTCTTCATGTCTTGGTACATCTTCGTGGCACCGTGATGAATGGAGTATCGAGTCTTGTGAACTTCATCCATAATCTTCATTCGTAGATCCCCAAGACGAGGAATCCACATCCGCCCAAACCGGGTTCTAACACCAAATGTGTTTTCACCTAACTCCTCGACCAGGCCTCTCATTCTTTCAGAGTTAAGATGATCTTCCTTCAGTGCCTCATCTTGAAACTCTTTGACTTGCTTCATCACATCCGAGGTCATAATCAGTTGGTAGGCCTTCACCCGTATCGGCTCGGGCCTCTCCTTTCGGCTAAGGGCATCCGCCACCACGTTGGCTTTGCCCGGATGGTAATGGATCTCACAATCATAATCTTTTATAAGTTCCAACCATCGCCTCTGCCTCATGTTTAAATCCTTTTGCTCAAAGAAGTACTTCAAGCTCTTGTGGTCGGTGAAAATGGTGCACTTCGTTCCGTAGAGATAGTGCCTCTAAAATTTTAATGCAAAGACCACAACTGCTAGCTCCAAGTCATGAGTAGGATAATTAACCTCATGAACTTTCAGCTGTCAGGACGCATAAGCTATAACCTTTTTTCTTTGCATTAACACGCACCCTAACCCCGAGTAGGAAGCATCAGAATAAACCACCAAGTCTTCGCTTCCCTCGGGTAATGCCAATACAGGAGCTTGGGTCAACCTCCCCTTCAATTCTTCGAACGCCTTTTTCTGAGCTTGACCCCATACAAACTTCACATCCTTCCGGGTCAACTTGGTTAGTGGAGAAGCGATTTTGGAAAAGTCTTGGATAAACCTTTGGTAGTAGCCCGCCAAACCCAAGAAACTTCGGATTTCAGATGGCGTCTTTGGAGACTTCCATTGCATCACCGCTTCCACCTTTGCGGATCGACCATAATACCCTCCGGGTTCACCACGTGACCCAAGAACTGAACTTCGCGCAACCAGAACGCGCATTTGGAGAATTTAGCATACAACTTCTCCCTTCTCAACGTCTCCAGAACCTCTCGAATGTGACCGGCATGCTCAGTCTCGCTCTTAGAATAAATCAAGATATCATCAATGAACACAATCACTGATTTATCCAGCATCGGTCGACACACCCGGTTCATCTGATCCATAAAAGCAGCTGGCGCATTGGTCAAACCAAAAGACATGACAAGAAACTCGTAGTGACCGTAGCGCGTGCGAAAAGCTGTTTTAGGGATATCCTGCTCTCTCACCTTTAGTTGATGGTAGCCCGATCGAAGATCTATCCTTGAAAACCAACTGGCACCCTGAAGTTGGTCAAACAGATCATCGATTCTCGGCAAGGGGTATCTGTTCTTCACTGTCAACGTGTTCAGCTCACGGTAGTCGATGCACATCCTCATACTACCGTCCTTCTTCTTCACAAACAGGACCGGAGCACCCCAAGGTGAGATACTCGGTCTAATGAACCCCTTATCTAGCAGTTCTTGCAACTGCCCCATCAACTCTTTCATTTCCGTCAGAGCCAATCGATATGGTGCTTTGGCAACGGGTTGAGCACCTGGTATCAGATCAATCTGAAACTCGATCTCTCAGTCAGGCGGCACTCCCGATAAGTCTTCGGGAAACACATCCGGAAAGTCACACACAACCGGAATATCGGACAGTTGTGGTGTCGGCGCTTCTACGTCCTTCACGTAACATAAATAGGCGCCACATCCACGCCTCATACATTTTCTCGCCACCGCCATTGAGATCACCTTCGGAATCATCGTGACCCGATCCCCATGAACAGTTACCGGACTCCCGTCAGGCGCTATCAGACGAATCATCTTCTTTCGACACACTATGTTCGCCTCGTAGTCCGCCAACCGATCCATCCCAAGCACCAAATCAAAACCACCTAAAGTCATCGCAAAGGGTCTAACCGGAAATTTACGGCCCTCTAATTCCACATCACAACCCTTTATTACCTCGGAAATCCTGGTGGACTTACCTATCGCGGTTTCTACATCAAACGGTATGTCGACACGTCTACTTCTAACAGGCAATTTGGCACATAAGGCAGCAAAAATAAAACTCCTACTGGCACCCGAATCAAATAATACAGAGGCTAAAGTTTGGTTCACCAGAAACGTACCGGACACAACATCAGGGTCCGTCCTAGCCTCTTCCTGCGTCATCGTGAATGCCCTGCGCTTACCTTCTATCCCTCATTCCCCGTCTTCTTCACGCCGAAACTCTCAGAACTCGGCTTCTTGCATTCTTTATTCATATGGCCACTTTCCCCATAATTGAAGCACCTCATGCTCTTACACTCTCTAGCCATGACCAGGCTTTCCACACTTGAAACAAACATTCAGCCCCAGTCGGCACTCCCCACCATGCTCCTTTCCACATTTACCACACCTCCTCAGTCCCGTACCCGGTATGGCCACACGACAATCGTCCACCTGGGCCTTCTTGTTGCTCGTCGAAGCATCACCCCGACCAAACCTCTTCCCGTTCCAATTCCTGTCACCACCCTTCCTATTACCATCAGTCACCACCACCACCGCCCTTTCATCATACAATCTTCCAGCCAAGTCCACCGCCGACCTAAAGGTGGTTGGTCGGGCGGCGATCATATGCCTGCGAATATCCGCCGGCAAACCCTGAATATACCTCTTGATCTTTCATGTCAGAGGAGTCACCTGATCCGGCACCAGACATGCCATTTCGTTGAACTTCGTGGTGTACTGTGGTGGGTCATCGTCCCCGCCTCCAGCTGCAGGAACTCTCTCTCAACTTTATCCATTTCCCGATGAGGACAGAACTCCTCGATCACCAACCTTTTCAGCTCGGACCACTTCATTTTCCCAATGGCCCTGCTACCCTCAGCTTGGACTATGTTGTCCCACCAGCATAGAGCCGAATCCATGAATGAGTGGGTAGCGAACTTCACCTTTTGGTCCTCACGGCACTCGCTGATATCGAGGACACCTTCCATTTCTCTCACCCATTGATGAGCAGCAGCAGCAGTACCATTACCGTCAAAAGTAGGGGGCTTGCACCTCATAAATGCCCCGTAATTACAGCCTCGCGCTGTCTCATTTCCTCCTCTCTCCCTCCCGAAAGAACCGTTTCCGGCCCTGATTGCTCCTGCCTCCCTAAGGACCAGTTCCTCTCCTTTCTTTCTCCCTCCCGGACAGCCTTTTTGGTCACCACAGACGGTAAGATCGTCTGCATGACCTGATGCACCTCTTCCACCACCGCCTCTTTTACTGAGGCTCTCAAGTTGGCGCTTTCGTCTACACCCTCCTGATGAGGGGTCTCGGTTTCCTCATGAACCACTTTCTCTACCCTAGGTCTTCCTCTTGTGGCCCGCGGTTTAGCACCACGTCCCGTGAGGCCTTAGAAGATCTGCCGCCAACCACTCTCTATCTCACACTGAAAGATTCAAACACGAACACGGTCATTCAAGGGAATAGCTCAGTTTATGTCAAGTATGGTAAGTCCCTAATTATAGTGGCCAGTTGTGATTAGCCACCTACTTTACTCTTCGCACCCCGAGCATTACCGGTCCTGACTACATTAGTATCTAAATCTAACAGTACACATAAACACATACATGCGCACATAAATTCTGGTTAACATTACGAAAATACCTGATGGCACGCAGCTACTCAGATTGGCATTCCTTCCCTTTCTGTCCCATTCTCAGTTTAAGTTAAAGTTTATTTTGAAAATTTACCCATTTCACTTAAACTTTGGCTCTGATACCAACTTGTAAGGCCCCGTTCCCGGGCACCTCACAGTTGGTCATTCATCGCACTTCAACATACATTTACATATACTAAATAGAATAACACAGGGAAATAGATAAGAAGTACGTTCTCATTTCATCATAAAAGCTTTCACAATGCATTACATTGTTGATTCGAATACAAAATACAAGCTTTCTTTACATTACCTAACTTTACTATGATTATTGCGGAAGCATATGAAACCGATGATTTCTTAAGAAATCCCGTTTATCTGAATCCTCAACAATCATAGGGTCATATACAGTGACCTCTATTACAAATATATTAAAACTAATTTAAAGAAGATTCCTTAAGTAATCTCGTTTATCGGGATCCTCAAGGAATCTTGCACTTGCATGCAACATAATGTGTTGCATGCATTATAAGCCCGCAACACATTGCGTGGCAGCATTATCAAAAGGAGAATGCCATCCTAAAAGAGCTGAGTAGCCGCCTCGTGCCATCCTCAGCAACACTACCTGCCAACTGGAAACACATAAAAAGTCAGCGTTGCTGAGTGAGTTCTAGTTTTATAATTAAACATACTTTTCTTTCATTAAAAACACTTTTTACATACAGGCGATCACACAGCATATGTACACGTAGATAATATTTTTATTATCTTCATCATTCATTACATTCATTCATACGTTCAATGCGTTCGTTCGTAGGTTCATTACATTCGGTGACATGTACAATACCCTGAACATCATGCAATACTGCTGGTGCTGGACCTGTGGTAATCAACCACGAACGTTGTGCACTAATGCGGATCCAGTCACCTAGGGTAGGTACATGCACCACTTATCTTTCCACTTTCATTCTGGATCAATGCCATATGCTATACCCCGAACTGTAAGGCCCCATTCCCGGGAAGCCTCACAGTTGGCAATTCATAGCATAAAAATCAGTTTAATAGCAAAACATCACAGCGGAAATAATTAAAACATTCATTTAATACTTAAAAACCATATCATGCTCAAATACATGTCCTTTTTAATTGTAAACAAAACATAATACTTGTTCATAAATTACAATAGAGATTTCATAAACAGGAATGCCATCCACATCTCCCCAAGTAGCTCCACAGTACCATCCTCAGTATCAGCACCTACCTGCCAACTATTATGCATAAAAGTCAGCTTTGCTGAGTGAGTTCTAGTTTTAAGTAAATAGTAAATATAACTCTGTCTTTTATATATGTCCACGCATACGTAATACATACATTTCATCATAGTAACCATGTTCATTATCTTTCATTCATTAATATCTTCCACTTTAGCATAAACGAGATTGCACAAAGCAAGAGCTCCTTGTTGATTGACAACAAATGCCAATCCTTGTCGGTACACATGAAAACGGTAGCTAACCCCCGACAGTTGATCCACACTGCAAGGCACATAGCCTGTTTATGAATACGGATTACATCAGACTCACATGAGTGAGGTCTATCATAGTGCTTGCAAGACTTTTCATCATCATATGGGCCCGGGGGTAACATTCATTAAGTTCCACTTCTCATTAATATTATCTTTCACTTAATATATAATACGTAACTTATTAAGTACATAACATACCAAGTACTAGTCATCATAACACGTAACCGACCCTCCGCAGGACAGCGGGGGTTCGGGGGCGGCAGCCCCTGACAGCGGGGTCCTAGGGGCAGCAGCCCCTAGTGGGGTCCAAGGGGCAACGCCCCTGGCTGGGGCCGGGCTGACCTTATGTCACATTTTACTTTAGAAAAATGTATTTCCTTGTCAAAACACCTTGAAACCCTTATCTTGAAAATCTTATGTTTACTATGCATAATAGCCCCAAAACAAGGAAAACTTTTAAATAAGGGGATCTAGAACTCACCTGAACTTAGCAAAATAACTTCAATCCTAAGTTACTTAAGCTATAGTCCGAATACTCTAGTTGCACGAAAATTAATGCACAAAAACGTCATTTTCTTCATAATTTCGCCCACAGTTTCGCTGGCAGTTTCGCTGCCAGTTTCGCTGCCAGTTTCGCTGGGCAGTACTTCTGCCAGTTTCGCTGGACAGATTCGCTACCTTGAGCGCCCAACTTTCGTTGGAATTTCCTAGTTTCGCAATGTCTATGGGTCCACAGTTTCGCCCGAACGAAACTGTAGAATTTCGCTGGAATTGCTCTTAGTTTCGCTGGATGATTATGCAGATTCGCTGGATGCATATACAGTTTCGCAGATCGCATAAAAATCATGAACCAGTCCGTTTTTCACCCAAAATCACAACTTTTTACGTCCAACCTCTTAGTTTATCATCCATGAGGCTAAATCTAAGCTTCATACATGTTTTCATATGTAAAAATGTGACCTTTATGCGATTCTTTGCAACTTTTCAAAACCCAAAACCCTAGAATCCAGGTTTGATCTACAGAAGGGTTTAGGGGTCGATTCTTACCTTGTTTTGCTGCTCCTTTCTTGAGATTTGTTTCCCAAACACCCAGATCTTCAATCCCTTGACCTTAGAAGCTCCAAAACTTGAGTTTCTTGCACTTTCTCTCTCTACTTTCTCTCTCTACGGATTTTTGGAGTTAGGGTTGGAATGAAGAAGATGGTGGCTGATTTTTGGAGTTAAGGGCTGATTATGGGCCTTAATTACTCAAGCTCTTGTCCATAAACTCAAATTAGCCCATAACCCTTTTTCTTTTTCTATTACATACCCATTAATAAGCCCCTAATCCTTTATGACTCGTTTTGACTTTTCGGGGTGTTACACGAACATTGTGCACTACTACGGGTGCTGGACCTGTGATGATCAATCACGAACGTTGTGCACTAATGCTGATCCAGTCACCTAGGGTAAGCGGCAAGGATCCCATACATACATATGGTCAATCACAAAGACTGACCCCAATGTGCATCCTTCGGGGTAGCTAACCCGCACACCGTTGAGCTAACACCTGCAGGGGTGTGCACCTCCATACATTTGCTTGCAAGCCTTTCTTACATTCATTCGTTCGTTCATCAATGCATGCATTCATTCGTCATGTTCCTCTTTCATTATCTTTCACTTTACGTTCTTATTATTTTCGCTTCATACATTAACATAGCACGTAAAGTCAAGAAAAGATAAACATACGTCGACATAAGGAACATCGATATTTACAAATCATCAGCCATTACCATCATATTAAGCTACATCATACTTATCATACATAAATCTTGCATATACATATCATCCATGCATCGTCATACAAGGCATCATACATACATAACATACATCATGCATGACTATCAAGCACACATCATCATACCATCTATGACCTCAAAAGTCAACTTACATACCCCGGGAATCCCCTAGGTCAAGGCCTATCTTACTCATTTTAAATTCCCAGAAGTCAGAATTCTGCTAAGTGTTTACCCGCATTTCCCTCTTTGATTCATCCGCATTTCTTGGCCATCCGCATTAGTCAATGCGGATGAGGAATTACCTTTGCCACATTTCAAGACTATCCGCATTAGTTAATGCGGATAAGGAATGCCTTAACCGCATTTCATGATCTACCCGTATTGGTCAATGCGGCTGAGTAATGCCTTGTCCATTTTTCTTGTTTTGTCCGCATTAAGTCAATGCGGATGAAGAATGCTTTAATCCGTATGCTCTGACCTATCCGCATTAGGTCAATGCGGATGAACAAATTGCCTTAGCCGCATTTTCCTGGTCATCCGCATTAGTCCATGCGGGTGAGCAGTTCGCCCTGCACTTAACCTGTGCTGTTTTAAGCTCTCAATCATCATCTCAACATACATTAGCACGAATTTATCGTATCATCTACCTAGAACAGGCTACACATCATACACATTCTAGGAAAGACTTCTAAGACATACATCAACAGTTCGCACACGAACAACATACTGAAACTCATATATCTGTCCTAGAAACCTTAAACACAGTGGGCATAGCAGCCCAAACGAACCATATACACATATATTAGTACATACATACACAGATTAGGCACCCATCCTCGAAAACGGTTCTTCGATGTGTTCCAGCCCCAAAATCGTTCGAAAATGCGTAAAAGAGGGGTCTTAGAACTCACCTTGTGTTGCTGAGTAAGGCTTCTTCAAAACCGGTTGTCGTGGGATCTTGTTCCTCAAACCAGTCTTCTTCTTCTTCTCGTTCTTCCTTCAAATCTCGTATTTTGCTCTTTCTCTCCCTAAACATTCGACGATTTGGGTGGTGTAGGAAAAGAGTGGGCAACCTTTCCCATAAATATCAGATATTTATCCCCTCTTTGTACTTTTTACACAAAGCCCCTTCCACTTTTATTCCTTTTCATTTCCTTCTAAGATACTTTCTTTTTCTTTGCTTATTATTTTTTTTTTCGTCTATTCAGAAATTTCGGGTGTTACAGATCAAACTCAAGGTTTCTACTTATATGGAAGCAAGCAGACAACACAAAAATTCTCAATGGGATGAAAGTGAGCATCCTGGCTGCTTGCTTACTTATTGATCAGTTTGTTTGTTTGCTTACTTATTATTAATTTACCTGCTTCATTTGTTTTTCTATCATAACTTTCAAATATAGCGTTCTATTAAATTTCGAATGTCTCGTTGAGACGAACTCATTTTCTTTACGAGTCGACCTAAGTTTCATTAAAAACGAAGTAAGGTTGAATATAAGATATATTATTATTATGTGATGTTTTCTTATAATAATAAACTTCTCATGTCACATCTAATCTTTTAAATAGTTATCTTTCTCGTTAATTACTCGTACGACAATATATGAAATAAAAACTTCGTATTTCACGCATTTACTACTATTACATTAAGGTTTGAGGATTTACACTTGTTAATCACCGAGAGAACTCTTAAGTCTTCAACAAATGGGTTCTCGATTTGGCTATCAGCTTATGCCAGTGGTTCTAGCAGCTAGTCAATCACGATCACGAATACATTCAAAGTTGCATTCCACGATTAGGAGTTCGCCACTTGTATGATAATTTGAAACATAAAGATTAAGCAAATATCATCCTTGTGTAAGAATATAAAACACTTGACTATTAAGATGACTATGCTTTTGTCTCAAGAAACAGAGTATTCAAAGTAGATCTGGATAATGAAATCATTTTATACTTATAACACTTGGTGTTCTCGGGGTTGGTTGGACAGTAACAAGCTAAGTGATTAGCGATCATAACAAGATTTATCTTGTGCAAAATGAGAAATCAGAATAATTAAACAATTTAAGGGGAAAATACTTTTTGTATTTGTAAGGATAACAATACAAAATTCAAGTATCTCAACCCCGTCTAGCATGAACAACGAGTATAATGAAACACGAGAAGAGATACAGAAAATTTTACGTTGTTGTTCTAGTTATTACTTGCTGAATTCCATTACACAACTATAATTTGATATTCAATATGTTTTGGCATTGCACGATCTTGTTAGGTGTGGAGTTACACAAGGTTGCAGGTTCTTGTCGAATAATAAGATGGTGTGTTTGGTGAAGTGTAAATTTTAAATTACCAAATACTATTTATGATGTATGATGTTTTTAACGTAAAATCTGAATTCTTATCTAGAGGTTCTGATGGTATCTAATCATAAGAGACATATTTCACCATAGCACTTATGTTTTCTTCAATACCTCTAACCAACTTATCTAAGTAGCTCGAGGCTAAACATAATTCATGACAATATCCATGTCTTTCTCTATCTTTAATGCATTAAAAACAAACAGTGGCTCGAAATTTTATCTTAACCATGTGATTGTTGAACGCAACTCATCATCTTTGTTTTTCTATATTTCTAATAATTATGTTGTTCTTTTTTTATTATTCTATGTGTTTCCTTTACATACCTTACTCATTAAGTGATTAAAAGATCAATCATTTCAATGGCACACTATATTAGATTCGTTCATTAGAAAGTAAAAAAAACGATAGTAATTGTGATAAGTTTATTTTTATGATTTATAGATACTTAAATGCAATAAAGAATTTGTCAATGTTTATGATTTCATAGGTTTGGAAGATGGTTAACGAGGGAGTTGCCTTCTTGGTGTTTGATGTGACACCCCATGCAATCAACTTAATTATCTATTCTTGTTCTCGCATATTTTGTTAATTCTAAGATAGTTTGTGGTTTTCATCCGTTAATGCGATGAGATTGATGATCTTATTACCTCCTGATGAAGAAACTTTTAAAATTTCCCTATAGTTTGTGGTTTTCATCCGTTAATACGATGAGATTGATGATCTTATTACCTCCTGATGAAGAAACTTTTAAAATTTCCCTATCAAATTATTTTATGTTTACACGTGTATAAAGATCAAGAAGTACATGATAAAAGTGAATTATAGCAACGAAAGACAAGCCTATAAGTTTTTTCACAATTATGTTTTTGGTTTTATCTTTAGTTTTACACGTACTCTACTATCAAATGTAAGATGTTATTTTTTCATCATTTGCTTCTTCGATTAGTATAATACGACGACGAAGAATAATCTTAAGAACATGAGACTTATGATCACTTAGTCATTTCTAGCCCCTATGACCGTGAACACTCAATGGTCCCTTAAAAAGGTTTTGCTAGCTCTAAAGGATACTTTTATATTTGTTTATTGCACACGGTCTACAATTATAAATTAACTTTGACAACCAAAGAATGAATCAACCAAATTATAATTTTATTTTAGAATAGTTATTCTTTTGATTTTGGTTAATTGATATATGTTATTATAATATGTATTATTCTCCTTGGTCGGTGGCTACAGTGCCATTATACCAACAGATAAGCAGAATGTACGACTTTAGCAAGCAATAACGATGATGTCATGGTCCACCACGAAATTACAATCGATGAAAGCTGGTACTAAAAGTTGGTAAATGCGAAGATTGAGATTGTATGTGTTCTGATGGTTTGTAGTCGAATTGGTAAAGTACCCACTGCCAGAGCTATGTTATTCCGTCGTCTCCATTTAAAAACCCTTAACCACCATTCGAACCACTTAATCGTGTTTTCTTACTCTAGACGAGTACGAAACTTCCTAAAGATTACTGGTTGTCGGAGCTATGCCACCAAATGAATCAGTGGTGCACCTACTTTCAAAGCATCCTAATCTGGAAGCAATAACAGGTAAGGTGTTGCTGGTGGTGGTGGTTTGCAACAAGGATGAAGGTGGTGGTAGGTATCAGATAGTAAAGAGAAGAGATATATACATAATTATAGAGAGAGAAAGTAGAGAATAAAAAATCTTAGGTAATTAAGTGATCTACTTTTTTATATCTACTTTAGGGGAGGGATCCTAAGAAAACCAAGTATTTTTATGAAAACCAAGAAAACCAATCCTAGCCAATCACAATTTTTCATTATATATTTATATTTATTATATTCAAAGGGTGTTTTAGTAATTTTCTATGTAATTTATTTTTAGTAAATATTTATTGTTGACTAAATTCCATTTTTTTCTCCATGATTAAACAAACCAATTTACAGAGGTTTTAAAAACCTATTTCATCTGCAAAACACTATGTAACAAAAAGTTGAAGGTAACTAAAATACTTAACGCCTAGTCCGCCCCTTCCAGCCTTCACCTGCAGCTTTCCGTCCCTTGCCGGCCTTCCCCTGCACCGTCCGCCACCTGTCCCGGCCTTCCTCTGCCCCGTCCGCCCCCTTCCGCCGGAACCCTAACCTCTAACCTCCGCCTATTAGCTTCTTAACCCACTTTCATCTCTCAATCGCCGGAACCCTAACCTCCGCCCCGTCCGCCCCTTCCAGCCTAACCTCCAACCTCCACCCCCTGTCCCGGAACTCTAACCTCCGCCCCTTCCAGCCTTCACCTGCAGCTTTCCGTCCCTTGCCGGCCTTCCCCTGCACCGTCCGCCACCTGTCCGGCCTTCCTCTGCCCCGTCCGCCCCCATCCAGCCTTCCCCTGGTTTCTTCCCGAGGTTTCCTCCTAAAAAATAGGAGGCGAGCAGAAGGCGACCTAGGTTTCTTCAACCCAGAATGACGGGAAGGGGCAGGTATAGCGTTGATCAATGGTACGATGAGCATCTGATCACGCAAGGATGTTTACATATACGTAAGTTCACCGACATGTCTTCTTTATTTGTTTTCTAATTGCTTACATACACGTAAGTTTCACCATCTTAACGTAATAGTATGCATATTGTTTTTTCTTTGTTTGCTAATTGCTAATTTGGTTATGTTTACATATACGTAAGCAGTTTACATATACGTAAGCAGGTTACATATGATGCATCAAATCACCCTTGGTTATTTAAGAAAATGGAGATGAAGACAATTTTTGATTAATATGAAGATGATTGTTACGTATATGTAATCTAATTACATATACGGAACCATGGCTACGTATGTGCAACTTTTTTAAGTTTAACATATTATTTTCAGCTGATTATCGATTCTAACAGTAATTTATTTGAATTTTCTGATTTTGTATACCATTTTAATGAGTGATACACATACATAAGTTTCATTATTTTAACGTAATAACAATTTTCATATTTTTTGTTTGTTTTATACGTAAGCAGTTTACATATACGTAAGCAGGTTACATATGATGCATCAAATCACCCTTGGTTATTTAAGAAAATGGAGATGAAGACAATTTTTATTAATATGAAGATGATTGTTACGTATATGTAATCTAATTACATATACAGAACCATGGCTACGTATGTGCAACTTTTTTAAGTTTAACATATTATTTTTAGCTGATTATCGATTCTAACAGTAATTTATTTGAATTTTCTGATTTTGTATACCATTTTAATGAGTGATACATATACATAAGTTTCATTATTTTAACGTAATAGCAATTGTCATATTTTTGTTTGTTTTATGCTTGTTTACATATAAGTAAGCATGTTGTAGGGAACAAATATATTTTGAACATATATGTGAACATGTTTACGTATATGTAGGCAAGTACGTAATTAACATAGATCTGCAGAAAAAAGAACTTTTGTTCTTTTAAAATATTTAGAATGATATTTGAATATATTAATTTGATTTTAAATTAAACTAATATTGTGTTTGAGTTTAGAGAGAGAGAGAGAGAGATTTAAGGGATTTTAGTTATTTCCAAAAATATAAAATTTACAATCTACCTAAAACACCCTTTAATCATTTAATTAAAGTAAGTATCTATTAAATATTTACAAAAATGCCATTGATTAATATCAACCATTGATCAATTTGATCAATGGTCTAAAACTGGTTTTTTTGGTTTTCTTGTAAATAGAGGTTTTCTTAGGAACCCTCCCCATCTACTTTAAAATTTAAACATATAAATAAATAAAAATGATTGTTTGGATAAGCTTTTAAGAAGGACTTTTTGGCTTTTGGAGGGGTGAAAAGATCAAAATACCCCTTCAAAAGTCTTAATAAGTCAAAAATTATGACTTATTAAGATTTTTGAAGGGGTATTTTGGTCTTTTCACCTAAAAAAACCAAAAAATCCTTTTAAAAGCTTATACAAACACCCCGTAGCATAGTATTTTTTTTAATAATTTTACCTACCATTCACATTGATCTTGAAGCTGACGCCACATAAGATACTATTCAAAAGGTTTTAGATAAGCATTAATTAATTTTGTTATAGATGTGATTATCATAAAATATACTTGTGGCATTAGTTAAAAATAGGAAATATAACAGTGGATACGTTTTTTTAGAGTAATATGATTAGTAAAAATATATTTTTTGAGAAAAAAAACAAAGGGGCGTGTTACAGCATGGGTTCAATTACTAGCTTACTTTATGTTAAGACATCAGCATTTGTAGTTTTCTTTTGGATCCTGACACGAACTTTATTGTATTTTGAGTATCATCTAAACATGATTAGATTATTGGGCTTATAAAATTTTACTATAGTCGCCTTGTAGACCTAACAAACTAGCATACCAAATAGTTTGTAATTAATATGTGGCCTTATGAGTAGAAAAAATAATTCAAGCAATCAAACATGGACCCCTGACCTACAAATAATGATTGTGATATGTGTGACTGTTAATTACACACATGTAAAGAAGTCTATTTATGCATACACATAACAATTACATACACGTAAAACAAAGTTACACATACGTACATAGTTAACTTGCACGTATATAAAATACGATTTTATGCAAAATGATTGCTTTAATGTAAGTTTGTTTTTAGTTTAGATCATTTAAAACTATTTTTACAAATTAATTTTAATAACAATCAAATAAGTAGGATTTAATAATAAAATAATATAAAATTATTTGTATGTTTTTACTTGTTTAGTTTGATTTTGAGTTCTCAATGGTTATTTTTGCACTCATGACAAATTCTACAATTGTTTTTTTCAAACTATGCAGTCCTTTTGAGGTGTCGTGTTACTTTGTAAACACTATGGAAATAAAAAAAATTGAAAAATCATAGGTTCAGGTTTAGAAAGCTATTTAATTCGGGTTAAAAGAACCTATTTAATTTCTTGAAAGCCTTAAACATTTTCATGTATGTTCGTTTATATTTTGTTTTATACATATGTGTAAATATCTATTTGTAGACATGTAAATATGAATTTGATGAGCTTAAAGATTTAGATTTGTGTTAATAGTATACTTACAAGCACATATATCGTTTACATATGTGTAAATAGCCGATAGCATCCTTGATCAGTTTGAATAAATAGACGATCAGATTTAATATCAAGATGTTTTAAATGTGTATAGATACATAAAAATTAGAGAGATGCTATATGAAAGAAAAAAAATGAACAAATGAGTATTTTGAATTAATTAGAGATATAAATATTTAATAGATAGTCATCCTAACCTTTTCATTTAGTTTTTGGTTATTAGGATTAAGAAATGATAAGAGGTCCAAATTACATTTTTTTAAAATTTATGAAAAATTAATGAAGCTCTCTTAAGATTTATCCTTATATACACACATGCACATGCATATACATATATGTGATGATTATTTATTATAAATTTAGTTTTAACATTACTCCTAATACATAGTGTTGTTATTTGAATTGATACACATGCATTTATGTGTACCCATATGTTATAAGCATTCACACGTGTAAATTCATTATAGTTATCTAATCTATATATATGTAAAAATTGAAAAAGTTGAATGTGATATTAGATTTATAAGTTTAATTCTTATAAAGATGTTTCATAAACTTATAAATCTAATATCACATTCAACTTTTTCAATTTTTACATATAGGGTTTTATGTTTAATACACCACCTGGATTCATACACCATTTTCAGTAAATACACCTTAAAAGGCCATTTAGGCTTTATCGGATACAACGATTCTCAGTCCATGTTCTTCTATACTATCATTTGTTTTTTTTACAGAAGACTGAAAAATCTTTTTTTACATACTTATAGTTACATGATTGTGTGTTTTTTATTTATTAATACCTAATCAGACAAGTGTTTTTCTTTCACTTAAAAATGATATGTTTATTCGCTTACTTTATGCCGTTAAAACGATCAACATTTGTGTTTAAATTTATCAAAACTTGTATTATATACATATGCAGTTTTGAAATATACTATGTCATCACCAGGGCACAGATCAAAGGCGTCAACTCAATTTCACGATCTGTTTTGATTTTAGTGTTAAAATTTAATTTAGGGCTCGATGTTCTTCATGCATCACTTGATCCACTTCCTCCCGTTAATTTCCCTGTTGTTGCTGGTAAGTTGAATCGCAATTCATATCGTGTTCAGTTTTTGTTTTAAAGTCTTAAGTTAACGTCGGTACTATCGAAACCCTAACGTCGGCGACTGCTTCTTCCTTAACGCCAACGTCTGCTTCTAGTAATTAGAGGTGTCAATTTTGATTCCCTAACGCTGGTACTATCGGAACCCTAACGCCGGTGACTGCTTCTTCCTTCTCTGGCGACTGCTCCTTCCTTCTTCGGCGAGATTTGATCTCATTTCCTCTTCCGATGATACCGTCACTTCCATCTCCTCCGGCGAGTTGCTGCCAGTTCGGCGGTTAGATTAGCTTATGCCAGTTGCACATCTTAGCAGGGTTTTCATCTTTAGAACGAAATCCACCGCTTGAAAATGGTTTGTCGGTGTTTGTGCTTGAATAATTGCCGACCAGAACCTGTACAAGATCGAGACGATTTCAAAGGACTGCACTCGTTTTGATTTGTTGTTGGCTGAAGATTCAAGACGACGTGCGGTTTCTATTTCATTTGAAGAAAAAACAAAAGTCAATCGGTGGTGTAGAACAATTCTAGACGCATCGATAACCATTTTGACTTTTATCAAAACAAGAAGGCAGATTCCTTGTTGATCAGGTTTCACGTTCCAATTTAAACTTGTTATTTTTCATTCATAGACAAGTTCAGATTTATTAGAAATTGGAATTTGGTCACTGTTGTTGGTCACTCCTTATTCTATCTAGTTTCTTCCTCTTTATTTAGGTCACTGTTGTTTGGCAGGAGTTGGAATTTGGTCGCTGTTGTTTGGTCACTCCTCATTCTTTCTAGTTTCTTCCTCTTTATTTAGGTCACTGTTGTTTGGCTGGGTTAATTAGGAGTTGGAATTTGGTCACCGTTGTTTGGTCACTCCTTATTTTATCTAGTTTCTTCCTCTTTATTTAGTTCACTGTTGTTTGGCTGGGTTAGGAGTACCAACGTGAATTTAAATAGGGAGAGTCATCCCCCATTATCTGTGATAGGCTTAATTTGACTGTTTTTGTTTATTTGTGTATCACCTGTTGTGAATCCTGAGGCTGAGTTTGTTAAGGTGGGATAGGGAACTATTAAGTGATTATGTAACTCCGAGACCTTGTTTGGTGATGATAAGTGCAACTAGAGGGAAAAAGAGTTATAGATTAAGATTAACATCTTGGAATATAGGTACTTTAAGTAGTAAGCTACTAGAGCTTGTAAATGTGCTAAAGAGACGTAAGGTACATATAGCATGCCTTCAAGATACTAGATGGTGGGGTAGGAGAGCGTCGGAGTGCAATGGATACAAACTATGGTACTCAGGATCTGATGAAATAAAAAATACGGTGGGCTTCCTAGTTAGTAAAGAACTTTAGGGGAATGTAGTAGAGTTGAGAAGGTATGATGACATGCTCATGTCGCTAAGAATAATAACAGGTGAAGAAGTAGTGACGGTAGTTAGCGCATATGCACCACAGATTGGATTAGGAGAACTGGAAAGAAAATTTTTTTGGAAGAGTTTGGATCAACTTATGAGGGACATACCTCGGGAAGAAAAAAATTATATCGGAGGTGATTTTAATGGGCATATTAGTAAAACTAATGACCACTTCCCCTTGGTGCATGGAGGCTATGGGTATGATCTTAGGAATGATGGTGGTAGGGAGCTTCTTGACTTTGCATTGGCACATGACCTAGGCGTTATAAATTCATTTTAAGAAAAAAGACTCACATTTAATCACGTTTAGCAGACATACGCAGATAGACTATTGCTGATGAGAAGAGAAGACCATAGTTTGTGGAAGGACTGCAATGTAATCCCGGACGAGACAGTAGTGACGCAACATCATATGTTGGTGGCAGATCTACGCCTGAAGAGAGCAATTGTCAAAGCACCAAAGAGAAGTAGACCTACGATCAGATGGGGACAGCTGAAAGACAAGAAGATTACTATCTTTAGAGATAAGGTCATACCAATGACCCAGACTGGGCCAGAGGAAGACGCAAACCAAAAGTAGGAGGGCGTGACCAATAAAGTCATACACGCAGCTACAGAAACGCTTGGAGTTACAACAGGTAGGATAGTCAGTCATAAGGAATCCTGGTGGTGGAATGAAGACGTACAAGAGAGAATAAGAATTAAACGACAAAGCTTTAGAGAGCTTTTACATTGTAATGATGAGGAAGAATGAACACAACTAAAAGATAACTACAAGAAGGCCAAACAAGAGGCGTAAAAGTTGGTGTTAGATGCAAAGAACATACCTTATGAGAGGATGTACAAGAGGAAGACATGACTTGGGAATGGTCAAGTTTATAAAGGATGAGGATAGAAATGTTTTGGTAAAGGAGAGGGACATCAAGGTAAGATGGAAAGCTTATTTCCATAACCTCTTCAACGTAGTGAACTCTAATCAACAAACAGAGATCGATCAAACAACAAGAACAATGCAACAAAATAAGTGTTATTGTAGAAACATCATAATCAAGGAAGTTACACGAGCTCTTAAGAAAATGGAAAGGGCAAAGGCGGTGGGGCCAGATAACATACCGAAGTGTGGAAGTGCCTGGGAGAAGAGGGTCTGTAATTGTTAACAAAGCTATTCAACATTATCCTCAAGACCGGGAAGATGCCGGATCAGTGGAGGAGTAGTGTTATAGTCCCTATATATAAGAAAAAAGGAGATGCTCAGTGTTGCACAAATTACAAGGGAATAAAGCTCTTGAGCCATATGATGAAACTATGGGAAAGAGTTATAGACACGAGAATCAGACGTGAAACTCACATAGCGATAAACCAATTTGGATTCATGTTAGGGCGCTTTACAACATAAGCCATACACGTCATAAGGAGGGTAATGAAGAAATATAAAGAAAAGAAGAGGGACCTTCATATGGTCTTCATTGACCTAGAAAAAGCCTATGACAGTGTACCGCGACAACTCATTTTGGAAAGTCTACGGGATAGAAGGGTACCAAAGAGATATATCAAAATAATTAAGGATATATATAAAGGGGCAAAAGCATGTGTGCGAGCTCCGGTCGGAGACACAGAATTATTTCCAGTGCAAGTGGGATTCCATCAAGGATCAGCATTGAGCCCATTTCTCTCCACAGTAGTGTTGGATGAGATGGCCAAGTCTATACAGGAGCCAGTCCCGTGGTGCATGCTGTTTGCAGATGATATTGTGCTAATATCATAATCTAAAAGGGCACTGAATAAGAGGTTTAAAACAGTGGAGAGCGGTATTAGAGAGCAAAGGCTTAAGGATAAGTCGCTCTAAGATGAAATACATGCACTGTAACTTCAGTGGAGCGAATGAAGAGGACACCCAAATTACTATTCATGGCCTGACGGTCCCACAAACGTCTAGGTTTAAATATCTAGGCTCGTACGTCCAGGAAGACGGAGAGATACAAAGTGATGTAGCCCATCGCGTTCAAGCAGGATGGTGCAAGTAGAAAGCAGCATCAAGGATCTTGTGTGACAAGAGCTTCCCAGTAGGATTAAGGGGAAAACTATATAGAGTGGCAGTTTGTCCGGCTATGTTATACGAAACAGACTGCTGGGCCATGAAGAAATCGCACGAGAGACAAATAGAGGTCGCAGAAATGTGAATGCTAAGGTGGATGTGTGGACGCACGAGGCTGGATCGGATAAGGAATGACGTCTTCCGGCAGAGGCTACAGGTGGCTCGTATCACGAACAAAATACAAGAGGGAAGATTAAGATGGTTTGGGCACGTGAAAAGGAGATAGATGTCAACGCCAGTTAGAGTAGTACAACACGTCATCTTAGATGGTAAGAGGAGTAGAGGAAGACTTAAGTTGACCTGGGATGAGATGATTAGCCGGGATATGGTAGAGTTGCACCTCTCCGAGCACATGGTCGAGGATAGGAGTGAGTGGAGGCATAAAATTAAAGTTAGGGACTACTAGTGGACCTTGATGCGATAGTCCGCATGTGGTGCATTGGGTAAGTTATTTGTCCAATGTAGGTGAAGCCTTAGTGCTAACTGCCCTATTAGTATTGTTAATATCGTAGTAAAATTTAGCTGCCTTATTCCTTGCCTAATATCTAAGTAGAGAAATTTATCGGCCTCAAACTTGTTTCAATGATGTTATGTTTGCTTTTGTGACGTATGCTTAATTGCTTATGTGATGTATGCATTATTATCCTGATTGTTATAGTATGCTAATGCTTATGATGTATGTGATGTATGCAATATAATCTGGCTATTTTATTTATAGACATGCATATGCATATACAAAACTCTATTGTGATGTATGCTTATGTGATATATGCACTATAATTTGGCTGTTATCGTTGTCGAGTCTGGGGTCTCTTTGGAAGCGGTCTCTCTGTGCAACGCCCTGAAATATCAAAGCAACCAACTTAGTAATAACGGGGCTAAGTCGGGAGATAAAAATATATATAATTATATTTATACATATATATATGGTTTATGGTCCCAATTTGGATCCATGGGTTAAGGGATAGGTGGGAAAAAGAGCCCATTACCATCCTTAAACAACCCTAATCAGGCATTAGAGCCACACTTGCAACCCAAGCAATAAAATTCTAGAGAGAGAAAGTGAGAGAAGATCAAAGGTTGGAAGCTTGGTGGATTGAGGGTGGAAGATCCGAGTGTTGGGGCATCAAACATCGAAGGAGTAGAAAGGATTTCAGGTAAGAATCGTCCTTCAAACATCCCTTTAGAACATATCCGGATTTCTAGGGTTTTGGGTTCAAAAGTTTCAAAGAATCACATAAAGGTCGCATTTTTACGTATGAAAACATGTAAAAAGGTTAGATATAGTCTCACGGATGATAATGGTTTTGGACGTAAAAAGTTAAGATTTTAGTTTAAAAATGGGTCGGTTCATCATTTTTATTCATCCAGCGAAAATGTGAGTCTGATGAACAAAACTAGAGGTTCTTCCAGCGAAACTAAGAGAGTTCCAGCGAAACTACAGGTTCTTCCAACGAAACTAAGAGAGTTCTAGCGAAACTATAGTTTCGCTAGTAATTTCGCTAGTGCTTAGGTTGACCAGTAGAACTTGTGAACCTAGAAAATTCCAACGAAAGTTAGGCGCACCTGGCAGCAAAACTGCCGTGCGAAACTGTTGGGCGAAGCTGGCCGCGAAACTGCCAGCAAAACTGGCGGCGAAATTGCATAGAAATTACCTATTTGAGTGTTAACTTATGTGCAGGCTGTGTAGTACGAATCTAGCCTAAAAAACTTAGATGAGAAACCATTTACTTGACTAGATGAGTTTTAGATCCCCTTATTTACAAGTTTTTCCATGTTTTGGGGCTATTATGCATAGTAAACCTAAGGTTTCAAGGCAAAGATTTTAAGAGGTTTTAACAAGAAAATAAATTTCCTTATAACAAAACATGCTAGCCCGGCCCCAGCCAGGGGCGTTGCCCCTTGGACCTTACTAGGGGTTGCTGCCCTAGAACCCCGCTATCAGGGGTTGCCGCCCCCAAACCCCCGTTGTCCCGCGGAGGGTCGATTATATGGTTTATTTCTCATTGTGATGAAATGTGAGTGTATAGACTAAGAGTTTATTTCTTATCATGTAAAGTATATGTATAATTAAAGATGTAAGTGAAACTTAAAGAAATGTTATTGGGCCCATAACGTGTACTTTGGTAAAGTAAAGCCTTGCAAGCAAATGACAAAGGAGGGTTGCATTTGTTGTGCCCTCATGACAGTAAGGCTCAAACAGGCAGGTCAGTAAGGCCTGAATTGGATTGACAATAATGGCCTGTTTGGGTACGACAGTAAGGCCTGGATTGGCACATCGGTAAAGTCCTGTATTTATTATAGTAAAGATAGTAACTGGGAATTGACGGGTAAAGAAGAGTAATAGTTAATAATTAAGTGAAAGTCTTAATAACAAAGCATTGATAAAGCGATAATCTGTGTATACTAATGTTCTGATAGGTGGTGATTACTTTCGAATGATAAAGTTAATATATCTTACAAGAAGTTTAATAAAGTAAACCTAGAATTCACTCAGCGAAGCTGACTTTTATATATAGTCTGACAGGTGGGCCATAAGGCTTAGAGGGATGGGAGCATGGATCTAAAGCTTCTTGGAAACCAAAGACTGGCATCCTGATTCAGCAGATTGTTAAATTCTCCTTTTAAAATTTGTTTGATGTATTTAAGACAATGTCAATGTTTTGTTTTAATTATGTCGTAATGGATTGAAACTTAATATACTTTTCCGCTACAAATGTTTATTTAAATTAATGTTTTAAATTTATGTTTTGCTGTGAATGACCAACTGTGGGGCTTCCTGGGATCAGGGGCCTTTCACTCTGTCTCCCAAGATAGAGGAAAGACTGGGCACCACCTACCCCTCCCAAACCCTACTTTAGTGGGACATACTAGGTATGTTTGTTTTGTTTGTTTGTAACACTTGTATTATATATTTATAATAAGTTTTAGCTTAAACATGTAACATTTTGTTTTCTTTGTACCTAAAAATGGTATATATGTTTATATATGTTATATATATATATATATATAATATATATACATATATATATATATATATATATATATATGTAGGGAGAGAGAGAGAAAGAGAACTAGAACTTGAGACTGTGCATTGCTGCACGTACATCTTTGGGTTTGTTTTATTTATGGAATTGTGAGCCATAAATTGTTGCGAGCAAAATAGATTGTTTAATAATGAAAGAGTCAATGTTCTAGACGAAACCATTTAAAAAACATTTAAATATTAGTAAACATAAACAAAAATCAACATAAATGAAATTATTAAAGTGAACGGGGTAAAATTTAGAAATAAGTTATAACTAATGAATCGGTGATTTGGATTTCCTTGCAAAGTTGAAAACTGTAACTCAAGTTAAAAGTTTAATTACTGTAACATCCGTATTTTTATAAACAATTAAAGTTTAATGCGTTATTATTTCTAATAATTACAAATAATAATAATAATAATAATAATAATAATAATAATAATAAAATAATAATAATAATAATAACATCATAATGATAATAATATTGCTATTAATAATGATAATAAAATTTATTGTTAAAAAAAAAAAAACTAACCCAAAAGTCTTGGGTTGAGATTGTAAAATTTAAAACTTGTCTTAAATATTTAACACATGAAATAACAAGCAAAACAAACCTCAGGGACTGAATGCGTAAATTTTTATAAAATTCATCATCACCCCGTCGACCACCTTCACCACCGCCGGCCATCCCTTCGGCCGAACCCCGGCAGCCAAAAACACCCGAAATCACTCGTTTTTAACCAAATTAATCATCCCGACAACATCGCGGGTAGATTCGAACTAGAGCCCACTGTAATTTGAATAATTCGAGTGCAATCTACTACCTAACCCACTTCGACCCACTTTCGGCCACTTTACACATACCAATCGCTCTACGAACTTTAATAATCGAAAGTAATCCCGCAATAACAGATTTTGGGTTGTTTATAATTATTCTCTGAACTCAATTTCATTCCAAACGATCAAAAACACTACCATTGATCACCTTGAAACCGTCGGCCTGCAACTCCAATTAAAACCCCACCTCCGACTGATTTTAACCAAAATTGATAAAGGGCTATTGGTCCAGATCACCATTCGAAGCTAACCTCAAGTTTAATTCGATTATAATCACCGTTTGAGCATCATTCGATTGGCACCTCTGTCGCGATTGTTCTACGTTCTGTTCAGCTTCAATCCATCACCAAATCGGTAATTGAACCTATATATACTCGATTATACACGGGAAATCAAAGCCCTATGATTGCAGATGCAATCGAAATCGATTCGTGTTCAATTGGGTGAGGATCGAACCTAGGGCTCGAAGGTGATTTGGAGTTTTGGTTAATTTGGGTTAAAACAAATAAAAAACGATCTTAACCGCGGCCAAGGCCTTTGGTTCACTGGTTAAACACATGCTTCCCCATCCGAGAGGTCCCGGGTTCGACCCCGGGCCACCTCATTAATTTTTTAAAGCCTTTTTAAGTATTTAAAATTACAGAAAATCCCTAAAAATTATAAAAATCAGTTTTATAAACTTATTTATTCAAAAGGTTATCTAATTATTTTTCTGGAAATTTATTTCTTAAAAACCTTATTTATTTATTTATTTATTTTTTACAAATGTTATAAAAAGTTATTTTTATAAAAAAAATAGACTTTAAATAATAATTTAAATCATCAAATTGTTAATGGTCATTATATTGTTTTTAATTATGGTTTAATCATGAAAAATGTAGGAATTATATTTTATAATTTCACAAATTATTTACAAACATAATTATAGGTTATATTTTTATAAAATATGATTTAATTAATAGATTAGATTAAAAATTATCATTATCATTATTCTTATTCTTATTATTGTCAATATCATTGTTATCATTATCATAAAATTAATAATTATTATTCTTAGTATTATCATTATTATAAACTTATTAATATTACTATATCATTATGAACATAATAATACAATTACTATTACTATAATTATGATTATGATTATTTATTATAATAACAATGCCGTTATTATTATTAATATCCATATTAGTAATATTATTACATGGTATTGTTTGTATATCAAATCGTGTGCGTCAAACCGAACCGACCCGAATCCGACCAAATGTATCTATTCGCATTGAGTACAATTTAAAGACTGAATTACAATTAATAATAGGTGTTGATCGTGTTTGATCGTGCATTGCCTTTATTCTTTGAAGCTCTTGCTCATTTCATTTACATCTCAATTCAAGGTGAGTTTCGTGGCCCCTTTTATGCTTATACAAGTTTTCAATGTTTCAATCAATGGGGGAAAAGTATGCTCACCCGTTTCGATGCTGTACAATCTTACATACAATTTTCATACTTGGAATCAACGTGATACTGTTTCACATACATACATACATGGTGTTATTCTATGAATCATCTTACAAGCATTAATTCCTGGTTTGGAACCCGCGGATAGGTATTGGTAGTACTACTGGTTGACACCCCACCCTTGACGATTGGTTAACTTGTGAGTTACCAACCTAGCTGCAAGCAATCAGGCCTTGGGTGAATATATTCTGTCTAATTTATATGCATAACGTCATTAGGTTGGTTGTCTAAAACACATGTTATATGGTTTTGCTTGCTTATAACTGTATGCACGGTATTCCACAGCAAATTCTATACATCATCAATTACATGTTTTCAATTTAAACCTGCGAAACTCACCAACATTATTGTTGACATTTTTTAGCATATCTTTTCAGGTGAACATAATCAAAGAGGATAGCTAGAGCCGATGCCTTAGCAGAGACCCTCAGGAATCAATAGACTTGCATTAGTGTTGTCTTTCATTTGCCTTTGTATTTGAACAATGTGTATCTTGGATTATTGAATTAATAGACTATGATAGTCGTGGAACTGACTAACCACGACACAAGTCACCGTTGTGTTGGGCGACGTCATGACACGAGGATTATTGCATATATTGTGTCTCTGTAAATTTACCAAGTGTTATGACGATCCCGTCCGTCGCATCCTCGTGTTTCCGCTATAAGCGGGGGTGTGTGACAATTACTCTTTAAAATTTATGGCCAATCATATATATAAAAGGTATATATATATACACACACACTAGTGTGAATTCCCGCGCGTTATAGTGGGTACGAAACAACAACGAGTTGTAGGGTGTAACTCATATATACTGGTTACTAAGATTTAAAACTCATATATATACACACCAAAATATGGTTTAAGAAAGTACAATACGTATTAAGATGGTAGCTATATGCAACCCCATTTAATTAAAAAAACATTACAGCGTAAGGATAAGAGATTGAACAAAGAAATTGTAATCTACGTTGGAATGTGAATACATTCTCATGATCCATATGAGAGGAGCTTTATTTCCCGAAAAGTCCTCCTCGCATCAATATTGTTATCAAATGCATTCCATATTTTCTTGCTTACAACCTCTTTCTTAGTTTTACAACTTTTGCACAACTACTATAGGTAAAAATTGACACACTATTAAATTAAGAGTGACACACTATTAAATTATGCTATTAAAATTAAAAAAAACAATGGTTGTAAGGAATTGGCGGACAGCCAGATAGAGAGAGAGTATGGCATGAGTACATGACAATCACTAGTTACTAACGGGTGCAATTAAATCATATGGGTGTAATTAAATCATTCACAGTAATGTAATTAACAACATATAATGATTCAGCAATACAACCAAACCCAAACTTTCTAATAGACTCATCCACTGATTAAAAAGTGCATGCTTCAAGAAAACACAAAGCAGATGATGAAACTATTCACTAAATATATACTCAATAATCCAAATTTCACAAGACCAAAAGAGAACATGAAAAAAGACAGCTATAGTTCAAGAAATAGGGAGACAAAACAAGAATCTTGCTAAGTACCCGCATAAAGCAATTGGTTTACATCATCCTATCTACTAAGCTGAAAATGAATGGCACACTCATTTGAAATTTCTCAAAAGTCAAATCATGAATCCAACATATAAAAAAGTTAACATATCATGTAGTCAAACCATTAAATCCAACATACAAAAATGTTTGCTAATAAAGTTCTGATTAGATCCGGTACAACTAATAGATGAAGAGTCAATCCACTTACTAATACTCTTGTCTGTTGTCTCTGAAACTAAACTGTCACTCTGATTAGTAATGGCTTATGTGGTGAGAACAAGCCAAAACCCTGATCATAGAACAATTTTTAGGATAGCAATCAATAATTTCACACAATGTAAGAAAACAATCGATTACATATAGCCTTGTAAAATATAACTGAATCAACTATTAAATTAGACTTCAAACAACAACCAAAATATAATTGAATTAACTATTGAATTTGACTGCAAATAAAACCAATCATGTATCACCTTTTTTGTATGTAAGAAAATCAATAATCAGACAAATAATATAAAATAATTTGTTCCTCAATCGAGAAATTAAAGATCTAATAGATTAATTGTATTGCTCACACAACATATTTGACTCAAAAACTGAATTAAATTACCTATATTACACATTTGACCATCGTTTTGTATCACTTCAAGTGGTTTAAATTGTAACACCTAAAATTTTGGTTAGACAAAGAGAAATAATAAGAAGAAAAGAAAAGAAAGAATTTTGGAAGGAAAGGAAAAGAAAGAAAAAGTGGAGAGGTTTAGTGTAAAAACTACAAAGAAAAGTAAATATCTGATATACATAGGGATGGCTGCCCACACTTTTTCTCACAACCCCAAATCTTTGAAGTGTTCTAGAGAGAGAAAGAGCAGACCACGGGAATTTGAAGGAAGAACAAGAAGAAGAAGAGGGCGGATTCGAGGTACAAGGTCTCACGACGACGGGTTTTGAAGAAGCCATACCCAGCAACACAACGTGAGTTCTAAGACCCCTTCTTTATGCATTTTTCGAACGATTTTGGGGGCTGGAACACATATTGAAACTGTTTTTGAGTTGCGGGTGTTTAACCCGTACATGTATGTATATGTATATGTGTATGCGGTCTATTCGGGAAGCTGGTTCCACTACATGTGAACTTTCCAGAACAGATGTATATGTGAATCACGCATGAATGTTCGTAGGTATACTGTTAATGTATGTTCTAGAATGGTATACATGATGTTTAGGTGGTTCTAAATGAATGATATGATAATTCTGTGTTATAGAGGTGTTAAGATGATGAATGATGTATGAGAATAGTACAGGTTAAGTTGCAGGTTGCCCCACTCAACCGCATTGTCCAATGCGACTGCCGAAGTAAATGTGACTAAGGTGGTCAACCGCATTAGCCAATGCGGATGACCAATCGACCTAATGCGGAGAGGTCAGTGAATGCGGATAAGGAAATACTCAGCCGCATTACCCTGTGCGGACAAATCAAGAAAGGGGCTAGGGCATCTTAGCCGTATTGAACAAATGCGGACGAGCTATGAAATGCGGTAAGGCAATTGTCAACCGCATTGACCAATGCGGACAAGTCCGGAAATGCGCTAAGGCATTTCTCAGCCGCATGGACTAATGCGGGTAGAATCATGAAATGCGGATATGGCATTCCTCATCCGCATTTACTAATGCGGATGGTTGAACATGCAGATGAACAGAATGTGAAATGCGGACAAGGCATTCCTCACCCGCATTGACTAATGCGGATGGTCAGACTAATGCGGATGAACCAGGGTGTGAAATGCGGATTAAGCTTAGTAAGATCTGATTTATTTGGGTAAACGAGTAACATAGGCATGATGATGATGATGATGTTGCATGGGTATACCTATGGTATACCATATATGTGTGATGCTTTATATGATGATTAATGAATGTTATGTGTATGTTCCTTATGATTATGTATGTTTATCTTTCCGAAAACTTTACGAATTATGGAAATGAATGAATGAAGTATTATGTAACGTAAAGTGAAAGATAAGGAAAGAGGAACAAGATGATGAATGCATGTATAATGAATGAATGAAAAGGAAATATGATGATGAATACATGCATTAATGAATGAACGAACTAAGTCTTGCAAGCATTGAATTAAGGTAACGGGTCCTTCTTTGTGATTGACCCTATTCATGGGACCTCTACCACTTACCTACTTGTACTGTGGCATACGCTCTATTGATTCACGGCCCAGTAGCTAAGACTGATCGGGGTATAGCATATGGTATTGGTACAAAAAGTATTCAATGTGCAAGTAAAGATGAACGGGATCCTTGTCATTCGACCACAGTAATCATAGTCAAGTGCTATGGAGTGGGTAAAGCCTGACAGGATCCATATGAGAACTGAAAGATAATGATGTAAAACGAACGATGAAGATAATAAAGAATATTGTCTATGTGTACGTATGATGTATGATCATGTGAAGAAAGGAATGGTTTATTATGTAAATAAAGTATGTTTATTTTAAAACTAGAACTCACTCAGCAACGCTGACTTTTATGTGTTTCCAGTTGGCAGGTAGTGTTGTTGGGGATGGCACGAGGCGACTACTCAGCTCGTTGGGGATGGCATTCTCCTTTGATAATGTTGCCATGCAATGTGTTGTGGGCACATAATGCACGCAACACATTATGTTGCATGCAAGTGCAAGATTCCTTTAGGATCCCGATAAACGGGATTACTTAAGGAATCTTCTTTATGATGAAAAATTTAATATTTCTATACTAGAGGTCACTGTTTATGACCATTTTGTAATCAGTAATGATGTAATCTTTTGTACAAGCTTTTATGATGAAATGAAATGTATCTTTTGAATGTTTCCGCTGCAATGTTTATTTAAGATGTTTATAAATATATAACAAATGTATGTTTTATGTGCGATGAACGACCAACCGTAAGGTGCCCGGGAGCGGGGCCTTACAAGTTGGTATCAGAGCCAAAGTTTAAGTGAAATGGGTAAATTTTCAAAATAAACCTAAACTTCAACTGAAAACGGGACAGAAAGGAAGAGAATGCCATCTGAGTAGTTGCGTGCCATCAGGTATTTTCTTAAAGATTAACTGGTATTATGTGCGCATGTGATGTGACTTATGTGTACTGTTAGATTTAGATACTAATGTAGTCAGGACGGGTGATGCTCGGGCTGCGAAGAGTAGAGTAAGTGGCTAATCACAGCTGACCACTGTAATTAGGGACTTACCATACTTGACATAAACTAAGCTATTTCCTTGAATGACCGTGTTGGTGTTTGAATCTTTCAGTGTGGTAGAAGATGTTCGGTGGTAGATCATCTAAAGTTTCACGTGGTGGTGGACGTGGTGCTGAACCGTGTGTCACGAGAGGGAGACCTAGGGTAGAGAAAGTGGTTCATGAGGAAACCGAGACCCCTTATCAGGAGGGGGTAGACGAGAGCGCCAATTTGAGAGCCTCGGTAAAAGAGGCAGTGGTTGAAGAGGTACATCAGGTTATGCAGACGATCTTACCGTCTGTGGTGGCCGAAGTGATCAAGGCTGTCCGGGAAGGAGAAAGAAGATAGAGGAATATGTCCTCAGGAAGACAGGAGCAACAAGAGCCGGAGACGGTTTTCTCTGATGATGAAGAGGAAGAGGAGAAGAGCAGGTACGGGAGACAACACGGGGTTGTAACTATGGGGCATTTATGAGGTGCAAGTCCCCTACTTTTGATGGTTCTGGCACTGCTGCTGATGCTCACCAGTAGGTGAGAGAAATGGAGGCTGTCCTAGATATTAGTGATTGCCAGGAGGATAAGAAGGTGAAGTTTGCTAGCCACTTTTTCACGGGGTCGGCTTTGTGCTGGTGGGACAATATAGTCCAGGCCGAGGGTAGCAGGGCCATAGGGAAGATGAAGTGGGCCGAGTTAAAAAGGATGGTGATCGAGGAGTTCAGTCCTCGTCGGGAATAGACAAAGTTGAGAGAGAGTTCCTGCAATTGGAGGCGGGGACGATGACCCACCAACAGTACACCGCCAAGTTTAATGAAATGGCGCGAATGGTGCCGGATCAGGTGACGCCGGTGACTCGAAAGATCAACCGGTATATTCAGGGACTGCCAGCTGACATCCGCAAGCATTTGATTACTGCCCGACCGAGTACCTTTAGGTCGGCAGTGGATTTGGCTGGGAGATTATATGATGAACGGGCTTGTGGTGGTGAAAGCTGAGGTTAGTAAGAAGGGAGGTGGTGAGAGAAATTGGCAGGGGAAGAGGTTTGGTCGAGGTGATACTTCGACGAGTAACAAGAAGACGAGGGTGGATGACCGTCTTGTGGTCATGTCAGGAGCAGGGTTGAGGAAGTGTGGCCAGTGTGGAAGGGAGCACTCGGGGGAGTGCAAGTGGGGATCAAACATCTGTTTCAGATGCGGAAAGGCAGGGCATATGTCAAAGGATTGTCGGGCAGGCAAATGTTTTAACTGTGGGAAAAGTGGTCATATGAGCAGAGACTGCAAGAAGCGAGGGCTGAGGGTTCAGGGGCGAAGAAGACGGGAGGTGAAGAGCCGAGGGCAATGGCCAGGGCATTCACGATGACGCAGGAGGAGGCCAGGACGGACCCTGATGTTGTGTCCGGTACCTTTCTGGTGAACCAAACTTTAGCCTCCGTATTATTTGATTCGGGTGCCAGTAGGAGTTTTATTTCTGCTACCTTCTGTACTAAGTTGTCTGTTAGTAGTAGACGTGTTGATGTGCCTTTGATGTAGAAACTGCCATAGGTAAGTCTACTAGGATCTCTGAGGTGATAGAGGGTTGTGATGTTGAATTGGAGGGCCATAAATTTCCGGTTAGACCCTTCGCTATGACTTTAGGTGGTTTCGATTTGGTGCTTGGGATGGATTGGTTGGCGGACTTTGAGGCGAACATCGTGTGTCGCAAGAAGATGATTCAATTGACAGCGCCCGGCGGTGGTTCAGTGACAGTTTATGGTGATCGGGTTACTACGATTCCGAAGGTGATCTCAATGGCTGTGGCGGGAAAATGTATGAGGCGTGGGTGCAGCGCCTACTTATGTTATGTAAAAGATGTAGAAACGCCAACACCACAACTAACCGATGTTCCGGTGGTGTGTGATTTTCTAGACGGTTCCCGGAAGACTTATCGGGATTGCCACCTGACCGAGAGATCGAGTTCCAGATTGACCTGATACCGGGTGCTCAACCTGTTGCCAAAGCACCATACCGATTGGCTCCGACGGAAATGAAAGAGTTTATGGAGCAGTTGCAAGAGCTGTTGGATAAGGGGTTCATTAGACCGAGTATCTCACCTTGGGGTGCTCCGGTCCTGTTCGTAAAGAAGAAAGATGGTAGTATGAGGATGTGCATCGACTACCGTGAGCTGAACAAGTTGACGGTGAAAAATAGATACCCCTTGCCAAGAATCGATGATCTGTTTGATCAACTTCAAGGCGCCAGTTGGTTCTCACGAATAGATCTTCGATCGGGCTACCATCAGCTGAAAGTGAAGGAACAAGACATCCCTAAAACAGCTTTTCGTACGCGCTACGGTCACTATGAGTTTCTTGTCATGTCATTTGGTTTGACTAATGCGCCAGCTGCTTTTATGGATCTGATGAACCGAGTGTGTCGGCCGATGTTGGATAAATCAGTGATCGTGTTTATTGATGACATCCTGTTTTATTCAAGAAGCGAAATAGAGCATGCCGGTCACATTCGAGAAGTATTAGAGACGTTAAGAAGGGAGAAATTGTACGCCAAGTTCTCCAAGTGCGCATTCTGGTTGCGCGAGGTTCAATTTTTGGGTCACGTGGTTAATCCGGAGGGGATTATGGTCGATCCGGCAAAGGTGGAAGCAGTAATGCAATGGAAGTCTCCACAGACGCCATCCGAGATCCGTAGTTCTCTTGGCTACTACACAGAGATTCATTCAAGACTTCTCCAAAATTGCTTCTCCACTAACCAAGTTGACCTGGAAAGATGTGAAGTTTGTATGGGGTCAAGCTCAAGAAAAGGCATTTGAAGAATTGAAGGCGAGGTTGACCCAAGCTCCAGTATTGGCATTACCCAATGGAAGCGATGACTTGGTGGTTTATTCTGATGCTTCCTACTCGGGGTTGGGGTGCGTATTAATGCAAAGGGGAAAGGTGATAGCCTATGCATCCCGGCAGCTGAAATTTCATGAGGTTAATTATCCTACTCATGATTTGGAGCTAGCAGCTGTGGTCTTTGCGTTAAAGATTTGGAGGCACTACCTCTACGGAACGAAGTGCACCATCTTCACAGACCACAAGAGCTTGAAGTACTTCTTCGAGCAAAAAGATTTAAATATGAGGCAGAGGCGATGGTTGGAGCTAATAAAAGACTATGATTGTGAGATCCATTACCATCCGGGCAAGGCCAACGTGGTGGCTGATGCCCTTAGCCGAAAGGAGAGGCCTGAACCGATACGGGTGAAGGCATACCAACTGATTATGATCTCGGATGTGATGAAGCAAGTCAAAGAGTTTCAAGATGAGGCACTGAAGGAAGATCATCTTAACTCAGAACGAATGAGAGGTCTGGTCGTGGAACTGGGTGAAAACACGTTTGGTGTCAAGACTCGATTTGGGCGGATGTGGATTCCTCGTTTGGGGATCTACGAATGAAGATTATGGACGAAGCCCACAAAACTCGATACTCCATTCATCCCGGTGCTACCAAGATGTACCAAGACATGAAGAAAGATTACTGGTGGTCGGGTATGAAGCGTGATGTGGTGGAGTATATGAGTAAATGTCTCACTTGTTTGCAAGTAAAGGCAGAACATCAGAAGCCGTATGGGAAGATTCAACCTTGGATATATCAGAATGGAAGTGGGAGCACATCACCATGGATTTCATTACGAAGCTGCCGCGTACTCCGAAAGGGTATGATGCCATATGGGTGATTGTTGATCGTCTGATGAAGAGTGCTCACTTCCTACCGATACGCGAGACATACTCATCCGAGAGGTTGGCCGATCTTTTCATCAAAGAGATTGTGACTCGTCATGGTGTACCGGTGTCAATTGTGTCAGATCATGACACCCGATTTACATCCAAATTCTGGAAGAAATTCCACGATGCTATGGGGACGAGATTACATATCAGTACGGCTTATCATCCCCAAACTGATGGTCAGTCGGAAAGGACCATTCAGACGTTAGAAGACATGCTCCGGGGCATGTGTGATTGATTTTGGGGGGAGTTGGGATGACCATCTACCGTTAGCTGAATTCTCGTACAACAACAGCTATCATACCAGTATTGGTATGCCACCTTATGGGATGCTATACGGTAGGAGATGCAGGACACCCGTATGTTGGGGTGATATGGTCAAAAGGAATTGGGAAGCATCGAGGTGATCGAGGCTACGACTGAAAAGCTTGAAAGGATCAAGGTCCACATGAAGGCAGCCAAAGACAGACAGAAGTCGTATGCGATAAACGACGCAGGCCGATCGAATTCCAGGTGGGTGACCGGGTTATGTTAAAGGTCTCGCCTTGGAAAGGAATAATTCGGTTCCGAAAGCGGGGCAAGTTGAGTCCGCGGTACATAGGCCCTTTCCGAATCATTGCTCGAGTAGGAGAGGTGGCCTATAGATTGGAGTTGCCAGATGAGCTAAGTGGAATTCACCCGACCTTCCACGTATCTCATCTGAGAAAGTGTTTGGCAGATGAAAATATGATTGTTCCGCAGGGAGATATCGAAGTAGATGAACGGCTCAATATATGGAGCAACCAGTGGCAATCACTGACAGAAAAGAGAAGCGGCTGCGAAATAAAGTGGTTCCCCTTGTGCGTGTACAGTGGAAGCACAGAAAGGGATCTGAGTCTACGTGGGAGACTGAGGAAGAGATGAGACAACATTACCCACGTCTGTTCGAGGAATAACAGGTTTCGGGGACGAAACCTTTATAAGGGGGTGGACTTGTAACACCCGAAATTTTGGTTAGACAAAGAGAAATAATAAGAAGAAAAGAAAAGAAAGAATTTGGAAGGAAAGGAAAAGAAAGAAAAAGTGGAGGGGGTTTTGTGTAAAAGTACAAAGAAAAGTAAATATCTGATATACATAGGGATGGCTGCCCACACTTTTTCTCACAACCCCAAATCTTCGAAGTGTTCTAGAGAGAGAAAGAGCAGACCACGAGAATTTGAAGGAAGAACAAGAAGAAGAAGAGGGCGGATTCGAGGTACAAGGTCTCATGGTTTCAAGTTTGAGACCATGGACGATCAGAACTCTGCTTTACTGCTGGTAAGGACTCAGGGATCCAGAATCTGTTGCTTCTGGAAAATGAGATTGGGAATCATAACAAGCCACCGGAGCTGTTAACTTTGGACGAATACCCGTAATGGAAACAATGTTTTGAAATTTATCTGAACGGTGTTGACCCTAACTTGTGGACAACCATAAGACTGGATATTCTATACCAGTTGGTGCTAATGGGGTAAAGCTGACCTTGGGTGGTATGAATGAGGGACAAAGGTTGCACATAATAATGAGAAGAAAGCATATGCGTTATTGACACAGTCAATCCCTAAGGATATCTTCCATCAGTTTTTAGAACATAAGCAATCGAAGAAGATATGGGAAGCTGTGGAAAAGGGATATGATGGCAATGCAACCTTGAAGGCACTGAATGCTAAAGCTCTCAAGAAGGAATTTGATAACTTCTCACCCATAGGTAATGAGAGCTTGGATGATATTATGATAGGTTTTATCATCTGATGAGTGAGCTGCATACACACGGGGTTACTACATCAATGGAGGATAAAGTAGCAAGCTTTGCTGATGGTCTGTCATATAAATGGGATTCGTTTGTGTCTAATCTGAGACAGAATGATACTTTCGCCACGTTAGACATCAATGATTTTATCTTAAAGTTAAGGGAAGAGGAACTACGGTTGAAATACAAGTCTAAGAAAGGATCTTACACCCAGAATCCTTCACTCTATAACGTTGCTTTACCCCAGTTTCATCTAGAGCACCTTTTCATACAGCGTTTGTTTCCAACACGTCTGGAACTTCTTAAAGTGTCTTTTGGGAAGTGAATCATCAGGTTCATCTAGAACCCAATATAGTATCTCTTACTCAAATCCTACTAAGCTGAAGATCGAGAATCTGGGAAATGTTACTGTTGAAGTAGCAAAAGAGCATATGGATCTTCTCACTGTGGTTGTACACTCGTATGATGGGTTGGTGCTTGTAAGATAGGAAATTTTCATCTAGCAGATGAAGACTATGAGCAGGTAGATGAAATAGAGTTGGAAAGAATGGATATTATGTGGGCTTTGGCAAGTGCTGTTAGAAGGGCTAAAAAGTTTGTGAAAAAGACGGGTTAGAATCTAGTTGCCACCAAAGACACAACATTTGGTTTTGATAAAACCAAAGTTACATGCTTTAACTGTGATGAAAAGGGTCACTTCAAAAGAGAGTACGTAAAACCTAAGAAGACAGGAAATGGTAACCCTTTTCCATCGTTTAACCGACAGGACAAAGAGAAGAAAGTGGAATCAACAGGTCAGGATTCGAAAGCATTGGTTGCGCAAGGAGATGAAGGACATGACTGGTCCTTCAGATTTATGTCTGATGGAGACGCAAATGTGGCACTGGTAGAAGATCTTGATGATGCATCAGCTAGTGACGGAGATAACATAGCTGATGATACTCATTCAGATGTTGAAGAAGCTATGGATGCCATGGACCAATTGGTTGAAGATGAACTGACTGCTGTCAGCATGAAATCTCCAGTCATCGAGGAATCTAAGTTTGCATTTATGGCTGACACCTCCAGCTCTCCCCAGGTAAATTCTAAAGACAAACTTTTTGATAAGCACGCTTGTGCAGAATGTAATAAATTTCATGAATGCATAGATTTAAAATTTGCTAGGTTTGTTAGATCATAATGACAGTCTGGTAAATGATTTGAAATTATGCACTGAAGCTAATCGAGTTTTAAAACAAAATGAAAGCAGCTTTAAAGAAAAACTTGATTTATTAGGTAAGCAACTTAAGGAAACCGAGGTTTGTTGCCTTAAATCAAGCAAATGACATTAAGTTCTATTTATCAACAATAGAGGAAACTAAGAAAGAAAAAGCTATTTTGCAAGTTGAAACTGAATCGTTAAATCAAAAACTTCACAGTCTAGCTAGTTCCTCTCACATTGTTCAGAACTTAGTCAAAGAAAGAAACAACGGGGAAGGGCTTGGTTATAAAGTAGTGCCACCACCACATGCGATCCTTTTGAATACAAAATGTCGACCTATAAATAATAACCCTATAAAGGATCATGTGGTGACGACCCCTCTAGTCAGTGATCGAGATTCCACAGATAAAACTATGCAATCTGTTACTGAATAGAAGGCATCTAGTTCTGGCACTATAGATGGGGCTGTCACTGAAAACAGGGATGATGAGAATTGCAATGCTACTCTTGCGTTGGGTTCAAAAGTTCATGTCTTAAAATCTAAAAATTCAGAACCAACTCAGTCCAGTACTGCTCAACATCAAAATCTCAACAAAATGAAAGTAAAAAATAATCAAAATGTCAAACCAATAAAATTTGTCAAAGAAGTTCAGAAACCTAAAGTTGAGAAGAAAGAGACCAGCCCTAGATCCTACTCTCCCCCACACAATAGATCTCCCAGACCTGTTGAGGGGAGATCTTATTATAGTTGTGGAGGACGAGGACATATTTCTCCTAATTGTCCTTATTATCAGACACCCAGAAGAAAAATTGAACTTCTTCATGAAAATAAACCTAGATTTTCTAAAACAAGATCAAATACCCCTCCAAAATACCAAAAGCAACACAGAAAAGCTCCTGGCAAAGTTGTGTTAACTGAGGTAACCCCTAGGTATGAAAGCAAACCAAAAGTTCAAACTATAAATCAGTCGTCTGTTTATCACAAACAGGCCTTACACAAAACTGGTTTGTGGCAAGCAAAATCAACAAGTATGTCTGAGAGTGAGGACAAGATGAAGAAAAATGTGTCTTCATCTTCTGAAGGACAGTGGGTGGTGTTTGTAATGCATGATACCTCTAGGAAACCCAAGCCAGTAAAGGCTTGGGTCCCACTCTTGAACTGATCATTTCTGTTTTTATGCAGGTTGTCCGCTACAGCGCTATCACTAACACCTGGATTATTGATAGTGGCGCTTCCAGGCACATGACCGGGAATTTGTGTCTCCTTTTTAATGTTAAACAAATTAAAGGGGGACATGTATCTTTTGCAGGAAATAAAGTAGGTTATATCACAGCTCAAGGTGAAGTGGGAAATGAGAAGGTAAAGTTTGATAAAGTCAACTATGTTCAACAACTGGAGAACAATTTACTCTCAGTTTCTCAAATTTATGACAAGGGCTTCAAAGTTGTATTCGATAATAAGAGATGCTACATTCTGAAGAAGGATTATGTTATCCCTGAGGAGAAAGTTCTAATGTCAGCTTCAAGATATATGACCTGTATGTCTCGGATATGTCAAAAGCCTCCGCAACAGAGTCTGCTGCTTAGTGTTTCCTGTCTAAAGCCACCGACAGGGATTCTATTTCTTGGCACAGGAGAATGGGATACATTAATCCTAGGAAGATGAATCATTTGGTTCAAAATCAACTGGTTGAAGGTGTAACGGTCAAGAACTTTAGCTTCTAGATTTCTGTATAGCATGTAAGAAAGGGAAAACAGACCAAGAAATCTCATAAATCTAAGAAAGTTCACTCTATTGAGATTCCACTTGAGCTATTGCATATGGATCTGTTGGCCATGTCAGTACTAAAAGCATCACCGAAGATTGGTACTGTTTTATAGTAACTGATGATTATTCAAGATTCTCCTTGGTTATGTTTCTCAAAACAAAGTCAGAGACGTTTAAGTCTTTTAAACAATTGGTTACTACACTGGAGTCTCAGTATAAGCTGAAAGTAAGGAAGATTCATTCAGACAACGGCACTAAATTCAAGAATCAGTGGATGGAGGCTTTTTGTCGAGAGAAAGGATTGTTTATCAATTATCTTCTGCCTATACTCCACAGATGAACGGAGTTGCTGAACGCAAAAATCAAAGCTTGATTGAAACTGCAAGGACGATGTTGGTAGATTCAAAACTGCCTGTTCAATTCTGGAATGAAGCAGTTGCTAATGCATGTTACACTCTCAATCGTGTATTAGTTGTCAAACGTCATGGTAAAACTTGTTATGAGTTGCTTCAAAGGCGTAAACTGAACTTGGAGTATCTGGAACCATTTGGAGCTCCTTGCATGTTGCTGAAGAAAACTCAAACTGGTACGTTTAATGAAAAAGCAAATAAAGGAATTTTTCTGGGATACAATATACCTGACAAATGAGTTTACAACAACTCTACGGGTCAAGTTGAAGTGTGGTGCAACGTATATGTGCAAAGATACACCACCCCTCCTGCTTGAAAAGGTCTATTACTTTTATTTGATTATGATGGATTTTTCAAGTCCTTCGATCTTCCTCTTGCTTATTCCGATGACGAGGTGGCTGCTCAAATGATGTGTGACGTCATGAATACTCCTAATTTAGACTCAAGCACTCCTGCTCCAATCGATGGTGCTTCTGGGGCTTCAGAGGAAGATCTGGAAGTCAGTGATCACTCCTCAGATGAAAGTCAATGATCACTCCTCAATGAAACTTCTGTGGCAAATGATCAACCAGTCACAGATGAACCAGTGATTCCTAATCTAGAAAATGAAGTAGTCATGCCTACAACTCCAGTTACAAGGATTAGTATGAATCATCCCCCAGACAACATCATTGGGGATCTACTCTCTAGGGATCAGACAAGAAATCAGCTGTACACAGCTGATTATGTAGCAGTGATGGAAAAGGGATACATACATGATGGGGCATTTAAGTGTTTTGTTTCTTAAGTCGGGCCCAAGTATGTAAGTGATGCCTTGAAAGATGAGGCATGGGTAAATGCTATGCAAGAAGAACTTCTGCAATTTAAGAAGCTAGGAGTGTGGACACTAGTTGACAGACCAAAGGGCGCAAAAGTAATCGGCACAAAATAGGTTCTTCATTGCAAGAAAGATGACCAGGGGGTCATTATCAGAAACAAGGCACGGTTAGTAGTCCAAGGGTTCAGACAAGTCGAAGGTGTGGACTATAATGAGGTATTTGCACCAGTTGCTAGGATGGAAGCAATTAGAATCTTCCTAGCCTACGCATCCTACATGAAAATCAAGGTGTATCAATTGGATGTGAAGAGTGCTTTTCTACATGGTGAAATCTGTGAGACAGTATACGTCATTCAGCCTGAAGGTTTCGAAGATCCTTATCACTGGGACAGAGTTTATAAGTTGGACACGGCTTTGTATGGGCTACATCAAGCCCCTCGAGCCTGGTATGAGAAACACTCCACACACCTGCTGAAACATGGCTTTCGAAGGGGAGTGAGTGATCGACTGCACGTTATTCATCAGAGAAAGAGATGGTGATTTACTGTTGGTTCAGATATACATGGACGACATAATCTTCGGTTCAGAAAACAAAGCATTATGTAAAGAATTTGAATCTGTGATGAAAGCTGAATTTAAAATGAGTGCAATGGGAGAGATGAAGTTCTTTCTGGGGTTACAGGTGGATCAGACACCTAATGGAATCTTTTTACATCAGACACAATTCATGGGAGACATCCTAAGTAGGTTTGATATGAAAAATGTAGACATCCTAAGTAGGTTTGATATGAAAATCTAACGGTTATTGGTACCCTCTTACCACAAACCACGATGTGACACCCGATGAAAATGGGGATTTGGTAGATGCCACCTTGTATCGTGGAATGATCAGATATCTAATGTATCTCACAGCTTCCGTCCTAATATCATATATGCCACGTGTCTCTGTTCTAGATATCAGTCAAAACCAAAAGTAAGTCATCTGATTGGGGTGAAGCGGATCTTTTGTTATCATAAGGGTACTCCAACACTCGAGTTGTGGTATCCTCATGATGATGACTTTGAACCTACAACGTACAATGACTCAGACTATGGTGGATGCAAGATGAACTACAAGTCAACATCTGCGGGGTGTCACTTTTTTGGAAGGCGATTAGTCACCTGGTAATGTAAGAAGCAGACGTTTGTTTCTCTGTCAACATGTGAAGTTGAATACGTTGCTGCTGCAAGTTGCTGCTCTCAAATCATCTGGATTCAACAGCAAATACGGGACAACGGTTTGCAATTTACTAACACTCCTATCTTGTTGATAATTCTGTGCTATAGCTGTAACTAAAAATCCGATACAACATCCCAAAACCAAACACATCGGCATTAAATATCACTTCATACGTGATTGTTTTGAAAAGCATTTAATCTATGTAATTAAAATTAACATGGATTTTCAGCGCGCCGACCTCTATACGAAAGCTTTTGATAAACCGAGATTTTATTATCTTTTAGAGGTTAATGGCGTAAAAAAAAAGAGGATGTAATTCCGGAGGAGTCGAGTTCATAGTCCGTCAGTATGTGTTTTAGTTTTCATTTTTTTCTGTCAAATTTATTTTATTTCTCTTTTATGTTAAAAATTTTCAAAAACACAAAAAGATTTTCTGTTTTAGAATTTTAGGGGGAGAATAGTTTAAGTTTCAGTATTTATCACTTAAAGGGGGGGTGGGAAGGTAAGCTGAAAAGCAAAGACATCAAATCCTAGAAATTGATTCAGTACAGTGGAATATGATAGTACTCAGGCATCGAATCGTTTGGGACACCAAAAGGGTTTTCATTTTTGGAATATTATACTGAAAGTAAAGAAAATTATAAGTCTGAGAAGTCAAAGCCTAATAAGTTGAAAAATAATAGTAAGCCAGTCTGTTACTATGGTTACAGGAGAAAGTAGATCTAGAGGCTGCATGTCCATTATATGATGTGTCGATAGATTCAACACAATAGACTAGTAGACATCATTGGTGAATCATGCAAATTAAACCAATCAATAAGGTGTGGGTTCTCATCTTATCCCTGGTCTGCACAATCAATAAATTTCCAATAAGGGGTGAGGAGCAAAAAGAAAGCCACAAATGTGTGATAGTGACCAAAAATAGGAGCAATGCAAATGACAAATGCCGTTGTTGCGTTAAATGTATTTTAAAATTGCTCTAACAAGAAGATAGGAAGTGTGCCTCTCTGCTGTGCGATGGCACTGACCTGAGGATAAGCATAACCTCTATATTCTAAGAATTCATTGTTGTTTGCGCCTCTCTGCTGTGCGATGGCACTGACCTGAGGCTTGGCATCTCTTTGAAAGCTCTTAGAATAGTCTCTTCTTGACAAAAACCCATAGACCGCTCAAATATCTCCTGAGGAAGGTTGATAACCATATAAGCGTGGGATCCACAAATACTTGTTGAACTAATACACCTAAATTATCACCAATGTGTGTTAAAAATCTGTGTATAGATTTAAGTGGACAAATATACTGACAATCATTGTGGGTGCATCTCTCGATGTTCAAAATCTACGTGTGCTATACAACAGCTCTAGCATGATTTCCTGTTAGTGGCTTTAACTCTAAGATGAATGAGATTCTGTGAATCGGATATGCAATATTCGATGTTTTGATATAAATACATAAGATCCCAAATGATGGTGTTTTATGTCTGTCTAATTCCATGTGAATCTTTCTATAACTGATGTTAATGTTTGAGGCCATTCTTCGGGGGAGAAATCTTTTAAGTAACATTAAAATGCTTTCAACCATCCTCTAACTGAAAAACACAAAAATATGTCTTATTTCAGTTTAGTTCAAGTTTTCCCTGTTTTAGTTACGTTAGTATTGTGTCAGTGTCGGACTATGAAGGATCACGTCTGAGGTGATCAAACAATTTCTGGTTAAAAGGATCATGTCTGAGGTGATCAAATGGTTTAAGGATCATGTCTGAGATGATCCATGGTCATAATGTCATCTATCAAAGATAAGTGTGTGAAATAATTGGAAAAACAAAGTCAAATTCACTAGAATAGCCCAATCGCATAATTGGACCATAAGTATGGGCCAATCGCACAATTAAACCATAAGTATGGGCCAATCACACGATTGGACCACAAGTATGTTTTAGTCACCCGACTGGACCATGAGGATGGTCGAGTCGCACGATTGGCATCCTCAGTATGAACCAATCGTACGATTGGTTGAATGCGTATAGGTCATTCGTACGACTGAACCTCAGTCGCACGTATGAACCATGCGTATGGGTCCAGTCGCACGACTGGAAACTCACAACAGTATAAAAGGAGGTCAGTCGGTCGTAACCCTATATGTTATTTAAAATTCTCTCAAAAATAACCGAGTACCCAAGGACCCCTTTTTGAATTTTTCTTGTGATTTCCACTGATTTCCCATTGCTAACTGATACACATTCATCTATAGGTACAGTCAAGATGAAATAAGGACACATGAATACAATAAATCAATCTAAGATGTCCGAATTATATTAAAACTTAAAACCAAACTGATTAAAGCTTAATCGGACCTTTAAAATAAGCTTAAAAGTGAAATTCAAAGATAACTAGTGAAATGAAAAATCTTGGCGCTTCTAATGACTTCAATCTTGATATGAGTCTAGCTGTTTTGACAATCATTCAAATTTTCAGACTCACATAGTATGTATGCGAATGGACAGTCTGATGACTGGCTCAACTGCATGTTATGGCACACGACTAAACTCAGTCGGATGCTCAATCGTACGATTGAGTTTAGTCATTCAGTTCAATCGTACGACTGAACCAGTATGTTAGGAACTATTCAAATTCAATGTTCTTTCTTATGAGCTGGTCTAACATGTTTGTTACTTGTGTTACAGTGAAATGGCTGATAGATGGACTATGAGTACTAAGCACAATATTTGTGCTTACCTTAACACGACATCTAAGAATGCTACAGAGTTTGTCGAGATTATAGAGTTTCTGAGACGATCCAGGATCTATCAAGCTATTTCGACTCCCTGCACACCATACCACTCTCTACAGTAGGCATTCTGGGAGAATGTCGTAGTTGACAGATCAGTTGAGCCTTACAGGATCCGAAGCTCCATCTTCGGACATGATATAGACATAGGCGAAGACGACTTGAGGAGGGTACTCGATCTGGGAGATGATGTGGATCATACAACCAAGCTTCATCCCTTGACTGTTAGGGGATGTTTCTTGAGGATTAAGTACGCTGGCGACATCAATGTCGGCGTGCTTAATAAGAGTAACATGTGCCCTCCTTTCAAGTATTTGGCACATGTAATACTTAAGTGTATTGCTTCGAGACACGATGGTTTTGATGAGATGAATGATCAGATACAGGACACATTCATTGCGTTAGTACTGAACCACCCGATCAGTTTCTCGAAGATGTTCTTCAATTACATGAGGGAGAACATCGAGGCTAAGGGAAGGGAAGGATTTTTCATGTATCCCCGGTTTCTTCAGATGATCCTCAACGAAAAACTACCCAACCTACCCAAGACCAAAGACGATGAGGTGTTTGGAGGTGATGGATGACCAACATTAGGCAGGATGAAGGTATATAGGAGAAAGCAGATTAAGCCCTCGGTGAGAAGGTTATTTGGGCATCTGGCCAACGTTGATTATGTAGCTCCAGCCAAGAAGAAGTGGCGTCATGATAATAGTGACTCCGATGTCAAGCCCGTTTTGATTCCACATGATGATGTGGATGATGATGATGATGACCAGGATAAGGGTCAGGGAGGTGGAGATGAGATCTCGAGTCAATTCCGAGCTACTGATACATCTACTGAGCATCACCCTTACATCAGGGTGGTTCATCAGCTGGTCGTGGATCTGAGCAAGCTGCCATCCACCAGGACTTCCTGATTAGTGAGGATATCAGGAATTTTGACTTAGAAGAAGAAGATGATGACTCTGAGGATGAGCCTCTTGTAAGACAGGTCGGTAGCAAGTGGGTAGCTACTGAGAAGGGAAAAGAGGTGGTTGGTACCATCCAGGCTCATTCTAAGGGTGTCGACACTGAGGAGACTAATCTTACATATACATCCGAACAGCCCATCACTCTAGGGGGAGCAAAGATCACTAAAGGATCAAGGAGGAAGAGGATGGCCTAACCCTATGGGATGAAGGGGAAACGCCCAAAGATTATTTTGATGAGCTCCCCCGCTACCACTACCACCAGCACCACCACTTCCACTACCACCACTACTGCCACTACCACCACCAAAGCCACTACCACTGACATAACCACCACCATAGTTATACCTACATCTTCCTCACCCTCAATACCCAAAACTATACCTCCACAAACCATCCCTATCCCCACACCGGTATACACCACATCTACAACCACGCCAACCATCTCCCAAGCCAGAACTTCCACCCAAATTCCACCTTTCTAGGGCACTACTCTACCCACAGTTGGGTTAGAGGAACAACTTGCGAGCCTTAATAGGCTAGTTCTCAAGTTGCTGGCCACTGATGATCTCCAGGCCAACCAAATGAGACAGCTAATGGCTGTGAATGCAGAACAGGGCAAGCAAATTGCCAAGCTGACAGAGAAGAACGAAGCCCACGAGTGGGCTTTAGTTCGAGCTCACAATGCCCTTTAAGCTCAAAATGAGCTTGTTCTTGCATTCACAAAGAAGATTGAAGATTTGGAGAAGAAGAATAAGAGGATTATGCTGAGGTTGAAAGGTAAGAGGGAGGAGACCCTAAAGATTAAAGGAGATGGAGATGATGGTGATGATGGTGATGATGATGATGATTCCAGTGATAACAAATCTGATGATGAGGGTGATGAGAAGGAGGCTGGTGACAGTGTAGAGGAGAAAAAGAAAGGAGATGATGAAGATGATGAGCCTGAAGGTGATGCGAATGCATCAGCCTCAAATCAAGCTGCTAGGGAGAGGCGTACTAAGAAGAATCAAGATCAAGGAGCTTCTTCCTTTGCTCCTCAAGCAGATGAGCCTCAAGATAGAGACCAAAGTAATGATTAAGAAAGTTTATGCAAATTGTAATCTTTTATAATAGAATATTATATTACATTAATATAAATGATGATAATTTATGTTTAATGCCTTGATGGTTCATTAATGTGTGCTTTGTTAATTATTCTATCAAACAGGTGAAACTCAACAGGTCGATGAATACGATGTCGCTCTCCTTCAGCAAATCAAGTCTCAACTTACAATGATTCTTGATTTGCAAGGGATTGTTAGATGATCTGTGAGTTACACTCCAGGAGAGGGGGAGATCATCCACGATCTATCGGATGAACAACTCGCAGAGATATTCAGACTGAACCCGGACGAGATAGTTAAAGATGCTCCTGAAGTGGATGTTGTTAGCGATGATGAGTTGCAAGGAGTGGATGAGATAGAGATAGAGGATGTCACGTCGGATCACTATCCTCAGTACAAGATACAGATGGAGATGCTATACCAGACTTGGGTGAAACCTTTGTCACTGGTGCATTTGATAAGGTTGAAGAAAAGCCCATAGAGAAAGAGGCAGCAAAGAATAAAGCTCAAGCTGATGATGCTGAGGTTGCATAAAAGAAAGCTGAATAGGCTGCATGCTTAGCTGAGATGAAAGCTCAGAGAGAGCCTCCCAAGCAGAATGCATACACCAAGATATACAAGGTTAAAAGACATCAGAAAGTGTCAGGAAAGATTGTCAGCTGGGCATATTTTGAGGACTTAGATGTCTATGCAGTAAAGAGGGAGAAAGGGATCGAGTAGTTCAGATATCCACATGATCTGAAAACCCTCCCAGGTTTTGAGTTATACAGACTAGCAAGTCTAGATCTGTTATACTCTAACCCGAGGAAAATGTCAGGATGGTTCGAGAAAGTCTTAAAAAAGGAATACCACACGAGATGGGTCAACTTTAAACCTCAACAACCGATGAGGTTTCTTCATAAAACTGAAGTTGACTCAATCTCTGGATGAAAGAAGGTGGTATTGAAGTTGAGACCTCCGAGGAAAATGTCAAAGATTCCATTAAGGGAAATGCAACAGGATTTCACACCTTATTTTAAGTGGTGGTATTACGATTGGAGGACGGGTGAAGCAGTAATCGCGCTGAATAGAGACGGTAAGATTGAGACCACCAGGGTATTCGACCTAATGTGGCTTACTAACTTGTCTGTAGAAGATGTTTATACTTTATACAAGTGACCATTATTCTATGATACACAAGATATTGTTCAAGCTCTCCAGTTCCAACATGTTATCAGACTCTGCTTTGCATTCGAGATTCATGCAGGAGTCACTAAAGAGGAGAAGTATAAGAAATTTCAAGAGCATGTGAAGAGTGTTAGACAATAGAGTAAACTAGGTCCAGGGGGAGTTTGTTGATACATGATGGTCCTAGTTTATTGTACTTTAATGTTTATGTCTTTCATTTCTTACACAAATGTAATTCAAGAACAATATTGTAATATGACCTATAAGTTTTGAATTCGTCGCTGGTCTATCGAGAGGGAATGAGGAATTCTTAACAAAAATAGTGCTCTCTGAACCGATATGTGTTTGAATGAAATGATATGTGTTGGATGTTTATTTAACCTTGATTATATCATATCTTATAACATTCATTAGTACATGCTATATGAACTATATATATAGGTTTGAGGTTGTTGTGCACATTTCTGAGTCAACAATGATTCGGAAATATGTTTAACTTAGTCTTATGGCTATTCATGCTAATGGACCATGCTTATGGACCAGACGCACGAATGGACCATGCTTATGGACTAGTCGCACGACTGAACCAGGTGACTGGATCAGTCGTATGACTAAGACATAAGATTGGCTCAGTCGCATGACTGAACCATTAGTGGAGTTCAGTCGTGCATATGAATCAATCACATGACTCAGTCGCACGACTGAACCATTAGAGATATACACCTCTTGTATACATTTTCATAAGTTATACATTTCTCTTCTTCTTGCTTTTGCAATTCTCTTAAAGTTTTTAAGGTTATGACACTAATCTTGTGTTAATTATTGTGATAGGGAGCTCTTAAACTTTAATCAAGAAGATCAATAAAGCACAAAGTCATCCATTAATCAAGGTAAGGGTTTCATTGTGTAATAATATATAATATCTTATATAAAAGATAACTAAGATAAATAAAGTAAGCATAAAGGAGATCTTACTATGGACATCTTGATAACCATGAGATACTAACAAACTAACTTTTATTTATGCATCTAACTTTTGATTATGCAACTAACATTTTATTTTATATCAACTAACTTTACTTTTACAACTAACCTATTATTTATGCATCTAACTTTTACTTATAAAACTAACATTTACTTATGCATCTAACTTTTACTTAATCTTTATTTATACAACTAACATTTCCTTTTATATCAACTAACTTTATACAACTAACATTTTGACTATGTTTACTAACATTTATTCGTACTAACGTTTTTTCTTATCCTAACTTGTCAATCTTATTCTCTTTGTTTTTATAAACTAAATTTATGTTTTATAACATAATCTTATACTTATCTATTTTATTAAAACCACTGTCGATATATACACACACTACAGTTATATAGTCGTTATAAACGGTTGTAAACAATCACATAGCCGTTATTAAAGGTTATAATTTAAACTATAAATTGATCATTATCAATATATTTCGTTTACAATAAACAGATTATCTCTTTTCTCAAGTTTATCCAATGTAATCTTTCAAAGATGATACACCCAGTTTTAGTACCGGCAACAATAATACTTATTTTAATTCTTATCCCCACTGCCGAACTACCACCTGAAAATTTTAAGCTTTTCTTATTTATGAATTTGTTTATCCCTCTACCGCTTTAATGTATTGTAATACTTATTGATATATGTTTGGATTCTAATAATTATCTTACTATTTGCTTAATTCTTGTTTAGCAAAAAAAATGTCAAAAATTGTGAAAATTGAATTTCCGTCTCTTAATATCAATGGAGAAAACTATATGTTGTGGATGGCTCATGTAAAAAGACATCTTAAATCCATGGGTGTCTTAGAAACTATACAAGAGGGAAATGCTTGCTCGGAACAAGACAAAGCAAAGCTGATGTCTTTTTGCATAAGCATATTGATGAAATGTTCCAGATTGAATATTCAAATTGTGAAGATCCGTACATTTTATGAAAAGGTTCCAAGATTTCAAAAAGGTAAATGAGTACACCTCTACTTTGTTCAGAATATGCTCGACTCTCAGATTCTGCGGATAATATTACCGAGGAAAATATATTAGAGAAAACTTTATCCACATTTCATGCATCAAATATAAACTTGCAATAACAATATAGGTTGTAAAAAATTTAAAAGATATTATGATTTAAATTCATTTCTTCTCATAGCAGAAAAAATAATGAGCTTTTGATGAAAAATCATCAAGCTCGTCCCACGAGATGTTAGCAACTCTAGAAATAAATGTTGCTACTAAAAACTCTGGAATAAAGTGGGACGAGGTCGTGGTTCTTTTGATAAAAGTCACCCTAATAGTCGCAACAATCTTTTAAGAGTAATAATAATTACAGAGATAACTTTTATAGTCGTGGACATGGTGATAGTCGTGGTAGAAATTAAAGAACAAACAATTACGATGCCCCACAAAATAACAATTCCAACCAAACAAAGGGGTGAAATTGGTAGGTCCGAAAACAATGGCACTTCCTGTTTTAGATATGGTAGCACAAACCACTGGTCAAAGGCTTGTCGCACAGCTCCACATTTATGTGAAATATATCAAGTCTCTCTTAAAAGGAAGAGAACAAAGTGAACCATGTTGATAATTTTAATGATCTCAACATTGAGTTGAAACACTGTAGACTTTGACATAGAACTCCAAAGCACATGTTGCTTGACCATAATAGTTACATCATCTTTTATGTGTTATGACTGTTTAAACATTCATTTTAATGGGTTTTTTGGTGGTTCAAAAGAATTGTATGGATCCAAATATAATTTTATGAATTTATGTACTGATATAAAAAGTATGATTAATCTTATTTATGTTTCAAGATTTTTAATTTTATTTATCACAGTTAATTTTTGTATGCTTTTATGAAAGTAGTTTGCTTAATGTATTGGAATTATGAAAAAACATGAGTGTTTTAATCATAATCTTGTTTTTTAAAATGCAACAGTATAAACTTTTATAAGTTTTGTTTTTTGCTTCTACTTGATCAACACTTAACAAGCAGTAGGGTATTAATCACAATCTTTTATTTTTTTAAAATGTATAGTATTAATATTGTAGGTTTCTTATATTTAATTGATCAGCACTTAGTCTCCTCTAATTTTTATTTGGGTGTTTCTAAAGAATTTGCATGGATCCTTATAATTTTTTGTGAATTATATAGTAATGTAAAGCTGGGTAGTAACATTTATAAGAAACACCACCTATGGATGCTTATAAGGTTGATAGTGATCTTGCTATTGATGCCAAAAGAATCCCATGGGAAATTCAATATCTAAGTTAAGAAGGTCTCGAATCTTTAAATGCAGAATTAAAAATTTTCATTTTTTTGTAGTTTCCATCATGTTTTAGTAAAATTACAATCTTTTGGGTAAAATCTATCATCTTTTACATGGGTTCTTTAACTTCTTGCAGATTAAGATGTATGGTAAAAGGCAGATACAAAAGGCTAAAAATTTGGATAAAGAATGTTGTATTATCTTTTGAGAAAGATGAGATCTTGTATGATTATGCATTCTCTGTTAGTGAAGAGCCTGAAAAGTCAAGGTGTACTGTCTGATAAATATTGTCTACCTTTAGTCACTACATTTTTTGTGATTAGTGTTACTAATCATGTTTTCATTTGTTTTGTGTTACACAGCTAATCATGGTGTGGAAATTCGGTTGCATCTATACTTGAAGAGAGGGAAAGTTGGTGCTGACTTGCATGCAGAAGGACGAGTTGAGGAATGGGCGAATGTAGATGTTGTGATCAAAGAGTCGCTAGCAAGTTTTCGGAATTTGTTAGGAATGAGTTCGATCCATGGGAAAGAGAGAAGTTCCAAAAGAAACTACAATTTTTCCAATATGGTACTTAATTATAATAAATCCCAAAAAGATTAATGTTTGTAATCATGTTTTAAGTTACATAGGTTGATAATTATAACATGAGATATGGTGGATTGGGTCTAAGGCAGCTCAGTACAACTGCACTTCATTACAGTCTAGATCCGATGGTGACTAATTTCATGAGTGGTTTGTGTGGTAAAGAGATTTACAAGCAATTTAATGGAGTTAGGACTTGATGCACTTGACCTCCCTATGTCCTGTAAGGCCCTGATCCCAGGAAAACCTCACAGTTGGCCACTCACAGCAAAACATAAATTTTAAACATTCATTTGGTAAATGATGCAGCAGAAAAGTATATTAAATTTCAATCCGTTATGACATAATAAGTTAAAACATTAACATTGTCTTTTAAACATCGTATAGTCTTTAAAAGTCTTCCTAATAATCTTCTTAATCAGGGATGCAAGCCTTCAGATGCCAAGAAGCTTTAGATCCATGCTCCCATCCCTTACCTTATAGTTCACCTGTCAACTTATATGCATAAAAGTCAGCTTCGCTGAGTGAATTTAGGTTAACTTCATTAAATAACTTCTGTAAGATATATTAGCTTTTCATTTGAAAATAATTATCACCTATCAGAACATTGATACATACATATTATCGCTTTATCAATACTTTGTCATTAAGACTTTCGATTAATTATTAACTATTACTCTTCTTTACCCGTAATTCGCAGTTACTATCGGTTGCCTATGATAAACCCAGGACTTTACCGACATGCCACTTCAGGCCTTACTGTCATACCCAAACAGGCTATTATTGTCATGCCAAACCAGGCCTTCTGACCTGCTTGTTCGAGCCTTTACTTTACTGTCATGAGGGCACAACAAATGCAGCCCACCTTATCAATTGCTTGCAAGGCTTTACTTTATCAAGGTACACGTTATGGGCCCAATAACATTCTTATGTTTCACTTACATCTTTAGTTTTACATATAGTTTACACGTGATAAGAAAAAACTATTAGTCTATGCATTCACATTTCTTCAACAATGAGAGATAAACCAAATAATCAAACCTCCATGAGACAGCGGGGGTTCGGGGGCGGTTAGCCCCTGATAGTAGGGTCTAGGGCGGCGGCAGCCCTGGTGAGGTCCAAGCCTTCTAGGTTTACTATGCATAATAGCCCCAAACCTTAGGTTTACTATGCATAATAGCCCCAAAAACATGGAAAACTTGTAAATAATGGGGATTTAGAACTCACCTGTCAAGGTAAATAGTTTCTTGTCTAAGCTTCAAGGCTAGAAACGCACTACACAGTCGACACATAAGTTAACACTCAACAGGGTCATTTCTATGCAGTTCGTTGCAGTTTCGCTACCAGTTTCGCTGGCAGTTCTCGCTGGCAGTGCGGTGGAGCTCGGGCTGGCAGTTTCGTTCTATTTTCACACGACAGTTTCGCTATCAGGTGCGCACAACTTTCGTTGGAATTTCCTAGTTTCGCAATATTTATAGGTCAACTTAGGCACACGAGAAAAACTACCAACGGAAACTGTAGTTTCGCTGGAACTTTCTTAGTTTCACTGAATGAACCCACAGATTCGCGATCGGGCTCACAGTTTCGCTGGATGCATAAAAATGACGAACCATCCTGTTTTTCACCAAAATATTAACTTTTTACATCCAATCCTTGGTTTATCATCCATGAAACTATATCTAACTCGTTTACATGTTTTCATACGTAAAAAATGTGACCTTTATGTGATTCTTTGAAACTTTGAACCCAAAACCCTAGAAATCGGATCTGTTCTAAATGAATGTTTGGATGATGATTCTTACCTTGATTCCTGCTCTTTCCTTGCTACTTTCGTGCACCAACACAATATCTTCAATCTTCAAAGCAAGCAATGCTTCAAATCTCAAAATCTTCACTTTCTCCCCTCTACTCTCTCTCTTTAGGTTTGTTTCTTGAGTTGAAAGTGTGAGCGAAATGGCTGATGAGGGTTGTTTAAGGTCTGATTATAGACCCTTAACAAACTAACACTAGCCATGGATAATTGGTCTAATCCATAATAATACAAATTCTTTTCCCCCTTATTTTATTATTATTATATTTTAATCCCAACTTAATCCGTTATTACTAAGTTGTTTGCTTAGACATTTAGGGCGTTACAAGTCTCCCACTTATTTAGGCTTTCGTCCCGAAACCTATTTAATCGTTGAACATATCGGGGTATTGTTGCCTCATTTCCTCCTTGGATTCCCAGTGGCATCGACCCTTCGATGTCTCCATTGTACCTTGACATCGGATCTTCTTGTTTCTTAACTGCTTCACCTTTCTGTACAAAATGGCGACGGCTGCTCTACATAGTTCAGCTTTTCATCCACTTCAATGTCATCAAGAGGCACAACCATCCAGTCATCAACCAAACACTTCCGAGGTGCACACATGAAAGGTAGGTGAATCCCACTTAACCTCTGGAAGGTCCAGCCTGTAAGCTACATCCCAACTCGCGCTAGTATCTTAAATGGTCCAATAAACCCGAGGCTTAGTTTCCCCTTCTTCCTAAATCGGATAATTCCCTTCCATGGCGCACCTTTAACATTACCTGTCACCAATACTAAATTCTATTGGTATCCTTCTTT